>JAYKKT010000088.1:7225000-7630000 GCA_036023115.1 Brasenia schreberi
CCTGGTTTGTAGGTTATTTTTTATAAGGACATAGATTGAAATGATCTTCATAATTATGTAGATGCAATGAAGACCGTTTCTTTGTTCCTCATCACTTGCCTTAACCAGAACTTTACGATTTATCGAATCCCACGCATAAGTTTATTGAGATTTCGGAATGCAGCCTTAGACTCATGTTCATCATGTAGAAATCTTTGAACAAGTCGTATCAACAAAACATGCTCCGTCCGGTCCATGAGATATATGGCTGCTGTATAGAAGGTTCTTTTAAGGTCTATATTGGGTTTGAATCAACTTCAAGTTTATCATGCGAAATCGGATGTCAACAGGGTGCACCTCGTTAGCCCATGCACATTGCGGGACACGGCGGTCCGTTGGAGGACTTAAAGTTAGTGTGCGACTCAAATCAAGCTCATGCTCATCATGTGGAAAAAGTGGCCATTACGTGTTGATAAAACATGCCTTGTCATATCATGTCCATCACAGGACACATGGATTTAGAATGGGTGTTGACCTCCCACATGCGTCTTTCTTGTAGTCTAGTGAATTAAACACTTCCGATCCAAGGTATCATACACAAAAACCTTAAACTACCTTTTTTAAGAGAACCAAATACAAAAGCCTTCATGCAATTAAAAGTACACAAGAAGCTCCAAACCGAGTGATGTTCATGTGAATCTCACAGTAGTTTCCTTGGTGATCTTGTGTCCCCTCTGCTTCAACAAGTAGCAATAATTTATTTTGTTCTTTAGTGGTGTATTTGATACAAGGTTAAAGAGAAATTAGACCTTGATTTTAAGTGCTTACAATTTCAAGTTCTATCGTGTATCAAAAACAGAACTCATCGCTATCGTGGAACTAAAGTTTCATAGGCCCAATTTGAATAAAAAGATTTCAGCATCAAGAGGTGGTGGGCTACAGGAATTAGACCCAAGGGTTTTGTACGAAAATTGAAACACCTTCTTTCTCATGTTGCTATCTCACTTTGCACAAAAACTTAAGCATCAATAATACTCACAAATCAAACACCGAATCATACTTCTTTAGAATCATAGTTACAATCTTGTATGGGTCTAAGATTGTAATTCTAATTGTAAGAACATGGCACAAGGAATCAAACACACTGGAGGCAATTGGACGAAGATGTCCAGCTCTCACTAATCGAAAGGACATGGGCTAATGATGGGTGTCATTTTGTTGAAAGTGATGGCTACATGCTCTTGGCACCTATGATAACCTATTTTTCTAAGCACAAGAAGCTCTCTCACAGCCACTCTCTCTAGAAGGAGAGATAATATATTAGCAGGTGGTACTCGGCACTTGCTTCTCTCTCTCTCTCTCTTCATATATGTGTATGTATATATACACACCAATATATATAGAGAGAGAACCCATTGATTATGATTTATAAGCAAAACATTTAAGACACTTGTGTATGTTATCGTATTAATATAAACTAGTAAAAAAACCCACTCAAATATATAGCTATTGCAGAACGGGTCAACTTGTTTGAAGCATATATAAAGAGAAAGTGGGGCAGTGCGGGGCTCTGCTATACTAACTGGCCGTTATGCTATTACATGCTAGCTTTCTCGTTAGGCTTGTAAATAAACCAAGCTAAATGCTTTGTCGATGTTCGGATCCTTTCCTATACAAGCTAGTCGAGCTAACTGCTAACTAAACATCCTATCTTCTAGCATATTCATGAACAGCTCGTCATTCTTTTATGAGCCAAGCTGAAACAGTGGCTGCTATCCCTTCATGAGATGCAGCCTCTTGGTGATACGTGTAAGTTGAAACCCGATGTGTTTGATTTGTCTTGCAACGATCCTGATAACAAGAACTACAGGCGTAGATCGACATGGGCATTTAACCATGGATATGTGTTTCATTTGTGAGTGGTACACACGTTTGGGTTTTCGTGCGATACATGACAGCGACACGAGATAAGGTGCTTGGGTTTCTTGCTAAACCTTGAACCTAATTCCCATAGCGCAGCTCCCCTTCATACTAAAGTTTTTTATTCAAATTAGAACTATTAAGCTATAGTTGGATGCAAATGACGTGTTTGATGCACAATGACACTTAAAGCTTATCATTTAATGTATATAATAAGATATGTATACCTAATACTAACGGCTTTCCTTATTTGGCATGTAATGTAAGCACTTGTTTGTCTCATAGCTTCTTTACATAATTTCCAAATATTATTTCTTTAAAATAATGCATGCTTTTAATTTAACATGTTGATGGTGGTCTGCAAGCTTTGACCCGACTTCCCTCCAAACAAAAAAATCTGTTCCAATGCATTGACTTTGCAAAGGCTGAAAATAGCGGGTCTTTGATGTGGGTCCATAAATGTAAACAGGTACATAAATTGGGGTGGGCAAGTGTGTCGACAGGAGACTCAACTGGATCCTCTTACATTGTCTGTGTTCATTAAGTTTCTTCGAGTTTGGCATTTCCCCGGAGGGTCTCCCTTTCGCTTCTAATATTTTTCCCGAAAGAAGCTATTGAATACAAACTGCTGAAATAGTATCGAGTATTCTTAGATCTTGCTGAACTCTCTTTCTCTCTCTCACACACATGTTACTTCTCCATTAGTTGGGGTATGGGTCTCTGTACATGAGAGATGTAGTCCAGGAGTGTCTCCTACCAAGAGATCCGCATCCCAGACGTAGGGGATACATGTTTAGGGTGTATATCAAAACAAAAAACCCAATGGATTTTTCAGTGAGAATCTAGCCAAAATATACTCAAAATAAGAAAAAGACAAAACCAAAACTATATCAACAACATACTTATACAGATCGACAAATGCTCCTTCGAATTGACCTCCTATTTCCTCTTTCTCTTCTTTCTTCTCTTTCTTTTTTCTTCCTTTTTGAATAGATTTCAATATATTCCTTAGCTGTAAATGGTTGCAGACTAAGTAATGGGTAGTTGGAATAGGCTGAAAAGTAAAGAACAATTTAAAGGAGGTGACAGACGACAGTTCGCGTAGGAGGAGAAAGAGACTGTTTATATGAAAAGGTAGCCTGATAATTACTGGATATTACAAGGGGTATTTTGAGAAATACAAGAAAAATAGTGTGTAGATAGTAAAAGGGTATGCGGATCAATCCTATAAATTTATAGACACCGCATGAGAAAAGAGTGAATTTAGGTACCTTGCACTCAACACCTTATGTTCTAGAAGGTTCACATATTTTTATCTGAATCCTTATCAAACTCTTTGGAAGAAAGCTGCTTGACAACAACCGATCCTCCCCCCTCTAATCAATTTTATTTTGATTTTTGGTAGGAATTGTATTCGCCTATATGGATTCATGAATATGATGGCCTACATTTTAATGGAAAATAATAAAATCTACATTACTTGTTTTATGCAAGTAGTGACATTGAGGTGTTTGCACATAGAACATGAAAAATTTGCCTAAAAGCAAACAATTGCAAACTTTCGATTGTAAATGCAAGGATACACCTTAATTACAACACAAATAGAATTATATCCCACACATATGGATCCACCCCGTGTGCTATGTGGAAATGGGGATGCAAGTGAGTCAAGTCATGGCCGAGAGTTACTCGGAATCAACTCGACTAGGGCTAGAACTCAACCTAGTCTTATCAAGCTCAAACTTATTTTGTGTCGCACTTGACATGTGAGAAAGTCAAGCTTAGGCTCACCAGCATTCAGCTCAAGTTGCTGTCAAGCTTTGTACATGACTCATATTGATAGGGAGTACAGAATAAAAAGGAAGAAAGCAGAACAAAAACTAGGGCAAGACATAGAGGCAAAGCATCACTTTCGTGACCCTTTGGCTAAGATCATATATATAATTGATGGGCTTTCCTCAATTTTACTTTGTTGGCCGGTGGTGCTTTTAATTCTTACTATCTTACCGGTCTACTAATTAATTGGATCCAAAGTTCTAATTGCATCTTTTCCTCCATCTCAAGGTGGCGAAATGGAACCCATTAAGTTTCTCTTAATTTGGGCTTGCAGTCCGATGACCAATGATTTGAAGCTTGATCCAATACATAATACTCAACCGCATATTGTCCCATAGTGCTTCAAATCTGACCAAAAAGAAAAGAAAAAAAAAGAAAGAAAAAGAGAGAAGGGACCTATTCCAAGAGAGTTTGAGTGACTTGGTAGGGTATTTTGTTGCTTTGATATATTTTTTATCGTTTATTTGATGTATTGATTTTATTTTCGGTCAGAATAAAAAATGAAAAAAATAACGTCAAGTTTCTGACTCGAGTTGTTGCATTAAGAAGGTGCTTATGCCACATCTCGTGTCAGAAACTTGACATTTTTTATTATCTTCTTTTCTCATATGTTTCTTGATTTTCTTTTTCTTTTTCTTCTTTTTTTCTTTTTCTTCTTTTCTTATTGTTTTCATTTTTCTTGTTCTTGGTTTTTCTTTCTTTCTTTTTTTATTTTTTTCTTTCTTTTCTTGTAAGAATATGCATTGTTTAGGTAGGAAGAAGGCAACAACACTAAAAATGAATATTGGTCATTAGAGGCAAGAGATCCAATAAGAGAAAGAAAAAAATAAAGAGAGACCCTTTATAGAATTGGGTGAGAGAGGAATGAGAAAGTGTTGTGGGGTAATTTCGGTATCTTTTGAAAAGGGTGTATAGATAGTAAAAAGGGTATGCAAATAGTAATCTCCTATTTTAATTACTAGCATGTGAATCACATATGACTAGCAGTTCTAGCTTCTCACTTGTAAGAAAACAAAGTGAAGGAATTTTCTTTGCTAACAACTCCTTCAATCCTTTATTCTCATTCACATGCATGCCATATGTGTACACACATATTATACATATGTGTGTGATATCTTAAATACTTCACCATTCAATCTTCGATATTATCAGTAGAGATTTTAGTTAAAAATATTGTTATATATACCATATGCAATAAATATAAATTAATTAATATCAAATATTGAACAATGAAGATATTTATGCAAAATTATACATCAAAAGACATCATGTATTTATGATTCTATATACTAATATATATTTATATATTTAAAGAGAGAGGGAGTGGGTTTGGTCTTCTATTTCCCTCTTTTTAAGTTTGGAAAGATATGACATGCATCTGAAAACAAAGAGGGTCAAACTTAAAAGAGTAGTAATGCAAAACCCAAAATTAGAAGCTATTCATTTTTCTCATTAATTTGAGTGTCTGCCAACTCATCCAATTTGTGGTCTTTATACAAAAGCCAGTAGAGATTCCTGAACAGATGCACCAAATTTTGCAGAACCAAGCAGGAAAGGAGCAACAAGAAGAAACCACCAATTCCCTCTGTGTGTGTGTGCGCAATGGCTACGAGGGGAACCATCATGTTCAGATCTCTTGCCCTCTTTCTTGTCTTTCTTCAGCCCTTTGTTAATGGGGATGACCCTTATCGATATTTCACATGGAACGTTACCTATGGTGATATCTCGCCCCTTGGAGTCAAGCAGCAGGTGAGTAGCATTGCAGATTTCAACGCCACCAGATTTACTCTTGCCATCCACATGAAATTTCTCACTACTTTCATGAAAATATGAAGCTTTATTGCTTTTGCAGGGGATATTGATAAATGGGAAATTTCCAGGACCACAGATCAACTGTGTTACAAATGATAATCTCATAATTAACATTTACAACAGCCTGAGAGAGCCGTTTCTGATCTCTTGGTAAGCAATCGAGTAGTTTTTCCTTTTAGAGTAGATTGCTGACTTGCTTGGCTTATTGGCAATACAACAGCACAGTAATCACTTGAAGAGTGGTTCAGCGATCGAATCCCAGTGTACACGTTCAATCATTCGTGAGACCGGGCAGAGTTTTCATTTCAATTAGCTTGCTTGTTTCATTGAGAAAAAAGGGTCTGGTTAGTGCACTCGTAGCAGATGAAGGTCGTGAGTTCCATACCTAGGGTCCTTAACCAAGTCCTTTCGGAGGGTCACGGTTCATGAAGCAAGTTACTTTCAACTGTGGAGCTTACTAATGCCGCTACCATTCACACTTGAACATATAGTTGATAAAAGATTTACTCAATTTTTGACTGATCATAGGCTACCTAACACAACATTTCTCTTTTAACGTGGGTTTTCCTGAAACCATAGGAATCAGCTATAACAAGGAAAATCCTCATCATAACAGTGAAAAATGCGCCCTTGAGAAAGTTTTCTCAAGAGTATTTTGCTTCTCAAGGAAAATCACTTAAGCATGGAGTTGGTAAAAGATTATTTACTCAATTCTTTTTTGATCATCGGCAACATAGAGCAACCTTCCTGGGTTTTCTTGAAATCATAGCAACCCCTACGCCTAGAAAAATATTCTATTGAAAAATTTAATCTTCGATTTTAATCAATCTCTTGAAATCTAATGCCATCACAGAATAGGAAAATGCTTTGTAAAGGAATTGGATCCTTGTGATTGGGTTTACTCCACTGGTACCTCTTTGTTGACGTCATAAGCTATCCGCGTAACTTGTTCCAGAAAAGGAAAGGAATCCAAGAAATTTCTACACAACAGTAAGGGAAGGGAAGTGGCCAAAAAGTCCATAATCTTTTCATTGCGTACCATCCTTATCTATTATCCTTTGGCTTGTTCGCGCATTCATAGCATTACATTTGGTGGTGGTTGGGTGGAACCTGCCAACACACGGGCACGCGTGCACACACACACACACACTATATATATATATATATGAAAACTAGATGGATGACAATTGTTTTTATTAGCATAAGTAAAAATTTGAAGGTTGTAAGGGTATTTGAAAAATGAGGATGAACAACTTTATTAGACTTATGACACCATAAAGAAATAGTCAAATATCAACGTCATAGTCAGTGACGAGCATGATCAAACCACTCTATATTTATAGAAAGAGCAATATTGTTATATATATACATGATGAATGAACAACATCGCTCATGAGCATGATCCAATTTTCATATATATATACATATATATACATATCCCCAAAATTCATATCCCCAAAAAGGAATAGACGCATGAATGAACAACATCGCTCATGAGCATGATCCAATTTTCATATATATATATATATATATATATATATACATATATATATATATACATATACATATATATATATATATATGTATATGTATATGTATATATATATATATGTATCATGTATATGTATATGTATATATTAAATCCTTAATGGATGCAATACAGACAGCTCATTTCACAATATAAAGCTTCAACTGCTCGCTTTGGCATGGTAAGATGAACTAATCCAATGTGCTTGGCTTCATGATAATGCCACACCTTAGGGCTAATTCATTTGGCATTGTTCTATGCTTATTGTTGTAATACTTTTAGCTGCAAATGTACGTCTTGGGGTCTCTCGTCTTTTCCATTCAGGTCATGTACACGTAACACAGAGCATCAAGGTCAAACTCTCTCATGTATATATGTATGTATATATGTATATATATGTATATGTATATATATATGTATATATACATGGAGGAATGGGTATATGCTAATAAACTTAGGTACTAAAAACTTCAAAAAAATCTCAATCATTCATAAATTTGTAAAAAATATATATGCACTTTTGTAAATATACTTTATTAACATGGTTAAAATTTGTTTGGATTTATTAACACCTAGTATATACTTACTCATCTATATTTCACCGATCTAATCATCTATCATCGAAGATGGTAGCTAAGATTTGTTTAAATTTACTAGTACTTAAGTGTGGTAGTATATATATATATATATATATACATGTAGAGAGAGGGAGGTGACCTAACTAGAGGCGGTCCCTCTTATATGATAGGATCCGATTC
Organism: Brasenia schreberi; assembly: GCA_036023115.1. Classification (NCBI taxonomy): domain Eukaryota; kingdom Viridiplantae; phylum Streptophyta; class Magnoliopsida; order Nymphaeales; family Cabombaceae; genus Brasenia; species Brasenia schreberi. The sequence goes on from JAYKKT010000088.1 coordinate 7,232,834, forward strand.
AACGAGACTAAAATCTATAAAATTTTAACTACTTGTTGGCTAAGGCATTCCCGAGCCTTCTCTGGCGGGGTGGGCGAGTGACCACCTATGTGAGGGCTCTCGTGTGGAACCGAACCCGAGGGATGTGAAAACAAGCCTAACTATTTTTGCATGTTTGGATAAACCAAACCTGATCCAAATCCAAATCCATTTGCTACTGAGCTGAAACGATTTGAAATTCTTGTGATAGGAACGGTCTGCAGCAGAGAAGGAATTCTTGGCAGGATGGAGTGTACGGCACAAACTGTCCCATACCTCCTGGGAAGAACTTCACATACGTGATGCAGGCCAAAGACCAGATTGGCAGTTTCTTTTACTTCCCTTCCTTGTCCTTTCACAAGGCTGCCGGTGGGTTTGGTGGTCTCAGAGTCAACAGCCGGCCATTGATCCCCGTCCCATTTCCCGCACCAGCCGGAGATTACACAGTACTCGTTGGCGACTGGTTCAAAGCCAACCACACGGTCAGTGTTAATTACACAGAGCTTCAACTGCAAGCGCATTCATGTCATTTTGTCTATGCGGGTTTAAACTGAATGAATCGTTAATTTGGTCAATCCAGAATCTGAAAGCACTGCTGGATAATGGTCAAAGACTGCCATTCCCTGATGGCATTCTGATCAATGGCCATGGACCTAATGGTACAGTCTTCACAGTTGATCAGGGTAATTATCTTACTTACGACTTCTATATAATTCAGTAAAGCAATGCTAGGTCGTCTCACTTTATGCGTCGCATCGTATCCAAACAATCCTGCTTGTGTCCACATGAAGGGATCTTATGTGGTTGCGAGTTAAGGTTCGGGTAAGGGTGATAGTTTCGTGTTTCAGCTCATATTCATGTTGTGTAGTTTGTTCGTATAAAAACAGGTCAACCTGAGCACAACTTTTTTCATTTTTACTCTGGATGTACAATAAGATAGACTTTTCATTATCATGTTCACGTGGGTTTTCATGTTAGCTGATATATATTGCCGGCAAGTTCGTGTTATGGGTCATGCACGTAGATGTCTTGCTCAGGTTGTGTCATTTCATATCCACGACAAAACAGGTCAACCTGAATCTGACCCATCCGAGTTTTTTTTCATGTCACTTTGTGTAGACATACACGTGGACTTCTTGGGTTGCTTTTATGTTGGGATTTTATATGTACAGTAGTGATGTGGGTCAAGAAAAATGGCTGTACTTATGGATAGTTTGTGACTCGTGCCGAGAATTACCATGGTGGATGATGTATCACTAATTTATGCACTGGGGATTCATAAGCCAGCATGTTTTCAATATATACATACATACACATATACATGTACACATATACACACACACACACACACACACACACACACACATATATATATATATATGTATGTATGTGTGTGCGTTTATGTATGTGTCCGCAGTTTATGTATTATGGGTTCATAAAAGCCACCATGTTTTCCATACATGTGTGTGTGTGCACATGTTATTTTTGTAATTCGTCACTTAAAGTGTTGCGACTCGTGTTAGTTTGAGCTTCACCATATATGTTCTTTACTGTAAGCGGACCTCTTTTTGAAATACAGCCTGAAAATCAAGAGTATAATTTTATCTCTCTTCCCATCCAGGCAAGACATATAGGTTCAGGATCTCGAATGTGGGCATAGCGACCTCGCTTAACTTCAGGATCCAGGGCCACAATATGACCCTGGTCGAAGTAGAGGGCTCACATACACTGCAAAATACATACACTTCATTGGACGTACATCTTGGTCAATCCTACTCAGTTCTAGTGACCATGGACCAGCCCGGCCAGGACTACTACATTGTGGTGTCCACAAGGTTCACCAAACCAGTTCTGACGACAACATCCATACTACGTTACAGCAACTTCTCTGGTGCAGTGTCTGGCCCGCCACCGGATGGTCCTACGATCGAGATTGACTGGTCCCTCAATCAGGCCAGATCCATACGGTATATAATCCTTCATGCTCAATGATTTTCTAGTACCTGGTCTAAATGTAATATAATCTTCCACTGTTAAAGAGATACTAGCCGGTTCTTTAGCTGGCTAGAGAGATAAAAGATTGTCATCTACATATTGAACTTTTAAATCCTTCCCTCTCAACAAGAAAAACTTCAACGAAGTTTTCTTATATTTCTTTTGCTTCTTTTTATCAGGTGGAATCTGACTGCGAATGCAGCAAGGCCGAATCCTCAAGGTTCGTATCGTTATGAATTGGTGAATACTACACGAACTATTCAGCTGGTGAACTCGGCACCCATCATCAAGGGCAAACAGAGATATGCTGTCAATAGTGTGTCGTTTGTCCCAGCAGATACACCACTAAAGCTTGCTGATTATTACAATATCAGTGGAGTTTTCACCCTCGGCGGTATCTCGGATCTTCCAAGGGGAATTGATGCCAATCTTCAGACTTCCGTCATAAAAGCCGATTTCCGAACATACGTCGAGATCGTCTTCCAAAACTACGAAGACACAGTGCAGTCATGGCATATTGATGGTTACTCATTCTTTGTTGTCGGGTAATTAACTTGCTTCCAACCTCTGTACATTCAATGAGGATCCTTCTTGCTACTTGATAATGAATTCCAACCATAAGCTTTTCCCACACAAAGTGGGGTCAGCTACATGGATTCTAAGTTGCCATTGATTTGAGCTCGATCTTCTGCACTACGTTAAGTGCAGTTGAACCATAATAACAGTGGATCATAGTTTGTGTCTTTATAATTAGTCAAGGTAATGATATCGACTATTTAAAGTGTAAATTACTAATGGAGTTCCCGCTTTTAATGACATTTAGAATGGGCGGAGGACAATGGACACCTGCAAGCAGAGACGGATATAATCTTCGAGATGCCGTTTCTAGATGCACAACCCAGGTAAAGTTTTCTAGCATCCATCCCATTTTCTGCACTAGCTGAGGTCAGCTACATGAATTCTCAGGCACCAAAACCTTTCTTGGGCGATGCTGCTGGAAGTTAAATCCAAAAGAGCAAGATCATGTTTCACAATTTTATTCGATTCTGCCTCGGGAATGCTTGTTTTAATTATTGCTTGAAATTCTACCTTGTTGCTGTCAGGTATATCCTCAGTCATGGACAGCAATATACGTAGCTTTGGACAATGTGGGAATGTGGAACATAAGGTCAGAGAATTGGGCCAGGCAGTATTTGGGACAGCAGTCCTATATCAGAGTGTACTCACCTGTGCGCTCAAGGAGAGATGAGAATCCCCTCCCCTCCAATGCCCTCTTGTGCGGCCAGGCAACCGGCCGACGTATTCCGGCAGCTCTGGCACATTGATTGACCTGATCTGATCTATTATTTGTCACGAGAGGGTGACAGATTTTATCGAAAGCTACAGATATTTTCAACTCAAGATGTCTTCATAATGATTGTGAAATGGTTCGATTTCTTCAATTATGCCCATTAATTGGTAAAACAATTCTACAAACTTCAAGTTGGAGCATTTTATGAGCATTTAGTGTAGTGGCCTCATCTGAACGGAAGAGGTCTCAATTCTTGTAGCGTCCTTGGGGTACATTGGTTCGTGATTTTGACATGTAATAAAGATTTTGTATTGCACCACTAGGAAACCTCTGTGTGTGGGGGCGGTGGGGGAGGTTTTGCAATCTTAAATTACAAGTTTATCCAAGGCCCGTCCTTTCCAAGTGAGCAACACTATGATCAACTATCAATAATTTCTATAAATGTAGAAGCACTACTGAAGGCTGTTTTTGCTCAAGTAGACTTTGAAGTGTAGAGGATCTGATCGAGTATGGAGACAGGAAAACTTTATCCTCCGACCGGGATGGATTCGTGGGGTGAAAATGGGAGATGGGGATGGGAGGGTGGGTAAATCTCCAACGGAGAGAGGGGGAACCCGTTACTAGCGTGGAACTATGGTCCCATAAACCCACTTTGAGTAAAAAACATCGGCACAAAGAGGTGGTGGGCCACAAGTAGTGAACCCATGGGGTTTGCACGAAAAACCAAGCATCTCTTTTGTGTCTCTACCCCCACCTCACTGACAAACCCAAGCATCAACTCCACTAGCAAATCAAACGAATAACCATGGTTCCGATGGTTGCAAACCAACATGAGTCCAGGCATGCGGTTTCAGTACCAAGAACCTGACACTACAAATCAAACACACCCTTAAGGAATAGGCAAGTGGTCCACAAAACTTTTAAGATGGAAAAAGTATGCACTAGAGCCGACTGGTTCAACCATACGCTATACCTTTTCTTAACAATTTTAGAAAATTTGGGTAGGGCTGACACCCCACCTTGGCTCAATATGTATGTCTGACTCTGGCTCTGCTCTTATTTTCAACCTACTTACCATCAAAGTTTAATGCCAAAGCCTTTTAAATCGAATGTGAAAGAGGTGGATACAAGAGCCTGTAGATCTCCCAAGTTTTCTGAGAAAGGAAGCAGAAACTTATGGGCATAGATAATTATGGAGCATCTTGGAGGCCCCTCAGGATCATTTTATAATATTTATGCATATGTACTTTAGGGAACCATGCTAATTAACCCAACTAGATGAGCATGTAAGCGCTGCAGTCAAATGATGAAGTGTTCAAACTTCTTTTAATGATAAAAATAAACAAAATAGATTTTTCTGAATTATAATTGAAAACAATATATTAGAAAAATGCATTTAACGAGCAAGCTTGTGTTTGGCTAGTGATCTAGATGACAACAATAGGATGTTCAAAGAACCGATCCAAACTGGTGACTTGGTTTGGTTTGGTTATGCTTGCAAGAAGTCTTTTGTATGGTTTGGAAAACTCTTTGAAGTTTGATAAAGAACCGTTAGAATCACATATGTGTATTGCCGTTTAAACTTTTATCGTTTCAGATTCCAAATTTTCACTATTTAAGCAGGAATTTTATACTGCTTTATCATGCTATCTCTATAGAAACAAAATAAGCTACAATGTCATGAAACCAAATAATCCTTGATCAAAGAAAACGTACCAAGAATAATATTAAAATAGAAAGGGAAGTACAATCTTCAAATTATGTAAAGAATCCAATAAAAAATGCATAAAGTTCTACAGCCACGAATAACTGGCTAGGTAATAGGAACCAAACAGTTAGGCGTTCTATGCAAAGCCGAAACAAAGCAGACCACACTTTCCATCAATATGCGATTCAGTCTAATAAGGCAAAAGCTTGAACTGAAATGAGGATATTTTAGTGGTAGTCCCAAATCTTAAAAGATGACTGTGGTGCAAAAGCATGCAACGATGATTCATGGAAACACGAGACTGGAGAATCAAAGTGGCTTTTTGCTTAATCTACTACTTTTTCGCCATAAGTTTAAGTCATCTTTATAAACAACATAAAGAGTAGTTGGTGCAAGGCTACGTAAAAGCCTATAAGTCTCATTAGACCCTTCTAGTTGAGCTGCCTAGATTCCAATTTGACTTCAAAACTACAACACAGGCCAGGACACCAATATTGGCAACACTGATCCTTGCAGTGGAATGAGATATCTATCAATTGAACGTCTTGTTTTAGAAATAAACTTCGTCCAAAGTAGTAAGCACAAATCTTACAGAAAGGTATTGAGGTCAATACGGACAACAAATATCATATGCGAAGTGGGCATGCCATATGTCCTAACTAGGAGCTTCAGTTGTTAACAAAGAAATAGGTCAGCTATAAGACAACTTTCTGGAGCCTCGTCAGAAAATGCAATAACTCGGATAAGGTAGCAGAATCTTACTGCAGCACAGTCTATTTCAGGGATAAACTTTGACCACAGTTGTAGGAAACAATTATAAGGTCTCAAAGACCTTCAGTTGAATAGAGGACAAGCAATCAGTTAGCACAGCAAGCATATTTAGAATGACACAATATATACAGCGTCTAAGACCTTCAATTGTTAACGAAGAAGTGTGCAACAAGATTAGCTATAAAAATGGTATCTTCAAAAATCACATAACTAGAATGCAAGCATAAAACATAACAATTGTTCATATATTTCTCTGCAAGGGAGTTCCATCTTCCATGGTCCAACCATCGCCAGGTACTCTTGTGTTTGCGCAACTAGCCCATTAATGTAAATCTCGAATTCTTCATATTCTCTCGGTATAAAATAAATAACATGCAAAGGTAGTAGAGTTTCTGTGCAAAATCAGGAGCTTGAGGTTTAATATTGTAGTTTTTACATAAGGGGACCCATTTTCTACCAAACTTAGATGATTTATAAAGTTTCAAATGTGAGTGTGGCATCATCACCATCAGAAGCATAACATGTTGGGTGATTTTCAAAATACCAAAATATATTTGGTGAAGGTTATCGATATAATCATGGTGCAGTATTAATAACCACTTAAGTAATAATTGTGCTCATTAGTAGCATATCATGAGTTACATCTTCATCACGTCTATATATAATGGTATTGTAAACAAGATTCATTCAATCTTTTTCTCTCATTGTGTGAGTTATTTGTTACTTAGCTTTTAAAGAGAGTTTGCAAGTCTTATTGTAGCAGTAATTAGATTTGCAACATCATTATCTTTGCTTTGCTGGTTTGTCTACAACTGGGTTGCGTTTGTGCGAGACAAACTAAGGGTCATCATTGTATACTTAAGGTGTTTATCGGGATCCATCGCATTGAGTTATTTGATACTGGTTGTAGCAAATAAACTTAAAATTTAGTGTTTATCACATCTCAAAGAATAGCGCTATCTTAATATTCTTTTCAAGGTATTAAATTTGATTTATCAAGGATCGATCATGCAAGAACCATGTCATTTACAAGATCAACTCTAACAATTTTTAGGTCTATTTTTCAAGATGGCTATTTTTCTTTGAAAGATGGCATCTAACTCCATCAAGTTGGATAGATTTAATGACGACAAGTTTTTATGGTGGTAAAAGATGATACACTTTTTGAAGATCGTGTATGTTCTTACTATACCATGACTAGAGAAGAAGGAGAATGAGACTCTTGAAGAAACATGCAAACAATAAAAGTGGAACAATGATGATTATATTTGCATAGGTCATACTCTTAACATTATGTCAAATATCTTATTTGATATATACCAAATATCGGCATGCACAAAGGACTTATAGGACAAACTTAAAGAGAAATACATGATGGACGATGTTACAAGTAAGAATTTTTTTATTATTTGTTTCAATAACTATAAGATGGTAGATCTATTATAGAGCAATTACATGAGCTCGAATGAATCTTAAATAATTTCAAATAATATAATATAAGCATGGATGAAATTATCATTATCTATTGTATTATAGACAAATTTTCTCATTCTTGAAAAGATTTTAAAAGAAATTTAAAAAACAAGAAGAAATAATTTTTTTTGAGCAATTGGCTAATTATCTTAGTCTTGAGAAAGAATACCGAAAGCAAAATGATTCTAAAGATCAATATACTCAAGAGAAAGCTCATGTTATAGAGAAAATTAAGTCTATAGAGCTTTGAAAGAAAAGAAATCAAGATTTCAAAAGCTCTCATGAAAACAATGATAGGGGTGCCAAGGTTAAGAAAAAGAAAGGTTGATGCTATCATTATGAAAAACTAGGTCATTATAAGCATGAATGCCAATACTTAAAAAAATTGAATAAAGACAAGAGTCCTAAATCTTCTAAGAACAATCTTGTTGTTGTCATATAGATAGTAAATATAATACAAGACATTAGATCTTGGTGGGTAGGAGGATGACATGTTGGTTTTATACATGGACAATACTTCTACAACTCAAGTAAAAGACAAAGAAATAGTTGGACTCAAATTTACTTTGGGTAAAGTTCTTACTCTTAAGGATGTGCTCTTTGTGCTAGATGTAAGGAAAAAGTTGGTGTTAGTTATCTTACTTAATAAGTATGAGTTTAAAAGTGTATTTGATGGTGATAAGTTTATTTTGTATAAGGAAGGTATGTTTGATGGAAATGATTATCTATGTGAGTTATGTTTTAAGTTGGATCTCAATAACAAGAATGTCATTTTTCCCTATATTGTTGACTTATCAAACTTGTGGTATTTTTATTTGAGGCATGTGAATTTTAGAAAACTGCATGAAATGTTTAAATTGCATTTGACTCCAAAATTGACAAGTCAATCCATTCATGTTATACTTTCGTGTATAGCAAAATCATTAGAATCCCATTTCCAAGAATTAAAAGAAGTTTCAAACATTTAGATTTAGTTCATTCACATGTTTGTACTTTGCATAGTTGGCCAACAATAGGAGGAAAATGTATTTTATAACTTTTTTGTTGATTACATTGGACTTTGCTATTTATATTTGATGTATGCAAATGATGAAGTTTTGAAAATTTTAATATTTTTAAAACTCAACTAAAACTTCAACATGAAACTTTCATTAAGTATTTGAGAACGGATAGGAGAGGAGAATACTATAATCCTAGTTATTTTGAGTTTATGTGAATTATATATCAAACTACAACTCCTTATTCTCCACAACAAAATGGTATGACAAAAAAGAAAAAAAGTTATAAAAAATATAAAATTCTATGTTGTCATATTCTATTTTCTCAAATGGTTGCTGGGATGAAGCATTATTAACTACTTGTTTTATTTTAAATAGAGTTTTAAATAAAAAAAATTGAATTATCACATATGAATTCTAGAATAAAAAAATCATAACCTAAACTTTCTTAATGTTTGGGATTGTAGGGCTATTATCAAAGTTTTGTGAACCCAAAAGAAAGAAATTGGATGAAAGAGGAATGGAAATATATTTTCTTAAGATATGCCCAAGATAGTAAGAGATATAGATTCATTATAATTGAATCAAATGACTCATATCCTATTAATACGGTAATAGAATAAGAAGATAGATTTACCTTAATTCCTAATCCATAAGACATGTTCATGAAAATGAACATGAATTAGAAACTATTGGAACTAATAATGACAATATATCGAGTTCAATGCCTAGACAAAATAAAAGGCAAGGACCTTTAGACTGAATTTTTATATGTTTCTAGTTGAAGAAACAGAGACTCTATAGAGTTAGCCACCACTATGCTATAATATGGAAAGTGATCGATAACATTTAAGAGAGTAATGAAATCTCAAGATGCAACGTTTTGGAAAGAAATGATACAAGATGAAAGGACTGATAATGGGGATATCTCCACCTGGTTTAGGCTTATTGATTGTAAGTGGGTTTTCCAAAAAGAAAAGTAAGTAGATGGAACCAACGGTAAATTTAAAATGAGACTAGTTGGTAAGGGGTTTACAAAAAGAAGGAGTTGAGTTGACACGTCTGTATGCATTGTAACAGAAATTGCTGATTAAATTCTTTTGACACTTGCTTCCATCTATGAGTTTTGTCATTCATCAAATCGAATGTTAAACACCATTCCTAAATACCCAGATGAAGATTATGTAAAACCTTTCAGGATTTGTAAGTTCAAGTCAAGAAAATAAAGTTTGAAAAATAATTAGAATCATTGTACGCGACTATAAGCAAGGCCCCTGAAAGTAATGGCAGTATTAAAAAATTCGATCAAGCTGCACTACACGGATATAAAATAAATAGATCGACAAGTATGCATGTGTATACATTAAATTTCATAATGGAAAAAGCGACGCCAGTTTGATTTGTATATATATATATATATGATATGCCTAAGTCTTGTACTAATGATTGGGATGAGGTCAAGAAAACACTGAGATTATTGCTCTGGTAATTTTTGACATACGAAAGATATGGAGGAATTGCTAAATGTGATACCAAGGATCAAGATAATTAGATATGGTAGTGGCCACAGGACTATCTCAATGTCAATTTACATAGAAGATAGTATTAAAGAAATTTGATCAACTTTGATCGTCATCTTATTTGCTACACCATTTGACTCCAGCAATTAAATTAGTACCAAATAATTGGATGTCGCTAGGTAGTACAACATGAATACGTGCAAAAAATATTTAGATGCTTGATGTTTGTTATGACATGCACGCAATCAGATATTGCTTATCTTGTTGGAAGTATGCTACATTGAGATATTGGCTTAGTCGCGTTGGAAAATTGTTCGTTATCTGGAAATCCAAATAAGTAAAGACCAACCACATGTTGCTCAAAGTGATATTGAATACCTAAAATGTAACAATTAATTATAGTTTAATCCTATAGTAATCCTTTTGGTTTTGGAAGGATACTTTTGATATTAGTTGGGTAAGTTATATAGAAGACTATGCTTGACAAGTGATTGGGTCTTCCTTGTTGGTTAGAGGTGTTGTTTCTTAGGGATCAAAGAAACAACTACTGCGTGTCGATTCCACCATGGTCAGCTGAATTTGTAGCTTTAACTGCGTGACGGAAAGGAAGTTGAATGGCTTAGAAACCTCCACTTTTTTTTTTATGAAGTATCAATATATGGCTAAAACCAATGGCGTCGATCACATAATACATATCATGATAAATTGATCAATCAACTTACAAGGCATATAAATGATATATAATGGTAAGTCCAAACACACAGACTAAGACATAAGATTATGTGAAAGACTTAATTACAAATGAAATGATTTCTATTATTTATATAAGGTCATGAGAACAAGAATTCTTGCGTGATCCTTTGACGAAAGGATTGACAAGGGATTTGATGCAAAAATCATCAATAGGGATGAGACTAAAGCCCATATATCATAAAAGACCACCAATGGTGGAACCTTGACTCACACTTGAGTAACATCAAGTCTTGAGTTAAATGAGTAAAAGTATATTATTAGAGTAGTTGCAAGTACTTGCAAAGTTATATACATCCCCGAGTTAAAAAGTACTTGGTCCCTTAAATGTAAAGGGAAGGTTGAGCTTTGCTCTTAATAGATCTATAACATATATGTTCTTTGAAGTGTTTTATTATGGGACAACTTCCTAATAGAGTCTACCCATATGAGTGTCAAATGGGGCGGCATAGCGGAGTTAAGGGCTTGACTCTTAAAGCACTTATGGTCAATTGAAACATAACATATACTGGCATTATAATCTTATATGTCAAACATGCACACTTATACAATTGGATTCGATAGTTCAAAGATTATCTACTACTCAATTACGATGAGCAAAACTCGTGTTTTACTAGATAAAGGTTTAAATCGTGAGATACCTTTATCAAAACTATAAGATTTTCAAACTGGTAATTTTTTAAAATGTATTTTTAAAATGGTGAGGGAATGTTAGGTGATTTTTAAAATACCAAAATATATATGGTGAAAGTTATGAATGCGACCATATTGTGGTATTAATAGTCACTTAGGTGATAATTATACTTATTAGTAGGTAATTTTAACTTCAGTATTTTCAGTCATGTTGTGGCATTAAGAGTCACTTACTTAAGTAGTAGCACATATAGTGGTTGTAATTCGTCAATATTTTCTAGTCATATTGTGGCATTAAGAGCCACTTACTTAAATGTAGTGGTTATAACTCATGAGTATTTTCCAGTCATGTTGTAGCATTAAGATACACTTAAGTGATAATTATGCTCATTAGTAGTACATATAGTAGTTATAACTTTTGGTTATTTTTTAGCCATCTTTTAGCATTAAAACCCATTTACACAAGTGATAATTGTACTCATTAGTAGCACATGAAGTGATTGTAACTCTTAAGCATTTAGCTTCTATGTTATGACATTAAGAGTCACCTTCTTGAGTAACAATTATGCCCTTTAGTAGTATATTATGAGTTACATCTTCACCATGCCTATATATAATAGTGTTGTAAACAAGATTCACCCAACTTTTTTCTCTCATTGTGTGAGTTCTTTCCTACTTATCTTTTCAAGAGAGTTTGCAAGTCATATTTTAGTGCTAATTAGATTTGCAACATTATCATCTTTGCTTTACTGATTTGTCTAGTCTGGATTGTATTTGTATAAGATGAACCGAGGGTATTTATTTCATCCTAAAGGTGTTTGTCGAGAAAGTTCATTGTATTCGATCATTTGATACTGGTGGCAGCAAATAAACCTAAAGGTTAGTGTTTATAATCATTCAAAGAATACCGCTATTCTAACATTCTTTTTAGGTGTTAAATTTGATCTCTCAAATACCAATCATTCAAGAACCATATAATCTATAAGATCAACTCCAACATAACATGACTAGTCCACTGTAAGAAGGGACAAGACTATGATTGTAGTAATTAGTGGAGGTTCTTTGATAGGATCTACTATGTTGACAAAGGTATCAATCTCACCAAGTTTTGAAGGTTTTCCATATTTCATACATGAAATGGCATGTTTAATCATCAGAATAAGATAGTAAATTATAATTTCCACAATTTGAAGTAATCAGTAGAGGTTCCTTCATGAAAAACTAATATATGCCTAGAAATAAATAAAAGTGCAAGCAAATGTGAAAAAATGAAGTTGCAAGTTTTTTTTACTAAAACTACTATCGAGTCTTATAAATTTTGATTCTCAAAATATCACATAATTGCATATGGAGTAAATCTAGTACCATCTATATCATGGGAAAACCAAAATAATAAGGGGCCTATATCATAATGTCGTATTGGTATGTATAGTTCAATACGTTCTTGGTATATAAAGGGAGACCAAAATTCTTGATTTGTCATTATGTTTTTTTGTTTTTACAAAATTACTTCAAGGTTACAACCATTTCCAATTATTGAGCAGACCCTCTAGCAATCCGACGGCATCATCATGCTACTACCACTCCATCATTAGTGTGATGCCTCTATTCCTTGGGACATATTATGTTTTATACCATTTTTATCGTTTTGCATATTGATCTTGTATCTACTTTCTCTTCTTTGAATGAAAGTTTATGAAGTGGGTGAATTCATTTTCAATGAATCTATGGTAATTTATGATGGGTGAATGTGTTTGCGCATTTTGGTTGTTTATGAAGTGGATCTATGATAATTATATTTTTTTATTCATTGTTATTTAGTTCTGTTTTCAAGTTTATTTAAGAGGATAAATTGAGATGTCAAGAAGAGGTTCTCAATAGTATGGTATGATTACTCAACATTGCATTGGTTTACTGCAATTGAAAGTAGCAAAGTAAAAGTAACGTAATTTTTGAGAAAGCTATAAGTGGTAGAGTTTCTCAACTAAAGCATCACTTAATAGGAACTTGAAAGTTGGTTGCTTCTTTTACAGATAGAATTAAAAAGTGCTAAAAACTATTAAATGATAATGTTTGCAAATGATTGATAGTTGGTTGAAAATGGGCAAAAAAAGAAGATATAAAGATATTTAAGGAAGAGTTAGAGGATACTGATTGTGATAATAGCATCTCTTCTGATGCTAGGACAAAGGAATTTGAATATTTTTGAACATATCTATACAAAAAAGCACAATTGTTAGAGCATAAGAAGCATAGTGATCTAGTATTTGTATGTTGCAACATGTGGCTACAAGAGACATAATTAATGATTTAATTATTAGTCAAGTATTTAATTCAAAGTTTCAACTTAATTTTTTATTCTTTAACATTTAGTTTTCATTTTTATTTACTTATCATCCTTGTAGGTAATTAAGAAAGTTATCTTCGAGTAGATGTAAGAACTAGTTTGATCTAAGAAGTCTCAATAATTTTGATGTTTTAAATGAGTGAGTTATAGAAGGTGATAAAATAAATGCACTTCTAACCGAAGAAGATGTTCAAATGATCAATTTAGAAGGAGTGCAACATTGTCAGCAGAGGAATGATATTGATTTTATTGTTGAAGGTAGACATTTTGAAGGAGGAGGAGAAGATGATGAAATAGATGCACTCCTAACTGGAGAAGATGTTCAATTGATGATCCAGATTATAATATGTGAATTTTCTTTTTCAATGATAGAGCAAATAAATTTAAAGAATATTTTCCACTTTAATGATGAAATTTGTATTTGTAATTTGATTGGATGTTCAGTGGATCAATATTTGTCCCACTTTTGATTTATAAGAATTCTTTAGGATTTTACTTAATTTTAAAATATTTTTTAGGAAATCTTTTTGATACAATATGATCATCACAAGAAACGATACATGTTATGATATGATACACACAATACTAGGTAATTCTTTGGATCTTTAAGAAATTTTCATAATTTTTGCCACCCTTATGTCTAATCATCTACAATTTATTGTACCTTTTTTTTAACTCCAATTTTCCAGTTTTCCATGTTAAACTTCCATGACCGTATAGAGTGAAGTGTATCTTAGGATCCAATGGTATGGGTTGGATAGTTGTAAACAAGAATAATTTATATATCAAAACATGGAAAACAAAAGAGCAATATATCAAAACAATCTAAGGCCCAATGGAATAGGATGAACAACTCTATAACCACCTTTAAATGAAGGTAGAATAAGGGCATGACTATCAAGAGAAACTAACATACTGCATTTGATGGTAAGATATAAAACCCTCAAATATATGAGAAAGAAAATCTTAAAAAAATATAACAGCAAGAAAAAGTGAGAAAACATAAGGAAAATGGTTAACATCAAGCCATAACCCCTCCTCTTTAAATGAAGAGCATAATGGGTAACGAAATTCATTCCGAAAGAAACCAAAAATCCATGAGCATTAAGAGGAAATTGAATAAAAAGTTTGATTGTAGCTACTATCCAATAAATTAGAAATTGAAGAAAATAAAATGTTCTCCCAACCTTGAATAGAAAAGACTTGGGCAAGATGCTTTAGGTCCTAGATTGTGATCGACAATGGTAGAGTGAGTTGATTATAAGAAGCTCTCATGAAACTATGCAAAATAAGAGCTAAATTTTGCAGTTGCTATCAAATAAAAAGAAAAATGAAGAAAAAGACTTGAGTAGGCATGCTTTCAGTTCTAGATTGTGATCAACAATGACAAAATTGAGTTGATGATAAGAAGCTACCATGAAACTATGCAAAACAAGAGCTAAATTTGACCATAACAATTTAAAAATCAATCACAAAAAGGAACTAAACTAACATGATCTATAGAACCAAATTTAACACAACACAGAGAATATTAGCAAAAGTCCGTCTAAATTGTACCATGCCCACCCATCCAACAAAATTTATTGGTTCCAAACCTACAAGCACATAACATGGAATGGACATATTAATCCTTGACTTCGTGAGTCCATTTTGATCCAAACAAAACAAGAAAATGCATGTGTTTAGTTGGACCAAGAAACCATAGAGTTAAGATTGATTGTGAAGCTTTTGATACACGAACCATTAGGCCTTGTCGCATGCAATTGAGAATTGAGATAGTAAATTGTGTTGGTGTTGTTTCCAAAATAAGTAGGATAAAAATTCCTATAGGATATCTGATGTATGGGAGTTAGTTTTCATGATTACTAATCGATGAAAGTAAAGTTATATTATCAACATATGATATTGGTAGATAGGCTTCCCCCAGAAATTCCTGCACTATTCTCTGTCAAACAGTTCATTGTACAACTCCATGGCCTATCCCACAATTTGGTCACCACAGTACAAGTGGATCCATCCTCTTTCCTCAAGATGCATATGTTGCTATGGTTCACATTATGCTTGAACTTTGGATGGGAAAAAGATGCATTTTGGTCTCTTCATAAGTCAATCAGATACCCTTTTGCCTCTAAGTGTTCCTCTAAATAGTGAAGATCTTATAGTTGATCCCCAAGCTAGATTTGTGGCATAAATTAGATAGACGGAAACCTTTTGAAATAAAACATGAAGGAGCAGCAAGAGTGTTGTATGAGTCATCCTTAAGACTCGAGCAAGGAGATGATAGGAAAGGCGTAGCCCTATCATATTCGAATTACCATCAAGAAGCTAAGTTAAATCTACTCTTAGGAAAAGTAGGGAAGAGTTAAGCTAGAAACATAAAGAGTTGTAATTGTGATATATTGATCCTCCTATTCTCATATTACGTTAAGCTAGAAACATAGAGTTTTCTTCTCCTTTGTTATTTATAGTCCTCTTTTGAGGCAATAATAGTTAAGCCCTACCCTTTGTGCACACAACTTCCAATAACATCTAGCTCTTTTTGTTGCAATATTAGGTGTGTTGCCACCATCATTATGTCAAGCTCCAAGGCTCTTTAGAATCATGGGCCTAAATTGGTTTTCCTCTTCTAGACTTTTAAGAGCTTCTCACATACCCCCTATGACTTTTCCACATTAACACGTATCCCCTATGACTTTATGTTTAGAGTTATTTTTTGAGGGCATAAGTCATACTCTTATTGACATCATTCACCAAAAAAGACTCTAGCTTACATGATCTTCAAGATTATCATCCTTCTTGAATATCATTTGTGATTTATAAGGACTGAGTATCTTCTTCTTTCATCTTCTCCCTGGACCTCACCGGTGAAATAGAGTTCTCTTTTCCTTTGCATCCATTACACCCATGACTTCTAAATCTAGCGAGATTCTCTCTTTTCGTTGTATCATCTAATGGTCTTGTTGAGTTCCATCTTGGACCCCTACTATTGTCCCGTAATGAATTTGTGATGTCTTGATACTCCAATTTTATCTATTTTTAGCAATCGACCGATCAACTATATGTCAATGGGTTAGATCATATTTGAGAACAAAAGCATCACTTTGGATGAAATGGGTATTCACGATCTCATCATGTTGTTTCGTTTGGCTATCAATTTAGACGACCAAATTTTGTATTCTTTCCTAATCTTTTTGTTTTCCTCATACAATTGTTTCTAGTTCACTTTTGGAATAATCTCTCCTGCAATTTTAGATGTTTAGAAAATTATCGGTTTACCCCTTGGCAATGTTGATCCCATTTCCTTGATCGATCAAAAGTTTGATACCCTCAAACTTGCTCTATATCTTTCTTGGGACGATATAAGTATTCAGGCACTGGTAATGTAATGGATGAGCAACACCATGCCTTTTTGTCATTATGTTGCTTGTGTTCATGAAAACAAAGTTAGTGGTGAGCATGCATGATATGTTTCCATCATCACATCTGACACAAAATTGTCGCTTGCTTCTTTATCCCCAGCCATAGTGTACCACTTGACAAATTCTGCCCTCGAGGCTCTTTGGAGTGGTGGCTTTACATATTTAATTGGAGGTCCACTATGATTTCTGCAACTTGAGATCGGAATTTGGATTTGTTTGTATGCCTTTGCAGCCAATTGTATTGGATTCGCTCAAGCAAGCACTAAAACGGATTCCTCCTATCTCCATGTCTCTTAAAGATATTGTTGTTCGCTGAGGTCCATTAATCTTGATGAGGTTGTTTTCCTTTCTTTGTACTTTGGACCTCCAAGCTTGTCTTCTATTATGACATTCATTGTGAACTTAATCTGCATAGGAGTGTTAGAATTCTTTTATACTTGACTCCTATTATATGAAGCATCTCAGCCTTCTAGGTTCAATGTAATAAATGTTGAACCTTACTCCCTCATTGTCTTGCTCAATAATTGGCCTTTCAAGAAGGCCTACCCACTATCATAGACTTGTCGACTACTCAATCATTAGAGACTACAGAGCATGAACTTCCTTTTTGGTTTTTGAATTTATATCCTTGCCTCAAAGAGATCATGGATTTCATTGCTTGGTGGTCCAACATTCATAAAGATATGCCTCTACTAGAATAATATTGACTGAAACTTGTTGACTTTGTCATGGATTCAACTACTAATGATAATCCTAAATCAAGCAGTGTTCATCATAGCCAATCTCGTAATTGTCCCTTACCTATTTACAGAGATCAACCTAAATCTCTAGCTTCTCCCCTCCCACAAAAATGAACTCGATATTCGGATACCTCAACAAGGATTATGAGGAGAAAGATGAGATCTAGGATGTCGAACGCATCTTATGTGCCCCATAGTCATGTTTGGGTGGACAACCTGACGAATAAAGATCTTGACCCTATGCCAATAAGCATCCATCTCCTTCGTGTGAGGCACAAGTTAGCCAAATTCTTGAGCACTCCAATAAAAAATCAATGGTCCTGGTCTATCTCTCGAGCCTAGTGGCTCTCTTCCGGTTTGTTATATGATGCTTTAGTATAATTAATCTGCCAACTTCATGAGACTCTCTTTCAATGAGTCTACACTTGTCTCTCTCTCTCTCTCTTTTGGACAAGTCTTAACTCCCAAACTACATGATAAGGTAAAGGAGGCCTCCAGCATATATGATGAAGCCTGTGAACTTGGGATCCATTGTGTCTACATGTTGTCTTTGCAAGCTAAATTTGCTTTTATAATGGATCGTGAGGGGCATCTCCGCTCTTTATCTTCTCAAGTAGTTTTTGATAGAAAGGCCCATTTTGAGACTTCTACGAAGTTAGAGATGGTTTCTTGCCACATTAGATTACAATATACAATGTTATTGACTCAATCCGAAATAGACCTCCTCAACAAGTAGCTCAAGATACTCTATAGACACCACCACAAACTCCTTGCTAAGATTTTTTTGTGGTCTATCAAACCTCAATTCTTTGTTGTCTAAAGTATCAACTACTGATGAGGCAAATGTGAAGGTGTCCCAAGAGTTCGTTTGAGAAACACAGGAGTTGCATTATATGTTAATCAGGGAGGAGGATCTTGAAGAAATGGAGACCTCAATACCTTTAGAATTGAAGGCATCAAAGAGTATTGAGAGAATCTCAAAAAGATTCTCTAGAAGATATTAGGGACAAAATAAATAGACAGGACATGCCTAAAAATGTACTTGTTTTCTCTGACTAATATGAAAATGTCCATTCGGACTTGTTCGCACCATGGGTTAGTCCATCCTATATTTATTGTTTTGTCTCTTACTTTTTTTTGCTTTGAGGTTTCACAAAGGCAAGATTAATTGCCTTTTAATATTCCTACATCACATACCCCATCTCACCATCGCATGGAAAATCCTGTTGTCACTTCAAATTTGAGACGGATATTACATCGGTTGATAATAAAAAGATGTTTAATTCATTATCTATAAAAAGAGGTCTAAGTCCTCCATTTTCAATCTTTACTGCAATTGTCCACTAAGGTTTTTCCTGTTTTAGTCTAATTCTTCTTCTTTTCTTGCTACTGCCTCTATGACTCCTTCAAAACTGACTCCATAGCAGCATGTTACCATGTATCCCATTTGATGATGGCCCCACTATTTCCACTAGTGAGAGCCTTCTCAGCCCCACTTTCTTTCCAAAGGGCTTTATACCTAGCTAGAGCCTTTTGAGTACACTGGGTGGCTCAATAGAGTGAGAGTCAGGTATGCAAATGATTAGCATCAATGAGGAATCTATCACCTTATTGATTATTCCTAAATTAGTATTTAGGAAAACCTTAATATTTTCTAGTGTTTTAGGGTTCTAGTACCCTAACATCAATTGCTTCGTCTTTAAGTTGGGCATAGTTGGTTCCACACTTTTAGGCATTCATGTCATCACCAGTCTTTCTTGTGATGGCTTTGAGCTCCACTCCTTTAGCTCCCTCAATTTCCGGTTCTCTTTTCACTCCAAGAACTTATCCTACAAGGGATTCCTAGTCGTCAATGCTTGTCAAACAAGGGAAGTAACTACTCACAAGAATGTCAACTTCCTTTTGTTTTGGCTATGTAAATTTATTATTTGTCCAAGTGGTGTAGAGATTACAAAAGAATACCGCATCATAGTCGAGATGCTAATTTCTAGCCTATCATTTTGATTTTCGCTTTTTCTTTCTAAGTATCTTTTACCAATGAGCATATCTTTCTCTTCCAACTCGCTAATGGGAAGATCCCCAACACTCATTTCGATGGTGGTTTTTGTAATGTTGAATATATTTGTAAATTCTTCGGTTAGCGTCATCCGTAACTCGGATCAGTTTTTCCAACTCAAGCCGCAAGAATTCTTTTTGGGTGGAGTATTGTTGAGATTATGATCACAAATTGAGAACTTATCGATTTGTCTAGGAAAGTTACTCCACCTAAAATCTGGAAATAACTCTGACCTTTGTACATTGAGTCATGGAGATCTCGTGACTCCACATATGTCATCGATAAAATGATGGTGATTCCTCTATTCTAGGAAATTACTAGAATGGAGTTGGGCATCGTCTTCATCTACCATCTGAACAATGACTGAATGGTGTCTCTCCTAGTATGTGGCCCATCAATTATGGCTAGTCCATGGGATCCCTAGCCCTATGTACCATATGTGGTATTAGCACATTGTGTGGTTACTTTAAACTCTATAATATTCAAAGTGATCATGGCCAACTTGCATGTAGTGGAGAGATTTCCTTATAAAAGTTACTCACATAATCCATGAGCCACTAGCTTGACCCATGTCAAGCCTAATAAAAAATCTCTTGTACTGGCCAACCCGATTGAGCCACCATTGAAACATTTGTGTTCGAGTGTTATCCTATCTTCATACTTGGTAAGACTTTTTCTTACCTTTTATATTTTGAACTAATTCTCATTTTCCATTACTTATTTTATAGGACCCTGCTTTTGAAGAAGACGAATTTCGTTGCCCCGAATATGACCTCAATGAACAAGTCTCATCTAGTGCTCTTTGTTTGTCGAGCATCCTTTTGTTCATATCTTGCTTTGATATTTACTTTTGGATAGGTGATCTCCTTTGAGGAAGATCTTTAAGAGACCGTACAATTAGACAAAGCGCTCCCTTTTATAACCTTGCATCGAGCAATGAAAACTCTTGTTGTGCCATTGGAGACCTCACTAGTCGACTTTTTGGGCCAAGTTTACCTAAAAGAAAGTCCAATCCCCTTAGAGTGGGGTCAAAAGTTGATCATTACATTATCCAACGTAACGTCAAAGGGATCCCAACGTTCCGCCTAACCCTCAACCTCTTAAGGATGTTGCTTTTGCTACCTTGTCTCCTTTTTATCCTTACTAGAGTCTAAAAGGAGTCCCATACAATTTCTTCTCCCACATTACAAATGCAATCCGGCCCTTATATTGGTTTACTACCACAGCTAGTAGCTCCTTGCACCTCAAAAGTGGGACAATGAGGTTCTTGTGTGCGAACAACTGTTGGCACAACTAAGGTAGTAGCTCTAGTCAACAATAATGTTGTGGTTATAGATAGAGTCCTATCTCATACCCTTTCCCTTAGAACCACTACTAACATCAAGTTTGTTGAAGACTTGATTTGTTGCCCAAAGCTTCACAGGTTTGCCTGAATCTAAATAAGGATTCTTTATTGGCTAGGCGATTGGCATGTCATCATCCTTTAATTCTTTGATTCTTTTGAGTCTATTGACTAAACTTTTCTTACCAAATTAAAGGATAATATTTCTTTAAATATTTATCATTAGTGTTTCTGGCATATTCTTCTCATTTGAGCATCACTAACCTTTAAGCGTCTTGCGGCATTTTATTTCTTGTCTTATTTTGTCATTTTGAAAACTTTTGTGAGAATGAACGTCAGATGTACGGAAGACCAAAGTCATATTATGTATAACCTCATAGAGGCTTGGAGAGTCGACTCCACTCTCAGAAATTCAGGATTCCAAGCCACATGGTCATCTCCAAGATGATGGATATCTATTCTCTGCGTGGGTCCTCATGGAAATTAACCGGGTTGTCCATAGCCATTGGTGGGTAGGCTTGCCATCTCTATCTCTGTTTCACTCTCAATATATATATATATATATATATATATATATATATATATATATATATATATGAGATATCGGTTGCCTTCAGTTACATTCGAATCACCTCGCTTGTTATCATCGTGTGCTTAGCAGGAGGATACCAGAATCTCTTCAACAGACGACGCTGCTGCATGCAGGTAAGATGCAGAGCCGCCAACGCCTGCATCGACCACAAACCGTTCCAACCTCTTTCATTCTCTCCCAAATCACAACAGCCTCAGGCGTAGACTACGCCGTTTTCATTCCTGTCAGGTACTTCTGTGGCTACTGCTTTCCAACCCTTCCGACTCCACTAGCGAGGCAGCTGTATCGTTATAACTCTTTCTCATTCGACACCGGTGTCACTGATATTTTATAAATATTGCCTTTTTACAATCTAAATATCGGGAGACAGTTTTTTCTCTTGATATGGTACCACGATATTTTCAGTTTTCGCTTCTTATATTACATTTTTAGCACACTTTCTTTTATTGTTTGTATATTTTGTTGCAAAATCCTTTCCCCAGTGTTTTTACTTTTGTTACAATGGGGAGGCCAGAGCCCGGTATGCAGCCCCCGGCATTGAACTGACGCCCTTTGTCTTGTGACTGGAGCCCTCTGCCAGGTGAACCAACGCTTTTGAGTGCTACCTCTCGTATGATATTTTTCTTTTACAAAGAATCAGTAATAAAATGTGCCAAGCCTAGACGTGGTCGGTTCGAAATTGATGTGGTGGTTCGGAACCTTCCCTTCGGTTCAAACCAAGCCGTTCGTGGAACCAAGTAAGGCCCCGGAACCAATTGGATTTGAAAATCCATTCGTTCGATTACGGTTCATAATTTCTAGAAACCGGAACTGGAATCGATAGTTTCAAACCATTGTAAATTATATTTAAATATATTCTTCAACGCCTTTTAAATCCAAAAAAAAAAACGTTAGCTCAACGATAGGGAACACCCCTACCATTGTGGTTGGCAGACAGTTGGACTCCCCGTGGGTGCATTGCTCTTATACTCCAAAAAAATATTTTTAAAACGATTCCGAAACCGGTAATTCTAAAACCAAAAACGATTTGGTTACAGTTTTAGGTTCTAAGCAAATAGGTATCCATGGTTTGAAACCACTTATTCCGTTTTACTCGAAACCGAGCATGTCTAACTAAGACTACTCTTTTTTATTCTTTCTATGCTATTTTCTTAAAAAAATATTGTTATGCAAATAAGGACTTTGCGGACAAATTTACTCAAAACCGAGCATGTCTAACTAAGATTACCACCTTTTTATTCTTTCTATTCTATTTTCTAAAAACAATATTGTTATGCAAATAAGGACCTTGCGGACAAATTACCAAGTCTATGCTTCTTCTCACAATTTCTTGCTACTAAAGGAATTGATGCAGGGATGGGAATATTTACCCGACCCCTGCAATTCGGGACCCTGGCCTGAACAAGTATAGGTTAGAGTACGGAGATAAGATTCCATGTGTGTGTGTGAGCGCGCGCATGCCTGTGTGTTGTGTGAGTACCTGCTCTGTTAAGGTTCGAATCCCGCCCCATTGTCATTTCTAAATTGATGGACAGTGGCGGACCAACCCATGGAGAGGTTAGGTGGACACCCTCACTTGAAACCAGAAAAGTTCTGAAAAGTACATTACCAGAATGGCATTCTGATTTTTTCAAAAATTTCTGCCCAATTCAAATTCTTCTCACTCCTGAGAATTCTGTAATGCTCATCTCTAGTGGAAGGAACCTACTATCCCGTTGGACTTGGTACATGTATGAGGAGATATATAAGCGTGCACACACACGTATAAAATAGACTGAGAACTTGGTATATGTCAACACACTTAGCTGCTAGCAAACGCACACATATCAGTCTATCTATCTTATGTTGATAGATTGGTTGACATTTAAATTCAAAAAATTAAAAGTATACATGTAAATAAAATATACTTAAAAATATTTATATACCTTTTGCTTTTCAAATTTAAATTTAAGATGAATGGTTAAGATTTATTTAGATATGATAGCACCTAGTGGTGCTAGCATATACTAAGTTTATATGTATTGGCTTGGTTGTTTGACATATTGTATGCATGTATATGTCTGTCTCTCTATGTAGTTTATTCTAATTCGGCAACAGGGTGCAGTGTTTTCCTGAAATGGATGAGATCTACCTTCTCACAAACACAAAAATCAGCTTTATGCTATTATATTTTGGCTAAATAAATCACATTTTATGAGCATTTAAAATGCCTGACGGTCTTGGATATTTGGGCTTATAAATCACATCTTATGAGTATTCAATATATTCCTTGTTTCTTTTGTTAATTCCGAGAACATTCATATGGTTAGTTTTGTCAACAAATTCAATCTCGCCGTCTCGATTTCCTACACTCCAGTGAATTCATTGCACTCAATGGTACACAATTTAACCCTGCAAAATCACATCCAAAATTTTCTCCCACACGAAGAGGTCGCATGAATTCTTAGTATTGTTGTATCTTGCGTCTTGTTAGCATTTAATCCAAAAATACATAAAATGTTTTTAATTTCTTTCCAAATACTTTTGAGACCTTATGCTGCTTTGAAGTATTCATCATAAAAAAATTCTCACATCACGAGAGCTTCTTTCTTGTTGCATCTCACTTGCAATAGTGTCACGAAATGCTCATGCCTCATGCTGTTTCTATGATGTGGGATGGTAAATGGTGCTTAGTAGAATGTAGAAGCTGATGCTACTGCAAATTATGCTGTCAGCACCCATGGCTATCGTCACTAACTCGTGACAATTATTGACGTGAACATCCAGCTCTGGCCTTCTGCTGCTGTATTGGGTTGCGAACTTTGTGGTGCCAGATTTGGCAATAACAAAATCGAGAGTCAGAGAGAAAAGAAGTTTCAACCTCGTGTAACGTACCCGCGATCAACCCAAGTGGCAATAGCAGCAGCAACAACAACAAGAAGTTGGAGCGGAGACGCGAAGCCGATAACAGCAAATGAAACCCGAGGGTACTTCTTGTACTGCTGTAGTTGTCAACGATTTCGCTTTAAAAACTTCGAAATGATGAAGCTGGGACGTGACTGAAATAATTGTAAATGGTATGAGAACGTGAAACAAATTCACAGATTTTAACAAAGACATGTATTTTCATATGATCTTGTTGAGTAATGAATCTTACATTGACAAAGCAGGTGAATTTGATACGCCGGTATTCCGGCCTGCCTCATCCTTTCACTGAGGGGGCTACGAGAAAAAGAATCCGATGCCATGTTGCTGCCCTCTTTCAATTTCTTCTCTTTGGAATAAAACAATTTGAATTAAGCTCGGTAAACTGGAATCTATGTTATTCTTAAAAGAGATCCCATTAAGAAGATTTATCCACTTGAGAAGAAGAGAAATGTCTATCTATTTTATTTAGTTATTGAGTTAAATCAATCTTATTGTTGCAATTTCTTGTTTTTGGTGGTTACAAAAGGAGGCCGAAGCTCAACACACGTGCATAAGGGTCTCCCTACCATTAACTCATGGCTGGTTCTAAACCGGTTCAGTGGTTCCTAACGAAACAAAACCGAGTCAAGAACTGGCTGAAACATGAGCCATGAACCAACCAGTTTGGTTCTTCCTACCTTTCATGAAACTAAACCCAAGCCAAAACCAAAACCAACACTTCTTTCAAACCAGCGGTTTCATAATATTTTTTCTTAATTTCAATTTTTTTATTTGTTCTTTCAGTCTGTTTAGGCCTCAAACCAGAAAAGAAACCTATGATTCCGAACCAGAACCCCCTTCTGGTTCCTGGCTCCAGAAAAACTAGAACCGCATGTTCCCGTTGATGTCTACGGGTGCATTCATTGCTGCAGTATGGCAACAAACATTTCATCTGACATAAGTTTCTTACTTTCCCCACAAACCCTTAGTTACAAACAATATTATGTTAAAAATATAATAACAACTAAGCATTTTCCCATACTAGATGGGGTCGTTTATATTAGTTCTTTGTGTTCATAAAGTGCGATCATGTGCCATACTAACAGTAAGTTAGATACTTTTTTATTATTTCTTTCCAATATTTTTTTATCTTCCGCTTTCTCTTTTAACAATTTTATCATTCAACAACTTCTCATACCTTCTAACACCTTTATTTCTATCACGAACACCTTTTGTCCATATTAATGGTTAACTTCCTAACACTCCAAAACATATAATATAACACGTCTAATTACAAACAACAACAACAACAACTAAGCATTTTCCCATACTAGATGGGGTCGGCTACATGGATTCTTTATTTTCATAAAGCCCTATCATGTGCCATGCTAGCAGTTAACTCAATATAAACTAGATTATTCTTTATTGTTTCTTTCTTACGCTTTTGTGGGCGTCCTATTCTTTTAATATTTTCACAATCAAGTTTTTCAAATCTTCTTACGGCAGTGTCCTTTGGTCATCTTTCTACATGTCCAAACTATAATAAACGATTTTTCTTTATTTTATCCTCTATTGATGCTACTCTCAATTTGTTTCTAATAACCTTATTATGTATACGGTTTTTTTGTGTGACCACTCATCTATCTCAACATCTTCATTACTGCTTCTTTTTGTCTATGTGGATGATTAACTGCCCAACACTCATAACCATAAAACATAATAGATCCTAATTGATGCTCTATAATATTTACCTTTCAACTTTAATGATATCTTTTTATCACATAGAATACTTGAGGCATTAATTCTATGCGTAATATCTCCATCAATTTTTCTATCACTATGAAAAATTGATCCTAGGTATTTAAAACTTTCCTGGTGAGGGATGCAATGTGTGTCAATCTTAATTTTTATATCCTCCGAAGTACCAAATTGATCAAACTTACATTTCGTATATTCTGTCTTTATTCTACTAAGTCGAAAGCTTTTACTTTCTAATGTTTCTCTCCATACTCCATAGTTTTATTAACTTGTACCTTAGACTCATCCACTAACCCAATGTCATCTGCAAATAACATACACCAAGGTACTTCATCTTGAATATGTTTTGTTAACTCATCGATAACCAACAACAAATAAGCCTTTTCCCATACTAGACGGGGTCGACTACATGGATTCTTTGTTTCCACAGATCCCTATCGTGTGCCATGTTAGCAGTTAACTCACAATAAGCTAGATCATCCTTTATTGTTTCTTTCCAACACTTTTATGGCCGTCCTCTAGCTCTTTTAATACTTTCTAAATTTAGTTTTTCATACCTTCTTAAAGGTTCTTCTTTTGATCTTCTTTCTATATGTCCAAACCATCTTAAACGATATTCTCTCATTTTATCCTCTATTAGTGTCACTCCTAATTTATTTCTAATAACCTCATTATGTATACGATCTTTTTTTGTATGACCACTCATCCATCTCAACATCTTTATTTTTGCCACAAACATCTTTTGTATATGTTGATGATTAACTGCCTAACACTCAGAACCATAAAACATGGCAGGCCTAATTGTTGCTGTATAATATTTACCTTTTAACTTTAATGGTATCTTCTTATCACATAGAATACCTAATGCTCCTCTCTATTTTAACCAATCAGCATTAATTCTATGCGTAACATCTCCATCAATTCTTCCATCACTCTGAAAAATTGACCCTATGTATTTAAAACTTTTCTTTTGGGGGATGCAATGTGTGCCCATTTTAATTTCTATGTCCTCTGAGGTAACCAAATGATTAAACTTACATTCTATATATTCTATCTTTGTTCTACTAAGTCGGAGGCCTTTGTTTTCTAATGTTTCTCTCCATAGTTCCAATTTTCTATTAACTTTTTCCTTAGACTCCTCTACTAATACAATGTCATCTGCAAATAACATACACCAAGGTACTTCATCTTGAATATGTTTTGTTAACTCATTAATCACCATTATAAATAAGTATGGACTTAAAGTTGAACATTGATGTAACCAAATATTAACTTCAAAGAAGTTTGTCATTCCTTCATGAGTCCTCACACATGTTTTTGCACGATCACACACTTTTTGCACCATCATACATGTCTCTTATAAGGTTAATGTTTGTCAATGAGATACCTCTTTTTCCCAAAGTTCTCCAAAGAACCTCCCTCGGTACCCTATCATAAGCTTTTTCTAGATCAATAAATATCATGTGAAGGTCTTTCTTTTTTGCTCTAAAAAAAGAGGGTTGTGTTAGGCTTTTGACAGACCGCGTAAAACTTCGTCAGATTTTTATAACATGGATTACAATAATGGATCTAATCCTAACTCTATAATATTTATTTTTCAACTTTAATGGTATCTTCTTGTCATATAAAATACCTAATACACTTTTCTTTTAACATCTCCATAATTTTTTCTAACATTCTAAAAAACTTGTCCTTTATATTTAAAACTTTTTTGGCAAGAAATATATATCAATCTTAATTTCTATGTCAACTAACCAAAAGATCAATTATGTCTTTATTTTACTAAGTCAAAAGAATTTACTTTTTATAATTTTCTCTCCATAGTTTGAATGTCTTGTTAACTTTTTTCTCATAATCATCTACTAAGACAATAGACAATGTTATCTACAAATAACAAATACCAAGGAACTTCTAATATACTTTCTTAACTCGTCAATAACCAAGCTAGATAAATATAAACTTAAAGTTGATCCTGATATTAACTTCAAACAAATTTATCACTCCTTCAAGAGACTTCATACATGTTTATACAACATCATCCATATCTCTTATAAAATTGACATACATCAATAAAATACCTTTCTTTTCTAAGATTCTCCAAAAAAAATATCTCGACACCACTTTTTTGTAAAACCATATGAAGATTCTTCTTTTTTGCTTTAAAATATTCTACAAGACATTTCAATAGGTGACTAGTCTCAACAACATACCGACATAGCATGAATGGCTCATGGCCCATTTCAATTAGTGTTTATAGTACAAATAACAAAATAATTTCAATAAGTGAATAGCATTATGTCAAAATAACAAAATAATTTCAAATAGACCATTTCAATTGGACCGTGGACTTGCGGACTGGTGTGTGTGTGTGTGTGTGGATAGCGCTAAAGATCGTATAATTTATTCTTGAAGACATTTATGCGAACTGTGAGAGCCCTTTGAGTTGGGCAAAGACTTTCCAACAATAAACAAATGTACGGCTGGAATTTCATACAATGAGGCAAATACAATGGCTTCGAAGATTATATTACAAAGGAATGTGAGACAGGTCAGGGTTTACACAATAGTCCATTCACAGTCGTCCGGGGATAATGGTTCTCCTGCAGTTGAGGCACTTGCAGTACGCACAGTTTTCTTTCTAAACAAGGATGACTTCGAATCAAAGAACTGGGCAAATCGACGGGGTTGGCTGACATCAGAAACTTGTTTGTCTTGCACCGATGATGACTTTCCAAATAGAAGCTTACTTTTGCCTGGAAAACTCAAGTTGAACTTCTCAAACGGACGCTTCGGCTCCTTGTTGTTCATGTAATCAGACTTGTCCCTCATAGATGATGCTTCTTCTGGATGTGCTGATAGCCTCTCCACTGCTGCATATACCTGAGAGAGAGATTAAAGAAAATGGTCAAAATAGCCTTGCACTCATGTATAGTGTTTATAAACTATTTTTCTTTTTCTAGTGAAGTATGCCACTGGCATCAGGAAGCTCCAAGGACGCTGATTAATCCCGTGTGGACCAGGTCGGCGTAGTATGGGGGTAAAGCTCTCCGGCACTGGTTTGCTCCATTCACAAGACTTGAACTCGAGATCTTTGTTAAGGGGAACAAGTGCCAACCCACGGACCAACCAAGGTGTTGGTAATGTGTTCATTAACTATACCAGAGAGTGGTAATTTTCACTAACTACACCAGAGATTTTACCTGGCAAAGATGCTCAATGTTTTCGCTTTTCGGTTCAGACTGGTACGTTGAGATCACATATTGTTTGCACTCCGTCAATAGCTTTGCAGCTTCGCTGTCAGTAGGAATTGCAGCTTCAGCAATTGTGAATCCTGCACTCAGCTGAAAATGGCAAACATGCTTTAGTAATATAAATAAAAGAGCTCACATCAAGATGTACTTATATGAAAATTGTGTATTCTGGACAGCAGGACATTTGGATTATATTAGACAACCTAGAAGGAAGGGTATAAGAAATTTTTAAGCCAAGCATCATAACTATGCAGCTCTCAATGGTACCGTTCAGATCATCCAAATGAACAGATCTAAAATCAGGAAGAGGAAATCTTCAAATAAAAATGCTGTAAACAGTGACATAACTTGTATGTACTGAACTGAAAGCACGAACAAAAAAGAAGGGAACATATATTGCATACATCAGAAAGAGAGGGTAGCTTCTCTTTTCACGGTTACTGAAGTCACATATTTGCACAAGGCTGAGAATTGGACTATTTATTGCAGATTAAACCACCTTATGAATTCATAAGAGAAATTTTGATACCTACAAAGAGGCATTTGTATATTCCAGTGATTTTCGTGGAATAATAAACCCCACCTTATCCAAACCAATGTAAATAATTGTCGATGATCAAAGGTTGATGCAGCACGAATCAAGATCAATAAGTCGCCAAGAGTCAAATGACATTCACTCACGAATGTCTATCTTCAAGAATGATTAACAAGAGCGGAAGTACATACAAAACAAGTCAAGAAGCAGTGCAAAACTGCATGATTTTATTCATGAAATGATGCCTTATTTATAGACATTACAAGTAGAAGAATGAAGCAAAGAAGCAAGACATAGTGGGCTAGTGCTGGCCGGCCAGAACTAGCCGTTGGGGGTGCTCCCAACGGCTAGTAGCCGTTGGGGCCCCCAGTGGCTAGGGCCAGCATGGCCCTGGCCCTTCGGCCATGATGGCGCGGGCCCTAAGGGCCCGCCCTATTACATATTAACACCCCCCCTCAAACTTACGGGGTATACACTGAAAGTTTGTCCAATAAAAATTGAAATTGAGAAGCTGAAAGAGATTTGGTGAAAAAGTCTGCGAGCTGCATCTCAGATGTGACATAACAAAGTGAGATCTTCTTATTTAGACAGTCTTCTCGAACAAAGTGGCAGTCCATCTCGATGTGCTTGGTCCCCTCATGAAAAGTGTTGTTAGAGGCAATGTACATGACATTTTTGTTGTCACAATACATGATGGCGGGGTGTTTGACATGGACGTCCATGTCTGCTAGAAGGGTTGTGATCCAAGAAATCTTCATCGCAGCTGTACCCATGGCTCGATACTCGGCTTCTGTGGATGAGAGGGACACCTTCTGTTGCTTTTTGCACTTTTAGGAAACAAGAGATTCACCTAAAAACACACAAAAACCAGTCGTAGAGTGTCTATTGTTGACATCTCTACCCCAATCAGCATCCGTATATATAGATAAATCAAAAGATGAAGGGGAAGTTAAGAGGACCCCCTTATGGGCAGTGTTTCTAATATATCGAATAATGTGCAAGACAACACTCATATGAACAGAAGTAGGAGCCTATTGAAATTGACTGGCTGTGTGTACTGCATGAGAAATGTCTGGTCTAGTAATGGTGAGATAAGTGAGTGCACCTATAAGCTGTCGATAAGGGGTGGGATCCTCTAATTTCTCACCATCAGTGGAACGCAGTTTGGTGCCTAGGACTTCGGGTGTGTCAACAACCTTAGTATCTGTAATACCAGATCTTTCAATAATATCAATAGCAAACTTTGTTTGAGACATAAAGTATCCACAATTATTTTGGGTTATCTCAATTCCTAAGAAGTAACTTAGCAAGCCCAAGTCTTTCATATCAAATTCGTGATGGAGATTAAGTTTAACTTCAGCAATGCCTACTTCATCACTGCCTGTGATGATCATGTCATCCACATACAAGAGCAAGATAACAATGTCAGATTTTGTTTTCCGTACAAACAATGCAGTATCTGTATAACAAGTCACAAAATTATGTAAGTGAATTTTTCAAATCGATCAAACCAAGCTTTCGGGGCTTGTTTTAGACCATACAAAGCCTTTCTTAATTTAAGTGCATGACCAGGAGAGAGAGTTATACCAGGAGGAGGACTCATGTAGACTTCTTCATTCAAGTAGCCATTCAAGAAAGCATTCTTGACATCAAGTTGATATATGTTCCATTGCTTGATTGCACTAATGGTTATGAGAATTCTAATTGTGGTCATTCTAGTTACCGGGGCAAAGGTTTCATCATAGTCAATTCCATATTCTTGGGCATAACCTTTAGCAACTAGTCTAGCCTTGCTGTGAGTTTTGATTTTATATACCCGTTCATCTTTCATAGCATCTTCCCATTTTGGAATACCTTTAGCTTGATAATAGAACCTAGGTTCCTTAACTTGACGAAGGGTGGCAATCAAATTTCTTCGTTGTGGTTCAAATAGGCTCGTAGAGACAATGAATAAGTTGCTATAAAAGAAGAAAGAAAAGATGAAGAATAACAAGAACAAGCAAAATCGTAACTTTACAGACTTAATAACGTTAATGGATTGACGCAGTGGTAGATCCACAATCCTCGCATTTTGAAATGAGGGACCAAGGGGAGCAGGAGAAAGTCAGATGTGCCGAGAGTAAAGTGTCAAGAATCGGTAAGGGTATTTGAAGTAATTAGAACCTTGTAGATGACAACCATCGCATCCTCGTAAAAAGATCTAGTACGAATACAATGACGAATAAATCCATTAGCAAGGGATGGAATAAAGAAAGGTATATGCTCAAGAAAACAACATGACGAGACACATAAAGTTTGAGTTATTGGATCAAAATAACGATACCCTTTTTTACTACCTTTACCATAACCAAGAAAGACAAAAAATAACAGATTGAGAGGGACAAACTTCATACTGCCTTAATACATTCTAGGACGAAGAAATCAAAACAAGTGGCTAACCTAAAACTCTAAAGAAAGAATAATTAGGAGACATACCCATACAACTTTTCAAAGAGGATACCAACCTAACATACGAGAAGATGGAATTGTATTAATCAAACTTTATACATAGCAAGAACAATCACCACCTCAAAACACACTAAGAACAAGTATGTACAAGAAGAGAGAACGAGCAAGGGTTTAACAATGTGCCTATGTTTTCTTTCCGCTAGACCATTTTGTTGAGGTATTTTAGTTCATGATTTTTGGTGAATAATACCATTAGTTTCAATAAATTTGTGAAATTCATTAGACATGTACTCTCCTCCCGAATCAGATCTAAAGATTTTAATGGTTGCTCCAAATTTGTTTTTGATCATATTACAAAATACTACAAATTTTTCAAATACTTTGGATTTGTGTTTTAAGAGATATATCCATGTAAATCGAATAAAGTCATCCACAAAAATTACATAGTATTGCAATCCTCCTTTAGAAACAACGGGCGCGGGGCCCCAAACATCTGAATGCATTAAATCAAAAGCTTTCTTTGGTACATAGTTTATTTCTCCAAAAGGAAGATGCATTTTTCTAAGAATACAATCTTTACATTCAAATTTTTTCTCTTTAATACTTTTCATCAAAGGAATGTTACACAATTTTTGAGTCTAAGTGTCCAAGTCTTTTATGCCATAGCGTAGCATCTTGGGTTATGTTACAAAAACCCAAATTTGGCATAATAAGATAGTCCATTTTGTATAGTCCACTTTCTCTATGGCCTTGACCAATAACCTTCTTCGATAGGTGATCCTGCACCACATAATGTTTGGATGAAAAAGTGACTATACAATTGTTATCACATATTTGAGCAACGGAGAGTAGGTTTAAATTAAGTTTCGGTATAAAACTTACATTTTCAATTTTAAAGTTTTGTTTTTCAAGGTTTTCTAATTTTTTGATTTGAAGTTTTGTTCCTTCGGCCGTAAACACATGCTTTCCAATGGTTTTACAAGAATTAATCAAAGAATCTTCACTATGTGTCATATGAAAAGATACACCAGAATCTAGAAACAAGACATACCTTGCAAAGTAGCTAGAGCATTCCCGGAGATGCTTGCTTTTTCTTTAAAAATTTCTTTTATGTATGCTTTGATGTTGTTGGGCAAGACACCTCCTTCTTCCACGGCTCCCACGTTTCTACCCCTTTTCCGAAGTAGAAGACAAGTGGTTTTAATGTGTCCACTTTCCTTGCAATAATGACAAATTGTATCCTTGTTGGGCCATGGTCCCGTGGGCTTCTTGAATGGGCCTTCATTGTTCTTGGCACATGGAGGCTTGTAAGTCTTCAAATTTCCTCCGGGTCTTGATGCGGCAAGTACGACCTCTTTGGCCACATGCATGTTTTTTAATCTTGTTTCCTCCATAACAAGATTGGCTAGAAAAGTATCCCCTCTAGGTCTAGGTTTCCTATGTATAAGGCTTGATCTAATGTTTTCAAATTCATCTCTTAAACCACGCATAAACAAGAAAAAATATTGATTTTCCAAAAATTCTTGAAATTCGTCTAATTTGTGAAGTTTTCCAAATTTGTCAAAACTTCTTAATTGAGTCCATAGTTCCGAAAATTCATTGTGATAATCCCTAATGCTAAGATTCCCTTGTTTAAGCATAATCATTCTTTCCATGAGATCAATTTGAAAGACAAAATCATCTTGGGAATGAAGCTTTTTCAAATATTCCCAAGTTTCATACGCATTTTCAAAAACATTAATCCGATTTCTAAGTTTTTCATCCACATTTTGACAAATGATCCATGTGATTTTTGCATTCATCTTTTCCCATAATTTCAAATCGATTTTGAATTTCTCATGTGCTTTGATGATTTCATCATCATCTAAGCCATCAATGTCTAAAATTGGTTCCTTTATAGTTCCATCAATGTAATCCCAAAAATCTTTTGATAAAAAATATTTTTTCATTGTTTTAGCCCAACTTTGATAACTTTTCGGGTCTAGAATGCATCTAAATGACTCATTTTTGCCTTCCATTTGTGCAAAAAATGAATATTTTAGACTAACCTCAAGTTTGATGCAAGTCTTCAACTTTCGCACTTTCAGCACACTTCCCAATGCACTCGTTTTCTTCGATCCGAGACTCTGATACCATGTAAATAATTGTCGATAATCAAAGGTTGATGCGACACGAATCAAGATCAACAAGTCACCAAGAGTCAAATGACATTCACTCACGAATGTCTATCTTCAAGAATTATCAACAAGAGCGAAAGCACGTACAAAACAAGTCAAGAAGCAGTGCAAGACTGCATGATTTTATTCATGAAATGGCATCTTATTTATAGACATTACAAGGAGAAGAATGAAGCAAAGAAGCAAGACATAGTGGGCTAGTGTTGGTCCTAGCCAGCACTAGCCGTTGGGGGTGCTCCCAACGGCTAGTAGCCGTTGGGGCCCCCAGTGGCCAGGACCAACATGGCCCTAGCCCTTCGACCATGATGGCGCGGGCCCTAAGGGCCCGCCCTATTACATATTAACAACCAAGACCCACCTAAACATGGATGTGATCAAGGATGATGATCTATGCCACGCATCATAGCTGGCCTTAAGCATTTTTCAGTAAATGGAAATTATAGAATGTTTTTTGCAGCTCATAGGAGAGCACTTCTATTATAAACAACTAAGCTTTTTCTCATACTACATGGGGTCGGCTATATGGATTCTTTGTTGTTTCCAAGAAGCTCTATCATGTGTCATGCTAGTAGTTAACTCAATATAAACTAGATCATTCTTTATTGTTTCTTTCAACACTTTTGTGGTCGTCCTTTCCCTCTTTTAACATTTTCACAATCTAGTTTCCATATCTTCTTATGGGAGCATTCTTGGGGTCGTTTTTCTACAAGTCCAAACCATCTTAAACGATTTTCTCATTTTATCCTCTATTTGTGATACTCCCAATTTGTTTCTAATAACCTCATTATAAATACGATCTTTTCTTGTGTGACCGCACATCCATCTTAACATCTTCATTTATGCTACATACATCTTTTGCAAACACTCAGAACCATAAAACATAGCAGGCCTAATTGTTGTTTTATAATATTGACCTTTTAACTTTAATGGTATCTTCTTATTGCATAGAATACCTTATGCTCCTCTTCATTTTAACTAGCTAACTTTAATTCTATGTGTAACATCTCCATCAATTTTTCAATTTTTCATCACTTTGAAAAATTGACCCTAGGTATTTAAAATTTTCCTTGTGAGGGATGCAATGTGTGATAATCTTAATTTTTATGTCCTCTGAAGTACCCAAATGATCAAACTTGCATTCCATATATTATGTATTTGTTCTACTAAGTCGGAAGCCTTTACTTTCTAATGTTTCTCTCCATAGTTTCAATTTACTATTAACTTTTCCTTAAACTCATCAACTAACACAATGTTATCTGCAAATAACATACACCAAGGTACTTCATCTTGAATATGTTTTGTTTCACATCAATGACTAAAATAAATAAATATGAACTTAAGGTTGATCCCTGGTGTAACCCAATCTTAACTTCAAAAGAGTCTTTCATTCCTTCATGAGTCTTTATGGATGCTTTTGCACTATCGCTACATGTCTCTAATAAGATTTATGTATGTCAATAGGATACCTCTTTTTTTCAAGGTTCTCCAAAGAATATCTCTTAGCACCGTACCGTAAGGTATTTTAGATCAATAACTACCATGTGAAGGTTCTTCTTTCTTACTCTAAAATGTTTTATAAGATGTCTCAATAGGTAAATCACTTCAATAGTAGATCTAGCGGACATAAATATGAATTGGTTCTCTGTTGTACTCGATACTTGTCTTAACATATATTTGATAATTCTTCCCACAATTTCATAGTATGGCTCATTAACTTGATACCTCAATAATTCGCACAATTCTCAATGTCTCCCTTGTTCTTATATATGGGTATAAATGTACTTGCTCTCTATTCCTCGGACATATTTCATTAAACAGTCTTCTGAGCCAAGTGAGCCCCATCTCTCCTAAAATTTTCCGTACTTCTATAGTAATATTGTTTGGTCCTACAGATTTACCAACCTTCATATATTTAAGAGCCTCTTTGACTTTATTTTTTTGAATACGCCAATAGAAATTATGGTTTATATACTTTGTTTATTTGGCTAACTCTCCTAAGTTAATACTACAATATGTATTTTCATTAAAAAGCTTATAGAAATATTTTTTTCATCTATTTTTTATATCATCGTTTGTCATTAGAATCTTCTTGGTATAATGCAATTTGTAACATACCTTCTTTACCTTGTTTTATCTTGCACCACTTCACTCCACCACCAAGCTTCTTTTTGTGTCAATATGCCTCCCTTAAATTTGCCTAACACATCTTTTGTCACTTCTCTAATATGTATAGTCATATTGTTCTATATATGAGGTGTACTTACGTAATTCCAAGCATCTCCTTCAAGAACTTTTTGTTTAAATATATTTTCTTTCTCACATTTGAGGTTCCCTCATCTAGTTTGAATAGCTCTATACAGTCTATTCTTCTTTGTCCACTTTTTTACTTGGAAATTCATTACTAAAAGTTGATGTTGAGTAGTTAAGCTTTCTCCTGTAATTACGTTGCAATCTTTGCAACACGATCTATCTTTTTTCGTATAGACAAAATAATCAATTTATGTTTGTGACAAGCCACTCTTTTAAGTAATTAAATGTTCATCTTATTTTTGAAAATTGTATTGGCTATAAAGAGATCAAAAGCCATAGCAAAATTTAAAATCTACCTACCCTTCTTATTTATATCCCCAAAACTGTAGTTTCCATGAATACCTTGATATCCTAATGCATCTTTACCGACATGTTCATTTAAGTCTCCCCCTAAACAAATCATCTTCCTTAGTAGAATTCTGTGAATTACTTTATCTAACTCCTCCCAAAAAGCCTTTTTTATACTATCTTCTAATCCTACTTTGGGTATATAAACACAAACTATATTCAAAGCCTCTACTCCTAACACTAATTTTACTATCATAATTTGGTCACTATATTGTTGTATGTATACTACACTATCCTTTAAATCTTTATTTATAATAAACAACTATATTTCGAGTATTTTTCTTTCCTTAGTACTATAATTTAAAACCTATATTTTCAATTCTTTGCTTTTTCTTCCCACCCGCTTTGTTTGTTGTAAACATAAAATGTGAATCTTTCTTCGAATCATAGTATCTAATGCCTCCATTAACTTGCCGATCAATGTTCTAATATTCCAACTACCAATACAAATCTTATTATATAGGACTAGCTTCTTTACCCCCGCATCTGTCCATTATTAAAATGCAGAGACCCTTGTTGTAACTTGTTTACTACATTGGGAGAACAATATAACGGGAATAACTTTTTTACCCACACATGACCATGATATGAAAACTTTCTCCGCAATTGATTCACTACATCCATGAGAAGATGTAGAGATCATTGCTTACTTTTCACTACATTCAGGCTCTACAGTGCGTCCTTAAGAGGGAACGCCCCAATGCAATGCTCATAATTTGTATAATCCATGGTAGATAAGTCTAACAAAGTTTTAAGTTGACTGTTAGTAGCCTAACACAACCCTCCTCCTTTATATGGGCTTGGGACTGACCATGCAACAGTGATCCCTTACATGAGCAAAGTTAGAGCACTTCTATTGTGGGAACAGAAAAAAACAATTAGCCCATCGTGAACGAACTACCCAGGTAAAGAGTCACAAGAACGCCATATCCAAGTAATCATCAAACAAAAAGCAGTAAAGGCAGAACTGGAAAAGAAGCATGTCCAACCTGGCTAGGCATAAGATCAACCGACTCATGACTTCCCATGTTGAGGGTTTAGAGCCCAACATCAATAATCATCAGTGTCCATAAGCACGCATGTTTACATGCTAATTTTCGCTATGGTCATAGTAACTGAGATGGACTAACCGGTTTTTAACATGAAAGCAGATCTAAGGTAATAATGCCAAACTATCTCATGAACTAAAATGTCATCCACAAAGTTGTTACACATAGTAGACTTACGGCAGCAACAAAGAGCTGTTGAAAGATGTCCACTGGTGCAGCTTCATCTAGATGGTTAAAAATGTCCTCCCTACAACATGGAAAAACTTATGAGCAACCACATAACTAAATCATGTAGACCTTTAATCGAAATGGTATCTTACACTGCCAAATCCTCATCATATATTGGTGCCTGTTTAACAGCAGGAATGGGTCTCGCATTTTCCCACAGTTCACGCCAGAGGTTGCCTACCCATTTGGAAAGGAAAGTTTAATCATAACAAGCCAACTGGAAATTTTAGACTGAAGGATTATTCATTGTAAAGGTTGTCAAGCGAAATTCTTGACATTTTTCAGTATCCATGTAGCACATCCCTAGTGGAAAGAATTGACCAATGAGCAAAAAGAAAAAAGATCATGCAAGTTTCTGTACTTCCAGGCAATATTCACATAGCATAAGTTATGCAGCACATAGTGCAAGCTATATCAGCGAGTACAGAAATTTCAAATTAACAATAATTGCTCTTCAAGATGAATGAAACATGACAATTAAATTACAACATATCAACTATCTTGAATTTATTGGCGCACAATAGGGACTTCGATAGAACAGGTTCAAACAATAACTATACACTTTTCTAAGTTGAAGTGCATAAAGTTTATTGGTAATGAGCCATTACAAACTTATGATCAACTCATGAAAAAGTATCCAAATCTCATTCTTCCATGTGAGGAACAAGAAGAGTAAGAAATGTTTGTGAGTAAAAAGAAGCAAAAGTGCAGAAAAGAAAAAGAAGAAGAAGAAGAAGCAATGCCTAAACATCATAATGTCTTGCTCATTACCAATATTTAAGTATCTTTTCTTAATTAAAATATCTGAAAAATCTATTTTCAAAATAAAATCAAGTACTATGAAAATAACATATTTTATTTATTTATTGAGACACTCGGTACTTTGTCAACAAAATTTGTGAGTCCAAAGGATCAAGCAATTCACCTTGGTTATTAACGAGCTAACAAAGCGATGAAATATGTTAGTGTATGTTATTTGTAGATGACAAATTGTTAATCTGAGTCTATAGGAAAGGTTAACTAGAAATTGGAACTATGGAACGAAATATTAGAAAATAAAGGCTTTCAACTAAGTATAACAGAGATAAAATATATAAAATACAAGTTTGATCATTTGATTACAATAGACAATATGAAAATTAAGATCGACACACATTACATTCAATGGCACGAAGAGAGAGTTTATCTCTTCCATTTGTGAAAACAAAATATTTGCATAAAAAGATTTTTAGAATCAAGTAGTTAGAAACAATTTTAAATAGCTTCTCAACATATGAAGCATTTCGCAATATAGAAGATGGCATTATATTTATTAGATAAACAATTATTGTAATATCTTCAGCCCAAAGGTTTTTAGGAACAACTTAAAACTAATAAGGTCCTAGTAGCTTCCACTATGTGCCGATACTTACGTTTGGCAACACCATTTTGTTATAGAGTTTTTGTACATTAGGTTTGATGAAAAATACCATTATCTTTAAGATATTTTGTCACCTGTTGGTATCACTCCCAAAGAACATCATTTGACGAAACATTGGAATGTCCAAAATTATAATACCTAAAATTTTGAGTGTCTAGGTAGTCATTGTTGAAATTCGTGGTAAATGCAGCAGATAATCAAATATGGAAGAACAATAAGAATCAATAAAGAGTAAAATAAGATATTGGAAGAGAGGGGAAGGCCCTCCAATGGAGGCCACCCCCCTCTCTTTCTCTCTTTCTTAATATCTAACTCTTAACCCTAATACAAAATGTTCAGTCCTTATATAATGGGTTGTAAAATATTAAATGACCAAAATGCCCTTAGTACTACGGGCAACACCCCCCTCAAGTTGGGAGTGAGATACTTCAAACTCCAATCTTGCCGAAAAACCGGTTCTTTCTTGACCCCACATGCATCGATGATCTCTATGAGACTTCTTTAAATCAACTTGAATAATCAAGAACACATGGGTAGCACACGACCCTTCTATGGGTGTCGGTTGCTCCCTCTCTTACTTCTCCATGAAGTGATTAGGTAGCTACACTTCAAAAAACATGTTTTTATACTCTTGAGAAAGCTACTCTTTATGGTAGGAGGTACTATCTCCACCATACACACTTCACACGGCTTTTCCTGTGGCCCTTCACATGATGGTTGTTGTCGGTGTGTTAGTTGGATGCTCTCTCTCTACCACTCAAATAGCATAATATACACTTTTGCTCGTACTAGTCGGTCTGTGCCCCTTCACATGGTGATTGCAGCTGCTTTTCCAACCCTCTTGGCTGTTTACTTCAGCAACTCAAGGTCTTAATCTTTATGCTTCTTGGTGATACTGCTATATTCCATAAGAAACAATGCATGTGCCTCTTCTCTGAGTTGATTTTCAGCATATATGGTGACAAGAAAACTGGTTTTCTATACTATCTTTTTCTTCTATTTGTATTTCTATTGTTTGACTAAATAAGAAAACACTCACTACATACGACTTCATATTTTCTGCATCTTTTCTGAATTTTACAGCCCTCTTGGCTGTCCATTTTCAAGCAACCTTCTTAGCTGCAACACTTTTTCAGCAACCTTCTTGGCTGCAACACTTTTTCAGACTGCAATATTCTTCAACCCAGCCTTCATGGTTGTTCATCTTCAACAGCTCCTTTGCTGTGATAACTCTTCAATTTAGCCTTCATGGTTGTCCTCTTTCAGGAGCTTCATGGCTGCAATAATTTTTTAGCAGCTTTCATAGCTGCAAATTCATGCAACCTCACTGGTTGCAACTAAAACATTTTTCAGTCCTCGTGACAACAATCTTCAATAATCTTAGCAACTCTCTTGGCTGCACACAGTCAGCAACTTTCTCTAAAAAATTATTTTCTTTCCCCTCGTTGAATGGAGCATCATTTTCAAGGTTACCTTCCACCTTCTGTCATTTATCAAGTGGAGCATCATCCTCATTATGCCAGTTATTACTGCGAAAATGCGAGAACCAAGAAACTTTGGAACTGCACTGCGCATTAGTCTATTTATAGGCCTTAACAAGAGCAGAGACACCCCCTCTTGAAGTTCTATTATTCTCTTTCAATCCATGTCTTGTACTCGCATCATCTGAAACACAGTCAAACACTTGGAGACCTCTTGAATCAATCAGTCGGTTAATAATTTGCCCTTGTATGCCAGGAGATTCTCTGTTAGATAACCATTGAGCTATCTTTTTTTTTCTCTCTTACGAATGGCATTAATCTATTTATTTAGCCCTTGGCATCCGTGCGTTTACATCCTTTAGATCTTTACTTTAGTACTCAACTGACACCTCATTAATCAATGTCATGGTTAGTTGATCATTTTTTGTTAACAATAATTTGCTTGATAAATCATCCAAGATTGTACAGATCTCTTTGCTTTAAGAGTGAGAGTGAT
Source organism: Brasenia schreberi (assembly GCA_036023115.1). Taxonomy (NCBI): domain Eukaryota; kingdom Viridiplantae; phylum Streptophyta; class Magnoliopsida; order Nymphaeales; family Cabombaceae; genus Brasenia; species Brasenia schreberi. The sequence goes on from JAYKKT010000088.1 coordinate 7,274,874, forward strand.
CACCTGCAAAGAACTTATGAACAACTCCATCCAACTCAATTAAGTTGCATCCAGGATGCTTACTGACACCCATCATCTTCATCTTCATCCTAACAGCAGCAACATAAGCCCATCGATCAGCGGCTGCATAAATATTTGACTATGGCGCCTTACTGCCACTGTTGGCACAACTGAATAAGCATGCAAAGCTTTCTATGTTGAGAAATGCCACCTGGACTCTGTCAAATTTTTGTAGGGGAAAGCCACAGCCTCCGTTTGAGCAGACAAAACCTGCACTTCCAGCACTCCAGAGGCTCATCCATTCAGCGTATGAGGAGGTGTTAACAGATGCATGCTGGGCACTTTCTTATTTGTGTGATGGAACAAATGACAAAATACAAGCAGTTATAGATATTGGAGTCTGCCCCAGGCTTGTTGAAATTCTTCTCCATCCTTCACCTTCAGTGCTTATTCCTGCACTTCGTAATGAAACATTATCATGGGGGATGACCAACAAACTCAGCATGTTATCAATAACCAACCACTTTCCTATACTCTCCTATTTCAAAATTTCGATGAATCACACAAGCACGGAGCAGTGCTCTCAATATATTTGCATCCAGTGGCATAAGCATAGTTTCTATGAGTTGTTTTGCTCTGTCTAGAAGCCTAGCACGACCAAGGAGATCCACATGCAAACGTAGTGCTCAACTCTTGGTGCATGTGTGAGGAGAAGCAACGAACTGGTGCCTCCTGCACCCATTCTCTCTCTTTCTCTCTCTGTGTATGTGTGAGGAGCCAGGATGATGGTCGTATTGCACATGCCATAACCAACCATGTTCCTTTTTCTACATTCACTTTCTTTATGCTGATCATGGGTAGCGGTTACCTTCTTTCTTTCTTAAAAATGTGGGACTCATCCTTATTTTTAGAATCATCCTTGTCTTGATTTTTTTTCCTTATCATTTCCACCAACAACAACAACTAAGCCTTTTCCCATACTAGACGGGGTCGGCTACATGGATTCTTTGTTTCCACAGATCCCTATCGTGTGCCATGTTAGCAGTTAACTCACAATAAGCTAGATCATTCTTTATTGTTTCTTTCCAACACTTTTGTGGTCGTCCTCTACCTCTTTTAATACTTTCCAAATTTAGCTTGATTTCTTTATTGTTTCTTTCCAATCACCATTATAAATAAGTATGGACTTAAAGTTGATCTTTGATGTAACCCAATATTAACTTCAAAGAAATCTGTCATTCCTTCATGAGTCCTCACACATGTTTTCGCACCATCATACATGTCTCTTATAAGGTTAATGTATGTCAATGGGATACCTCTTTTTTCCAAAGTTCTCCAAAGAACCTCCCTCGGTACCCTATCATAAGCTTTTTCTAAATCAATAAATATCATGTGAAGGTCTTTCTTTTTTGCTCTAAAATGTTCCATAAGACGTCTCAAAAGGTGAATCGTTTCAATAGTAGATCTGCCTGGCATGAATCCAAATTAGTTCTCTATTGTACTTGATACTTGTCTTAACCTACATTCGATAATTCTTTCCCATAATTTCATAGTATGACTCATTACTTGATACCTCGATAATTCGCACAATTTTGAATGTCTCCCTTGTTCTTATATATGGGTATAAGTGTACTTGCTCTCCATTCCTCGAGCATCTTTTGGTTTTTCTATATTTCATTAAATAGTCTTGTGAGCCAAGTGATTCCTATTTCTCCTAGTATTTTCCAAACTTCTATAGGAATATTATCTGGTCCTACCGATTTACCACCCTTCATATGTTTAAGAGCCTCTTTGACTTCATTCTTTTGAATACGTCGGTAGAAATTGTGGTTTATATACTTTTCTTACTTAACTAAATCTCCTAAACTAATACTAACATCTTTATTTTCATTAAAAAGATTATAAAAATAGTTTTTCCATCTATTTCTTATATCATCATTTGCCACTAGAATTTTTTCATCCTCGTCTTTTATGCATCTAACATAATTAAGATCTTTAGTTTTCTTATCTCTAGCCCTAGCTATCCTAAAAATATCTCTTTCACCCTCTTTTGAGTTGAGTTTTTTATATAAATCCTCTCAAATTTTAGCTTTTGCTTCACTCACGGCCTTTTTCGCTTTCTTCTTTGCTTTCTTATAAGCCTCTAAAGTTTCACTAGTTTTCTTTAGCATAATGTAATTTGTAGCATGCCCTCTTTGCCTTGATTTTATTTTGTACTGCTTCACTCCACCACCAAGCTTTTTTTGTACCGGTACACCTCCCTTACATACACCTAACACATCTTTTGCCACTTTCCTAATATGTATAGCCATATTGTTCCACATATCACAGGGTGGGTGTACCAACATAATTCCAAACATCTCCTTGAAGGACTTTCTGTTTAAATATATCTTCTTTCTCGCTTTTGAGGTTCCACAATTTAGTCTGAATAGCTCGATGCACTCTTTTTTTCTTTGCCCATTTTTTTATTTGTAAATCCAAAACTAAAATTGATGTTGGGTGGTTAAGCTTTTTCCTGAAATTACCTTGCAATCTTTTCCTTATCATTTCCACCAAATCAGAAAATTAATTTCCATAACTATTTTGTGGTTAGCTTTCCTACAAAATCAGGAAAGTAAGTTGTAACTTACTTTTCAGCATTTGACATTCAAAAAATTGAAGTTACCTTTTTCAAAAAAATCAAATCTTACTTTCCAGAAGTTCTTATAACCCCCTTTGAAAAGTATGGGCCAGCTATCCTCATCACTTTTGGCAACCCAAATTAACCAACAAAGAATAAGGAAAGCCAAAACATTTGTTGTTGTCACAATCTGATTGTGAAGCATGATCAAATGGTGAAGAATATCCTAGTTGTTCGATCTCTCTCATCTTTTCTTTGGTGCCTCCTGTTTATGAACTGGGATGTATTCCTCCATTTTCAACATCAATTCTTATGCAGCTGATGCTGAAATAACTATATGTCGAGTTTCTGGTTTTAACAGCCTTCAACAACACCATTATCAAATAAAGCTAGCAAGAAATTGAAGTAACCATCAACATTTAACAGACCAACTAGTTTGTCATGAATACCAAGTTGTGACCAAGTTATCATCTCCCATAATTCATCCATGGTACCATATCCTCCAGGAAGAGCAGTAAAAGCATCAGCCACTATCTTCATATCACCAATAGCTACAAAGGATACCTCTAGCGGCATTAGACAAAGGGCTTCTACAATTTCCAGATATCATAGATCCTCAAGATGAAAAATAATCGGAACCATCATTGTTGTTTATAAAAGAGAATGAATGAAGTACATCATAGGAAAACCATATGGCCTTAAGTAAATCGTTATTTTATCATCACCATGGTATATAAAGATAGCGCACAAAAACATTTACAAGAAATCGGTAGGACCGTTCTCCACAGCACCAGCAAATCTTATTCTTATAACTGGCTTGTTTGATGGAGAAGAAAAGTCCTTGGGGTTGTCTCACCACGTTACCCTCTCTAACAACCCAAGTCTCCTTACAAGAAAAGCTCAGCTTTTGTCTTCCAGAAAACCCACCTTTAACATTCTTTCTCTCATTTTTCTTGATCTTGTGATGCTTATAATCCACGTTATCTTTTGTGCACTCCAGCAAAGCTGTCATGAAAAGGTCTTCTTCATTATTCTTTGTCGTTCTCCTTTTCTAGCTGTTGTTTCTTGAGCTCTACGTCGTACCATGACTGCCTTCCACCTTTGAGGCATTCACGTTATCCAGTATTACATCAAATCTGCCCACTGCTATAGACAAAAATTACTTCGAGATCTCGCAGAGAGTCTCTTCCCCATTCAGCGAGTCTTAAGGACTACGATCTTCATCATATAGGCTTTGATACCATGTTAAAATTCGTGGTAAATACAACGGATAATCAAATATGAAAGAACAGTAAGAATTAATAAAAAGTAAAATGGGAGATTGAAGGAGGGGGGCAGGCCCTCCAATGGAGGCCGCCTCCCCCCCCCCTCTCTTTCTCTCTTTCTTAATATCTAACTCTTAACCCTAATACAAAACGTTCTGCCCTTATATAATGGGTTGTAAAATATAATATGACCAAAATACCCTTGGTACTACAGGCAATTACAATAATACTCAAATATCAGAAATTACAAAACTAACACTAAGAACAACAAATATTCATATTCTTCAACAGTCATTACATAAAGGTTGCCTTCTCTATAGCCACATCCAATCACCTTCTTCGAGAGAAAATCATTTACAATATAACCAATAGATGAGAAGGTAACAACATACCTATTATCTTAAATTTGAGACAAAAAATATGTTCAATTTTTGTTTTGGAACCAAAATAACTTTTGAAAACAAGAAATCTTTATTTTAAAGATACCCCATTTTATCAACTTTTCATTATGTTCCATTAGTGGCAAAGATAAATGAGTCAAAAGGTTTTTTGTGAGAATGGTTCTTTAACCATATTCATATCTTTCTTTTTGTTCCAAAGTAGCATTTATAGAAGGTTCTACTTTGGTCCCACTAACATAATCCCAGAATTTGAAATATAGATAACTTTCTATTGATTGTCACGTTTTATAGTTGGAACTAGTTAAAGGAAATTAAATCCCTTTCCTTCCATCAAGGATTTTAAAACAAAATTTCATACTTGATGGAAGTTCCAAAATGAGTACTCGTAGTTGAATAGATGAGAAAGAAGCCCAAGCGTTACTTCTTTAAGGATGTTTTCTACCACGTCACTTGCTTCCCAAAGCAGCACCAAATGCGATTAGTGCTTTGATACTATGTAAAGAAATAGTACCTCAAGTACTTCACTAATGACTACCACTATCCACCACTTATATCCACAAGAGATAGCCACCAATGTGACTAAAGACCACTTTAAAGTTTAAATAAAATGCAAACCAAAATATAACAATATTTAACTGAATAAACTTTGAATAGAATCACATTAATCAGCTACAAGGCTTTACAAATTAGTATACAAGGAAGTGCTTTAAATAGGAGAAGGGAGCAGCAGCAAGGGCCCTCCAAACAGCTAAATCTAGCTGTTGGTACCCCTTGTTGCTGGCCCCGTTCAATACAACCAGAAAATAAAAAAGAAAAATAAATATACACACAGGTGTGGAAATACAAATGTGTGCACAGACATAAGTCTTTGCACTATACATTTTTAACATTTATATGACAAGAAAATACCATTGAAGTTAAACAACAACAACAACAACTAAGCCTTTTCCCATACTAGACGGGGTCAGCTACATGGATTCTTTGTTTCCACAGATCCCTATCGTGTGCCATGTTAGTAGTTAACTCAAAATAAGCTAGATCATTCTTTATTGTTTCTTTCCAACACTTTTGGGGTCGTCCTCTACCTCTTTTAATACTTTCCAAATTTAGCTTTTCATGCCTTCTTACATGTTCTTCTTTTGATCTTCTTTCTATATGCCCAAACTATCTTAAATGATATTCTCTCATTTTATCCTCTATTGGTGCCACTCCTAATTTGTTTATAATAACCTCATTATGTATACGGTCTTTTCTTGTATGACCACTCACCCATCTCAACATCTTCATTTCTGTCACAAACATCTTTTGTACATGTTGATGATTAACTGCCCAACACTCAGAACCATAAAACATGGAAGGCCTAATTGTTGCTCTATAATATTTACCTTTTAACTTTAATGGTATCTTCTTATCACAAAGAATAGTTGATGCTCCTCTCCATTTTAACCAACCAGCATTTATTCTCTGCGCACCATCTCCATCAATTCTTCCATCACTCTGAAAAAGTGACCCTAGGTATTTAAAACTTTCCTTTTGGGGGATGCAATGTGTGCCAATTTTAATTTTCATGTCCTTTGAGGTAACCAAATGATCAAACTTACATTCCATATATTCTGTCTTTGTTATACTAAGTCGGAGGCCTTTGCTTTCTAATGTTTCTCTCCATAGTTCCAATTTTCTATTAACTTTTTCCTTAGACTCCTCCACTAATACAATGTCATCTGCAAATAACATACACCGAGGTACTTCATCTTGAATATGTTTTGTTAACTCATCCATCACCATTATAAATAAGTATGGACTTAAAGTTGATCCTTGATGTAACCCAATATTAACTTCAAAGAAGTCTGTCGTTCCTTCATGAGTCCTCACACATGTTTTTGCACCATCATACATGTCTCTTATAAGGTTAATATACATCAATGAGATACTTCTTTTTTCCAAAGTTTTCCAAAAAACCTCCCTCGGTACCCTATCATAAGCTTTTTCTAGATCAATAAATATCATGTGAAGGTCTTTCTTTTCTGCTCTAAAATGTTCCATAAGACGTCTCAAAAGGTAAATCGCTTCAATAGTAGATCTGCCTGTCATGAATCCAAATTGGTTCTGTGTTGTACTTGATACTTGTCTTAACCTACGTTCGATAATTCTTTCCCATAATTTCTTAGTATGGCTCATTAACTTGATACCTCGATAATTCGCACAATTTTGAATGTCTCCCTTGTTCTTATATATGGGTATAAGTGTACTTGCTCTCCATTCCTCGAGCATCTTTTGGTTTTTCTATATTTCATTAAATAGTCTTGTGAGCCAAGTGATTCCTATTTCTCCTAGTATTTTCCAAACTTCTATAGGAATATTATCTGGTCCTACCGATTTACCACCCTTCATATGTTTAAGAGCCTCTTTGACTTCATTCTTTCGAATACGTAGGTAGAAATTGTGGTTTATATACTTTTATGATTTGGCTAACTCTCTTAAGCTAATACTAACATCTTTATTTTCATTAAAAAGATTATAAAAATAGTTTTTCCATCTATTTCTTATATCATCATTTGCCACTAGAATTTTTTCATCCTCGTCTTTTATGCATCTAACATAATTAAGATCTTTAGTTTTCTTATCTCTAGCCCTAGCTATCCTAAAAATATCTCTTTCACCCTCTTTTGAGTTGAGTTTTTTATATAAATCCTCTCAAATTTTAGCTTTTGCTTCACTCACGGCCTTTTTCGCTTTCTTCTTTGCTTTCTTATAAGCCTCTAAAGTTTCACTAGTTTTCTTTAGCATAATGTAATTTGTAGCATGCCCTCTTTGCCTTGATTTTATTTTGTACTGCTTCACTCCACCACCAAGCTTTTTTTGTACCGGTACACCTCCCTTAGATACACCTAACACATCTTTTGCCACTTTCCTAATATGTATAGCCATATTGTTTCACATATCACAGGGTGGGTGTACCAACATAATTTCAAACATCTCCTTGAAGGACTTTCTGTTTAAATATATCTTCTTTCTCGCTTTTGAGGTTTCACCATTTAGTCCGAATAGCTCGATGCACTCTTTTCTTCTTTGTCCATTTCTTTATTTGTAAATCCAAAACTAAAAGTCGATGTTGGGTGGTTAAGTTTTCTCCTGGAATTACCTTGCAATCTTTACAACACGCTCTATCTTTTTTTTCTATAAATAAAGTAATCAATTTGTGTTTGTGATAAGCCACTCTTATAAGTAATTAAATGTTCATCTCGTTTTTTGAAGATTGTATTGACTATAAAGAAATCAAATGCCATAGCAAAATTTAAAATCTCCCTACCTTCCTCATTTATATCCCCAAAACCAAAGTTTCCATGAATCCCTTGATATCCTAATGCCTCTTTACCAACATGTCCATTTAAGTCTCCTCCTAAACAAATCATCTCCCTTTATGGAATCTTTTGAATCACCTTATCTAACTCTTCCCAAAAAGTTGTCTTTATACTATCTTCTAGTCCTACTTGGGGTGCGTAAGCACAAACTATATTCAAAACCTATGCTCCTAACACTAATTTCAACATCATGATTCGATCACCATATCGTTGTATGTCTACTGCACTATCCTTTAAATCTTTATTTATGATAATACCAACTCTGTTTCGAGCCTTTTATTTACTTGAGTACCACAATTTAAAACTTGTATCCTCTATCTCCTTTGCTTTTTCTCCAACCCATTTTGTCTCTTGTAAACATAGAATATGAATCTTTCTCCGAATCATAGTATCTATCACCTCCATTAGCTTACCGGATAATGTTCCGATATTCCAAGAACCAATACGAATCTTATTATCTAGGACTAGCTTCCCATCAACAATGCGGAGACCCTCTCTGAAAATCGTTTAAGATGAAACAAAGATAAAATGAAGGTGAGAGAAAATGTGGGAAAAGTCAAAAACAACCTACTAAGAAGGTGTGAGAAACCAGATGGTGAAACTGTTAAAGAAGAAGAGGAAGACCATAAAGTATTAAAAAGAAATAATAAAAAATTATCTAAATTTTGTTAAGTTAATTATTAATATGACACATGAAACAAAGAATCCATGTGGACAACCCCATGTAATATGGGAAAAGGCTTCCCATCAACAATGAAACAGGTGACTTGCACACTTGGAAGGTCGCAACTCAAGTCACCAGAGCTCAAATCATTGTCAAAATATGACAAACACAGTGAATACAAAACAAAGCAGGAAATTACACTGAATACACTGAAAGAATTCAATCTATTCACAACTATCAAGCTGTAACAGCTTGTTCTATACCATCGAGAGCAGCGATGCTACAAAAAAGAAGAGGACCCAACTGAGGGCGAAACGGCTAGCCAACTAGCCATTGGATGGATTCCAGCAGCTAGTTTACTAGCCATCAGACTTCGCCAAAGGCTAGATAAGGAAATACAAAAGGAAAAAAAAAGTTTCACCAGTCTAATTTACAATGTAGGAAATCAGAAAAGTACATAACTTACACCATTAGCAATCTAATTACACCTATTATACCAAAAAATACAATAAGACGTATATCCTATACACATCCTAACAACTAAAATGAAGCTAGTACACAGGCATGATACCTTAGAGGTTACATGACAATTTTTCATTTTAAGTGGATAAAAGTAAAACTACATGAAATGAAAATGCACGTTTAGAAAAACTGTTTCTTATTATGTTGAATAATGAATTGTTTGTAAAGCAGTAATAGTTTTTCTTGCTTTCGGACAAGGAATATGTACTTGTCAAGCTTTATGGTTCCAACCATAAGAGACAAATGAATCTGATATATGTACATAAAAGGAAAGTGCATCACATATTGGACGAAAAGGCTGAATCAACTCTCCAACAGCAGAAGAAATGATAAAATAAGATTTTCCTGTTGGTCATATTGGAGTCTTCCCAATATCCTATAAGAATATGGGAAGAAAGGACTAACCTTCTTTGTTCATTCTTCTGCTTAGCTGTCCTCGACTGCTTGTTCCTTCTCTACCACATGTCCCTGTGGCTGAAGTACTGGATTCACCTTCTATCCAATCTGGTGGGGAATGCCATCTGACAAAGTCTTCTAAAATGCAACCTGGATTTGCAGCCTATGCGTTTAAGAGTTACAAAAACACATGAATTAACGGCAGACTAAATATGCTGGAGACAAGCAGAAAGGGATGCACACTTGCAAGCAAAATTTGGCAAATGTGAAGGCCAGAGTAAAATAAAAGCCCCTTACCTTGAATGCCTGCATGTCAGACAAAAGTTGTGAGCACCCAGCACCAACACTGAAATAAGGTCATTGAATCAATAAGAATACAACTCAAACAATAGCCATATAAGAGAGAAACAGAAGCAGGCTTTGCCTTGAGAAAAATAAAGAAGAATTCTATCACCAAAACTAAGAGCCAACATTAGCAAGACAAAAATATTTTGGATTAAATCATGATAACAAAGATGGAATAAGTAAAACCTCTGGAAATGAAAGAAATTTTATCCCTTCTTATAAATGTTTTGGATTCTTTGACACGTGATGAATAAATGCCCTGGATCAATGGGAAACTTTTGAGCTAGCACAATTCAGCATAAAGGATATCTATTACTCCCAGAAGCTAACCTTCCTGTTCGGAGAATGAATTCCTCTGTTTCTCTAATAACATCTTCAGTGAAAACTGGTCCTTCCTGAATGAATAGAGGGAAGGAAGATTTAGTACCATTCATCGAGCTCTAAAATAATTTCCACCAAAAGTTTACCAACCTGAGTAACAGGAGAGTATATAGGTTCACCGGTTTCCAACAAACTCAGATTTTGAGAGGGATGATCAGCACCAAGACGCAGGACAAGATCACCATTGCTATCTTTAGCATAAAGTGCAGGTGCATTTGGAGATATATGTGGGGGAGAAAGCACAGGGTCATCAGACTTTGCACAGACATTCTCCATTGCAGAATGAAATGAGTTGATAGCATCAAGTTGCCGTTGTTTCCTTGCAATACAACAATTTACAGCCTGAAGCTGTTGATGTAGAAGACATAAGTTCAAATCTGGGTTCTCATCTAGTGGCAATAGGGGTATAGGCTGTCCCTCAAACCAGAAATTCTTAAGCTGCAGGTGGTAAACAGGTACTAGTATAAAAAATTCAGCAACCTGAGACATGTATATGTAGAATACTGCAAGCAAGTCTCATATTGGATATAATCATAGTTTTCTTAAAAGACTAATTTTTTCTTTTCCAACCAGATCATTTAGCATTTTGTTTGTTTTGGTTATTTTCAGTAAGAAGTTAATACTCAAGGGTTTATTGATTCAAGAGAAATGCCTTATGCTTGCACAAGCTATCTCATCAAACACCGATATGAAAATATTTTGATTTATACATAAAAATTTCCAGTTGTATTTTGTCTCTGCTTTACATTCTTCATAGATGTCAGATTTAATACCATACGGTAAATTCCTATAAAGAAAGTAAGAATCCAGCCGTACAGAATATATTAGCAATTATTTTCTATGAATGGTACTTTAACTTTATATTTGAAACTTGCAAAACATAAATAAGTTCCTCACTGACATGGCACCAGTGAGAATTGGGGATCTTACAAACTTTCATTGTACAAAATGCTGAAACATTTACACGCTGACAATGGGTTTCCTGTCAACCATTTCCAAGCAAAAGCAAGCCAACGCATAGAATGCAGACTAGGCAAGCACCTATGAGCAAAAGTACTAGAGAGCATTACCTAATATACTGGTACAGGTAGAGAAACCTAGGTTGATATTTACCTGGGTGTAAGACTTGGACTACAAAATTGTCACTAAGATGATAAATTTGTAATATAAATGTGACATCCTCTTGCATGTGCGTCTCCACATGAACTGAATGTAAACCTAGTACTCAAGGAAATGAAGGAGAAACTGTACTAAATAGAAAATGGACCAAAAGAATCATTTTTATGCAGGAGAGGTCAATTTCAGTCAAATTGCCAGTCTAATTTATGATAAAATGAACCACTAGATTTTTTAACACAGCAGCTCGACTCAAACTCAAACTGATGCAGCAGCTCTAGTAGGAAAGATAGTGATGCATGTGGGAAAGGTTATAAGAAAACACATTTGTTCATATAAAAATACAAAACTGATGCATCAGCGAAAAGTACTATAAATGAAATATGAAGGAGTACCTGGCTAAGCATTTGAATGTTATCATGAGATAGAAAGAATAACTTCCTACCCTGGAAGAACTAGGAGGAGGACCATTAGTATATGTAGCAACATCATTAAAAAAAAAACCATAATTAATAAATGTAAAATAAGAGCATGTGAGAATTGTCTTGATTGAAAACTAATACTTAAGCACCTCATTTGCAAGTTTTGATGATGAAAACACACGTGCACACTGCACTTGCATGCACACATACAGACATACATAGGTATATGTAGAGAGAGAGGAAAACATGGAAAATGTACAAATGATCTTGCAGGGAAACAAGTGAAAAACCAATAAGCTGGTGCATATTATCATATTCTCTTACAGACATGCGTTGGGAGCATACTTCAGCAATGGTGCCCATCCAAAACAATGCCATTTTACGTGGAGTTTTGATGCTGCCCATGATTTCAGCAAGTCGAGCAACAAAGGTTCCAGGGGGAGCACCATGGATTTCCTGTGGCAAATATACCATAGACTGGTCCAAAGAGCCATAGGCAGCTTCACTTTTGGCAACACATCCTGCTACCATGTAGGAGGAATTACAACAAATGGCAGAAGAGAAAAAAAAAGGAAATAACAGCAAAAGTTCCAGAACAGATGACCAAAAACTCAGACAACCAAAGGATCGGAATGTACAAACTCAAACCTGTATCGAACAGTTGTTGAATGTAAGAAGCCACCTTCCCAAAACTATTTTCAGGAAATTTTTTCTCATCCTTATCACGAAGTACAAGTGACTTTACAGAAGAGATACTAGGAACAAAGGGTAACTTTTCATTGGTAGGTGAAGGTTCAGCAGTTGGTGCCACAATATCCTTCATGGATTTGAAGTTATTTCCATTTCTGCACTAAGTTTATACACATTTAGTATACTGCAGTAAATAACAATAAAACTTCAGAGATCATGATAGCAATGTGAAGATGCTACTAAGAAATTATTGAGTAGTCATATGAAAAAAGCAACCTTTAACGACTCCACTCACAATTAAGAGTTACATACACTGGGAGATGCCATGCTTGGAGTACCAATATAGTTAAAAGTTAGCTGCATTGCCCACTAGGCTGGGTATCTGATTACTCGGCTATGTCCTGTCCACTAGAGGACCTGGTCATTGGAACAAATGATTTTCTTTTGTTCACTCAATATAAATGAGGACTTTGCATTTAAACGCCTTATTCACTGATCACCTGTATAGGCCCTACCTCAACAACCTCAAAGAAGTCAAAGAGTGCTTCAGATATGTGTTCATCTTTCCCTGTTTGCTGCAAACCCACAGTTAAACTTTCTTCTTTCTAATTTCCTTTGTTTCATTTGTTCTTCCCCCTTGCTCCCATATTTTGCCAAATTTTTTATACTTCATATATTATGTAGCATTTTTGGTTGTTCATTCTTTTGCTAAATTCTATAAAAATCAGGTATGTGTCATGTGTTCTTCTTTTCATGTACATATTATGTATAAGTCATATACTTCCTCTCCTCTAGCAGCTGACACATCCTGACCGTCCTCTATGCATTACCCTATTGGAGCACATGGATCCGTCTCATTTCATTTACAAGCACTAAAGAAACATTACAAGACAAGGGAGCCTTTTACCTCTTTTACTACCCCTGATGAAAGAGTTATTTTATTGATGTGATGAGGCTATTACATTGATTGAACCAAATGTCAATGACTTCATGATTGAATTCATCAATCCCATACTAATCCCGAATTATAAGAATGGAATGCTTGTTATGGCTTTATGGATTAATGAGTTGATTGAAGAGTAAAATCTCCACTTCCTATAAAACCTACACTAAAATATCCCTAGATGCTGTCCTTGAGAAGAAGATGCAGTTTCGGTTTACACAGTGTAACTAGTCAGACATATTGAATCATATGGGACCTCCCAGAAGTTTATGTTTTTTGGAAACAGATTTTCATCCGACTCTTATGCACATTTGGCATAGTTAGCAGTTCCAGAGCAAGGTTGTCACCAATATCACCACTATATAATCAAAATCGACAGTCACTGTCATCAACAAGATAACCTTTATTGCCAACCAGGAACTTGTTCAGAAATGTCTTTTGTTAAAACAGTTTGTCTTGTACATCTTTTTAGATCCTCTAAGATCGATGCATATTTTATTTTTTGTAAAGCAGATTCTGTTGAATTACATATCATTTTGGCTAATATATAGTGAGTATTTAAGTTTCTTGTGGTTTTGTTTTATAGAGAACAATATTAGATTTAGTGCAAAGAAAAATGCATGCATGATTTATCGCTAAATCTATTTCAACTACTGAGAAGAGGATTGTCTACTTCATACAGCTAGTTGTTGACTCTCAGAAGCCTACCAAGAACAAGTATGCATGAATTAAGCAAGTGATGTTTCATAAGTCATGAATCAATTGGAAAAGAACTAAATTAGAACAGCTATGAACAACAAAATATGCTTTGTAATAACATGTACAATCTTTACTTTTTGGGTGAAGAAACCTCAAAATAGACACTTACTCCATAGCTGTTGCCAATTGCTTAAGACATGTTGATGGAATCATCAGATTGGAGATCGATGCTTCTAGGAGATGATCTTCTTTAGAAAGACCCTTTTCTGTATTCTGAACAATTAGTCCAAAATTCAGCAAGATAATGGTTGCGGGAAGTAAAATCTCGCAACAAACACCATAGAGAAAAAAACATATAATAAGCAAACAAGCATCTAATAGTTTCCAATAATATAGACATTATTATGGGAAGATGTCAGTACAGATAAAGGTTAGTCCATATTACTGAGACAGATTCTCAATTACTAAAACAAAATACATTTCATCCCTCAATAAACTTACAAAAGCAAAATGTTTCCCTTATTGAAATTGAAGCAAGGTGATCCATGAAGCATAACAACATGCAGCCGACAATATGCCTGTGCAAGTCAATAAACTTACAAAAACAAAATGTTTCTCCTATTGAAATTGAAGCAAGGTGATTCATGAAGCATAACATCCAACCTACAATATGCCTGTGTAAGTCAATCTGGCTAATGTAAACTTGTGAGACTCGAGTTGGATTGGGTCGCATTGGTGATGCAGCCAAAGACCAATCATGCTAGGATTAAGAAATCGCAGATTCCAAACAAACATACCAGAATAGAAATTGTATAAATCGATGTCGGAAAATAATTAAACAGACCAAAATAGATATTGCAGGAATCAAGGTTTGGAAATTGCAGACATATCAGAATAGATATGGAAACTATTAACATACCAGAATAGATATTGCTGGAACCAATGTTTAGAAATTTATAACACACGAGGATAGGGATTGCACGGATCGATGTTTGGAAAATATTAACAAACCAGTTGCAGAAACCAATGCATGGAGAATATTAACAGACTTAGCATTAATATTGTAGGTCTTTAGAATAGCCTATAAAAGTTGTTGGCTAAAAAGGATTTGGACAGCCTGTTTTCTATAGTTTTGGTTCCCTTGTTTTATTCTATTAAGAAAAGCTTTGTTTCCGTCCACTTGAACGATATCAAGTCAGTCAAAGACGCGCTTGTGCAGCGTCAGCTAGTATGAGAGCCTCATCTTGACTTGACAAGTGTTCTCTTTCAACTTTTAACATAGAGCAGCAAATTGAAGCGGTAGAGCATTCAATCAATCAGCATATGCCTGTGTAAGTCAATCTGGCTAATGTAAACTTGTGACACTCGACTCGGGTTGCATTGTTGATGCAGCCAAAGACCAATCATTCCTTGGATTAAGAAATCACAAATTCCAAACAAACGTACCAGATAAGAAATTGCAGAAATCAATCTCTGAAAATAATTAACAGACCAAAATAGATATTCCAGGAATCAAGGTTTGGAAATAGCAGACAGTTCCGAATAAATATGGAAACTATAAAGACCAAAATAGATATTGTTGGAACCAATGTTTAGAAATTTATAATATACCATGATAGGGATTGCAGGAATCCATGTCTGGAAAATATTAACAAACCAGTTGCAGAAACCAATGCATGGAGAATATTAACAGACATAGCATTAATATCGTAGGTCTTTAGAATAGCCTATAAACGTTGTTGGTTGCAAAGGATTTGGACCGACTGCTTTTTATACTTTTGGTTCCCATGTTTTATTCGATTAGGAAAAGCTTTGTTTCTGTCCACTTGAACGATATCAAGTCAGCCAAAGATGTGCTAGTGTTGCATCAGCTGGTATCATAGCCTCGTCTTGACTTGACAAGTGCTCTCTTTCAACTTTTAACATGAAGCAGTGAATTGAAGCGGTAGAGTGTTCAATCAATCAGCATATGCATGTGTAAGTCAATCTGGCTAATGTAAACTTGAGACTGAGTGGGATCAGGTGGCATTGGTGATGCAGCCAAAGACCTGTTAGAAAAAAGGGCCACTCGGGCCCGGCCCTGGCAGGCCCTGGCTCATTGGGCCGTTAGAGCCAAGGCCACTAGCCGTTGGAGGCTGGCTGTGACCAGCCCCCCTTCACTCCTTTCCTCTTGTATTCTCCCTCTCACTTCCTCTTCTCCTCTCTATAAATAGTAAATACTCCAAAGATTCATTGTAAACATTAAGCCTTTCGTGGCTAATCAATAAAGATTATTTATTATTCAGTTGGTTTGCTTTGTGTTCGTTACTCTTTCGGTGTGCCCTCGTTGCACTCGGCTATAGCCTTTTTTAAGGCTTTGTGATAGTTACATTGTGGTGATATTTATTTATCGATCTTCCACTGCTATATTGGAGCATCGTCTTTATTACATGGTATCAAAGCCATTTTCGATCATGGAAACGCCGATTGTCGCATCGAGAAGGGTGTTGATAGTGCTCTTGATTTTGTTGTAAGTTTACCTCTTTATAATTATTTTTCTCTTTGAAATATGAATGAAAAAGGAAGCTTTAATTTTCGTTTAACACATTCAAACTACAAAACATGGGCCCAAATTATGAAAAATTATCTATATTCCAAAAAATGATGGGGCTATGTAAGTGGTTCGAAGGTAGAACCCTCAATTAGTGCAAAAAGAAGAATATGAAGTTAGTCATTGAATGGTCCTATGGGTGCTCATGAATAATGTAAATGAGCACACTAAGGACACTTTGGCCGAATTCACTAATACAAAAGAAGCATGAGAATACTTTAAAAAATCTCATATTCAAAGTGACGTTGCTCATAGAATTGTATTAACAGACAAATTGGTCTCTCTTAGACAAAGAGATAAAGGTATAAACGATTTCTTTGGTGAATATTCTAATATTTGGAACGAATTATATGGTTATAGAAAGAAATGTACATAATGTCTTAACGAGAGACAATGTGAAGACAATGAAGATTTTGTATATCAATTTCTACGAAGTCTCGAGAAGAATTTGAAGGGGTTAGTGTTAAAGATTGTTTGAATTAGTAGTTTAGTGTTAATTGTTATGTGTCTTAGTCGTTCAGTGTCATATTATAATGAAGTTATGTGTAATTTTGTAAGTTATGTCTACTTAGTGGTTATTAGGAATACTTAGGGGTAGTTTAGGAATTCAAGTTAGAAGGATTATAAATAGGTTAGATTAGGGTTGAGTCATTAAGAAAAAGAGGGTGGCCGACTCCCACTATTGGGAGCCGTGACTGCGTCTTGGGGCAGATTGGAGGTAGGTCTCCAATCTGCCATATTTTGTAAGTAATTTCTTGTTAGTTCCAATCAAGATTATTGCAATATGGTATCAGAGCCTATTGGGTTGATAAATCAGTGTTTTTCTCATTAAAAGAAGAAGTTTATCGTGGAAAAGTGTGATTAAAAGTTCTAGAAAGAAGTGATCCTAGATTTTATTTCTCAAACAGACGTTTATAGTCATTTTGGGGCAACAGTTGTGATTATCTTGGACAGCTATTAATCGAAAGATTCAAGAATCGGCCGCAGTCACCAGTTGTATTTATGGCAGGTAAAGAAAAAGGGGTTGAAAACCCAATGATGTTCTTTGAGCATATTACCAATGCAAAAGGCGAAAACTTTCAGATTACAACAACTAAATTGGATGGAAGAAATTTCTTGGAATGGTCAAGTCAATGGAATTGGCTATTATTGTCAGGGGGAGATGGGCACACCTAATGGGTCAAACGCCGAGCCAAGACACAAATGATGCACATTATCTTATTTGGAGAAGAGAAGATGCATTAATTTCATCATGGTTACTTCAGTCTATGATACCGTCGATAGCGAAAACCTTTATGTTTCTTCAATCTGCTCATAAAATTTGGTGTGCTGTCTCTAAAGCTTATTCTAGGATAAAGAATGCAGCAAAAGAGTATGAGATTTTGGAAATGATCAGAAATTGCAAACAAGGAACCCGTTCTATTAGTGAATACTATACAGATCTTAGAGGACTTTGGGATGAACTTCAGTATTATACGAATATCAAGTATTCCTCGTGTTACATTGAAAGAAATGTAGAGATTGAGAAGAAAAAGTATTTAACTTATTATTGGGTGTAAATTCAGAATATGAGTCTATAAAACTCAATATTTTGGGAAGAGATAAACTACATTCACTTGGTACTGTGTATTCATTATTAATCAGAGAACAAGATCGCAGAAATCTTGAGAAGAATAACATCAGTGTCACAGACCAACATGCACTCCAAACTAGAGGAGAAAATTCATACTATCGTGGAAGAGGAGGACAATCAGGTCGTGGACGTGGACGTAGCAGACTTCATCTTGATTTAAAAGAAAAACTCATGTTCTTATTGTGGAAAAACAAGGCATTCCAAAGAATAGTGTTGGGAATTACATGGCAGGCCTGATTATTATAGAAACAAAAATTACTCTGCTTATGCTACTGAAAAATTCAACTCCCAACACAGATGGAATCCAAGAGATTATTAAGAGGTTAGACGGCCTAGAAACAATACTATTTGAACAGTCTCAACCATCTTCCTCTCAAGCTTCATTAGCTCAGGCGACTCACACTGTGAAGGGTAACTCCTCTTATTCTAATTCAAAGACTTATTATTGATTCAGGTGCTACAGATCAAATGGTAGAAGAATCATCATATTTTTCAGAATACATACTTCTTCCAAAACAAGAGCCTATTAAATTAGCAGATGGCTCTTACTCTTATATGGTTGGAGAATCATCAGATTTAAACACTGATTATGTGTTTCAGGATCTGAAGACGGGGAAAATCTTTGGTCATAGTAGACTACAAGGAGGCTTATACATTTTGGAAGATCATCTTCAATAAGGAACTTCTTATAAAGCTTCAACAGCAACAATTCAAGATTCAGAAATTCGACTTTGGCATTATCGTCTTGGTTATTTACCTATGTCAAAACTTTCCTATGTTCTACCTCATCTTAGAGTTAATAAACATCAGTTTGAATGTGAAGTCTGTCAACTTGGGAAACACCAAAGAGTTACTTATCCCTTGAGTGACTCTAGGCGGTCTCAACCTTTTGAGCTTATTCATTCATATATTTGGGATCCCACTAGGCCGTCAAGGCCAGGGCCACTAGCCGTTGGGGGCTAGTTGTGACTAGCCCCCCTTCACTCCTTTCCTCTTGTATTCTCCCTCTCACTTCTTCTTCTCCTCTCTATAAATACTCCAAAGTTTCATTGTAAACATTAAGCCTTTCGTGGCTAATCAATACTACTACTACTACTACTACAACTAAGCCTTTTCTCATACTAGATGGGGTCAGCTATTCGTGGCTAATCAATAAAGATTATTTATTATTCGGTTGGTTTACTTTGTGTTCATTACTCTTTCGGTATGCCCTCGTTGCACTCGACTATAGCATTTTCTAAGGCTTTGTGATAGTTACATTGTTGTAATATTTTTTTATCGATCTTCCGCTACTATATTGGAGCATCGTCTTTATTACAAGACCAATCATGTCAGAATTAAGAAATTACAGATTCCAAACAAACATACCAGAATGGAAATTACAAAAATCAATATTTGGAAATAATTAACATATCAAAATAGATATTGCTAGAACCAATGTTTAAAAATTTATAATAGACCAAGATAGGGATTAGAGGAATCGATGTTTGGAAAATATTAACAAACCAGTTGCACAAACCCATGCGTAGAGAATATTAACAAACATAGCACTAATATTGTAGATCTTTAGAATAGCCTATAAAAGATGTTGGCTACAAAGGATTTGGACAGCATGTTTTTTATACTTTTGGTTCTCATTTTTTATTAAAATAAATGTATTTTTTTGTTTCTTATATACAAACAACAACAACTAAGCCTTTTCTATACTTTTTTTTCTTATATGTAATTTTTATTTTAAATAATGATGTAAACCAGAACCAGGGCCTTGGTATAAGGGCCAGGGCATTCGGCCCTAGTATGTTTGGACCAGCCATAACGGTTACTAGCCCATTGGGGGTTTACTGGGCCCCCTTCTCTTACTCTCCTCTCTCTAACTCACCTCACGTGCTCTCGTTCTCTCTTCTATAAATATACTCACAATGTACATATTCGAGAATGCATTTTGTGGCTAAATAATATCATTTTCCTCTTTATTATACCTTTGTTGCATATGTTTTATAGCCTTTTTCTAAGGCTTTGTGATTGATTTTTTGAGGTAATATTTACCTATCTTCCATTGCTACATTGAAGCATCGACTTTATTACATGGTATAAAAGTCATTTACGATCGTGAGAATATTGTTCATCACCTTGGGAAGCATGTTGATCATATCTTTGGTCTTATCGTAAGTTTACATCTTTAGTTTTTTTTCTTAAAATATGAATGATAAAAGATATTCAACTTTCATTTGACACCCTTAAACTAAAAGAGATGGGCTTAATCCATGGAAAACTATCTATATTTTAAAAATTATGTGGCTACGTAAGTAGTTTGAAGGTAGAACTCTCTATTAATGTGATATTTGAGCAAAAAGAAGAATATGAAGGAGGTCATAGAATGGTCCAATGAACACTTTGGCCGATTTTAGTGATGCTAAAGAAGCATGAAAATACTTTAAAAAATCTTATGTTCAAAGAGATGTTGCTCATAGAATGACACTAAGAGACAAATTGGTCTCACTTAGACAAGGAGATAAAGTGGTAAATGAATTTTTTTATAAATATTTCAATGTTTGGAATCAATTGTATGGCTATAAAAAGAAATGTACACAATTTCTTAATAAGAGACAATGAGGATAAACAAGATTTTCTATATCAATTCCTAAGAAGCCTCTAGGAAGAATTTGAATGAATAATATCAACATTTTCCTACCAAAGAAGAGGTTTGTACCGATTTTCAAATGACGAAAACAAGAATGAATGAAGCTAGATTTCAAAAAGATCCTTCCTTAATCGCATTAGTAGAAGAACAAGCTTCATCATCTATTGTTTTACTTAAGAAAAAGTAAAAAGACTTGAAGCTCAAATAAAGGACAAAGCAATGATAGAAACCTCTATAATGTGTTTATACTATGAATAGAACATAATTAAATATTAATAAAATTGGTGACTTACAAAACAAAAATTTTGAAGCTTTAAAATTAGTATTGTTTCAAAATTAATTTAAACTTGTTTTATATATCTCAAATTTTGGATAATAATTGTGTTATAACTTTTTTATACACATACATAGGATATATTTACAGGATCGCCTCTCGAAGAAGGTGGCTGGTCTTGCCATAGGGAGAGCGGACTTTATATTATGGACTACCTCCATAGCATAGGATATGTTAATGCTTTGTGATGTTTTCCTATGGCATAAATTATTAGGACATCTTAGCATTCAAAAGTTATATCAATGCCCTCTTAAAATAAATACTTTTAAAAAAAAATCGTGCAAAGACCATGTACTTTGCAAAATGAAACATATACCTTTTTCAAACAAAACGCACATCACTAAAAAATCCTTTAAAATTATACATTTGAATGTATGGGAACCAATACATGTTTTATCTAAAGGAGAGATTTTCTATTATGTCATTTTCATAAATGATTTCACTAGACATACATGGGTATATCTTTTAAAAGCCAAATCCGATGTTTTTCAAAATTTTATTATATTTCATAATCTTATGAAAAATCAATTTGATTTCAAAATCAAAATTTTTAGATTCAACTTAAGAGGAGAGTTTATGTCCAAAGAGTTTAAAAATCATCTTCACAAATTCAAAATTGTACTATGAAACCTCTTGCACTAACACTCCTCAACAAAATGGCATTTCGGAATGTAAACATCGACATATTTTAGAAACCACAAGAAGTCTTATTATATAGTGATCTTCTTAAGAATTTTTGGGTTTAAGTCATTATAACTTATGTTTACTTAATTAATCGGATGTCATCTTCAGTTTTACAAAAACATGTCTCCTGTATAAAAACTTTTTAAATTCTCTCAATTATTCTAGACTACATGTTTTTTTATGTAAATATTTTGTTTATATTAACAAAGATGATAAACTATATTTTCATGCAATCGAATGTGTTTTTGTAGGGTATGGGATTAATAAGAAGGGATATAGAGGTTATGATTGTAAAAATGACAAGCTCTATGTATTGAGAGATGTCAAATTCTTTGAAAATGAATATGTATTTAAGGGCATAAATGATGTTCGTTCTATTGATGATTCCTTGTATTCCTTTTTTAATGATATCCTAGGAGAAGATGTGATACATGTTGAAAATGAGCTTGATGAACATATGATCTCAAGACATTTTGTTACTCCCTTTAATCAATTTTACAATAGAAGAACTATGAACGTTATCCCATCTGTACCTCAAAGAACTAACAAAGATTCTAGACCTCTTAAATGATTCGTTTTTTATGATAGCTTTTTACCAAGACATAGAGCTTTAGTAATCAATATTTCAGCTGTAAAGGAACAAAGAACTTTTAAGGAAGCACAGTCATCACAAGATTGAATTCATGCTATGAATCAAGAATTAGATGTCTTATGTAGAGTTCAAACTTGGGATATTGTGTCTAGACCATAAAACAAAAATACGGTAAGTTGTAGGTAAGTCTATAAAATTAAAACTGATGGTGATGATTCCTTACATCGTTATAAAGCTAGATTAGTTGTCAAAGATTATTCACATGAATATGGGATTGATTATGAAGAAACTTTGCTCCTGTGGCCCAAATGCAGTATTGTTCGACATGTATCATATCGTGTATCGTTTTGGTCCACGATATGGGCGTAGCATATCGTACTTTAATATTAAAAAAATTAAGAAAAATCATAAAAAATTAGCAAAAACATGATAATTACAAAGAATTCATATAATGCAAAGTTTAGTACATATTTATCATTCACCATTGAACAATTAAAAAAATTACATATTTTGAAGCAAAAAATGAAATACATTTACATTAAATATTGTAATTAGGATCATCAACTAAATAATCTTCTTCTCCTTGCTCAAGATTCTCACCACCTGCTTCAAAATAAAAATCTTCATCTCCTTGATGATGTTGTTGCGTTTCTTTCAAATTAATCCATGCAATGTCTTCTTCAGTTAGGAGTGTATTTTCTTCATTATCTTCCATAATTCACTCCTCTAATATAACAAAATTAACAAACTGCTATCTTTGTATATGTAGTTGGCACATTTGCTCATTTTCATATGTAAGCAAAACGGTGAGCTCCATTTCTTTTATTATTGAGTCTATGACACTCCAATGATGTGATATTGTTAGTGAAGAAAGGCGAAGAGAGGCCAAAAACCCGCTAAAAATTTTGAAAAAAAATGAAAAAAGGAATTTTTTTGGTTGTATTGCTCATATCGTACGATATGACATGATAACCAGTATCATACGATACAGGTTCTCGTATTGTGGCTTCCCACGATACGGATAATACTACCCGAATGACAACCTTTAGAACCCTTATAGTTGTTTGCGCTATTCAAGATTGGAACATCTATCAATTAGATGTCAATAATGTGTTTTTAAATGGTTGGTTAAAGGAATAAGTCTATATGGAATTTCGTCCTTATTTAACATACCTAAAAAACAAGTTTTACGGCTTAAAAGAGCTTTACATGGTCTCAAACAAGCTCCTAAGGCTTGGTTTGATAAAATGACTAAATTCATGGTATTGCATGGATTTACTACATGTTATACTGACACGGCTTTGTTTATAAGAAAGTCTTCTAAAGGTATTATTATACTTTTTCTCTATGTTGATGATATGATTATTATTGGTATTGATAATTCTGAAATTCTTCAAATCAAGCAAGAATTTAGTAAGATATTTAAGATGAAAGATCTTGAACAACTAACTTATTTTTTGAGCATTGAGGTAACTCGAAATGCTAGGGCTTTCTTTTTATCTCATACTAAATTTGTTAATGACATTGTTCTTATATCAGGTCTTGCTAATGATAAAGTTGTTGAGATACCTGAGGTAATTAACCAAAAGATGCGACTTGTTGATGGAGAGTCATTAAGTAACCTTATTTCACTCACTTATCTCACCATAACAAGTCCAGATATTACACATGTTGTACATATTGTAAGTCAATTTCAACATTTTCCTACCTCTATGCATATGAGTGCCATCATGAGGATTGTTCGATATATCCGATAAACCTCAACTAAGGGAGTATTTTTTTCATTTTCTTTCTTATTTAAGTTAATTACATTATTGATCCTGATTAACTCCGCCCATGTAAGGGATCACCCTTGCATTGCCGGTCCCAAGCCCGGATAAAGGAGGAGGGTTGTGTTAGGCTTCCGACAGCCAGCGTAAAACTTCGTCGGATTTCTACAACATGGATTACAAAAATTATGAGCATTGCTTTGGGGCGTCCCCACCTAGTGACGTGCTGCAGAGCCCGAATGCAGTAAGAAGTAAGCAAGAGTCACTACATTTTCGCCCGAATGTAGTGAATCAATTGCAGAGAGGGTTCCCACATCATGGACGGGTGTGGGTAAAGAAGTTAGTCCCGCTACATGGCCGCCCGAATGTAGTGAAAAATTTTCAGAGAGGGTCTCCGCATTTTGATTATGGACGGATGCGGGGGGTAAGGAAGCTAGTTCTAGATAATAAGATTCGTATTGGTTCTTGGAATATCGGAACATTATCGGGTAAGCTAATGGAGGTGGTAGATACTATGATTCGGAGAAAGATTCATATTCTATGTTTACAAGAGACAAAATGGGTTGGAGAAAAAGCAAAGGAGATAGAGGATACAGGTTTTAAATTATGGTACTCAGGTAAAGAAAAGGCCCAAAACGGAGTTGATATTATCATAAATAAAGATTTAAAGGAGAGTGTAGTAGACATACAACGATATGGTGACCGAATCATGACATTGAAATTAGTGTTAGGAGTAGAGGTTTTGAATATAGTTTGTGCTTACGCACCCCAAGTAGGACTAGAAGATAGTATAAAGACAGTTTTTTGGGAAGAGTTAGATAAGGTGTTTCAAAAGATTCCACAAAGGGAGATGATTTGTTTAGGAGAAGATTTAAGTGGACATGTCGGTAAAGAGGCATTAGGATATTAAGGGATTCATGAAAACTTTGGTTATGGGGATATAAACGAGGAAGGTAGGGAGATTTTAAATTTTGCTATGTCATTTGATCTCTTTATAGTCAATACAATCTTCAAAAAACGAGATGAACATTTAATTACTTATAAGAGTAGCTTATCACAAACACAAATTGATTATTTTATTTGTAGAAAAAAAGATAGAGCGTGTTGTAAAGATTGTAAGGTAATTCCAGGAGAAAGCTTAACCACCCAACATCGACTTTTAGTTATGGATTTACAAATAAAAAAATGGACAAAGAAGAAAAGAGTGCATCGAGCTATTCGGACTAAATGGTGGAACCTCAAAAGCGAGAAAGAAGATATATTTAAACAGAAAGTCCTTCAAGGAGATGTTTGGAATTATGTTGGCACACCCTCTGATATGTGAAACAATATGGCTATACATATTAGGAGAGTGGCGAAAGATGTGTTAGGGGTATCTAAGGGAGGTATACCGGCACAAAAAGAAGCTTGGTGGTGGAGTGAAGTAGTACAAAATAAAATCAAGGCAAAGAGGGCATGTTACAAATTACATTATGCTAAGAAAACTAGTGAAACTTTAGAAGCTTATAAGAAAGCAAAGAAGGAAGCAAAAAAGGCCGTTAGTGAAGCAAAAGCTAAGATTTGGGAGGACTTATATAAAAAACTCAACTCAAAAGAGGGTGAAAGAGATATTTTTAGGATAGCTAGGGCTAGAGATAAGAAAACTAAAGATCTTAATTATGTTAGATGCATAAAAGACGAGGATGAAAAAATTCTAGTGGCAAATGATGATATAAGAAATAGATGGAAAAACTATTTTTATAATCTTTTTAATGAAAATAAAGATGTTAGTATTAGTTTAGGAGATTTAGCCAAGTCAGAAAAGTATATAAACCACAATTTCTACCGACGTATTCAAAAGAATGAAGTCAAAGAGGCTCTTAAACATATGAAGAGTGGTAAATCGGTAGGACCAGATAATATTCCTATAGAAGTTTGGAAAATACTAGGAGAAATAGGAATCACTTGGCTCACACGACTATTTAATGAAATATGGAAAAACCAAAAGATGCCCGAGGAATGGAGAGCAAGTACACTTATACCCGTATATAAGAACAAGGGAGACATTCAAAATTGTGCAAATTATCGAGGTATCAAGTTAATGAGTCATACTATGAAATTATGGGAAAGAATTATCGAACGTAGGTTAAGACAAGTATCAAGTACAACAGAGAACCAATTTGGATTTATGCCAGGTAGATCTACTATTGAAGCGATTCACCTTTTAAGACGTCTTATGGAACATTTTAGAGCAAAAAAGAAAGACCTTTACATGATATTTATTGATCTAGAAAAAGCTTATGATAGGGTACCGAGGGAGGTTCTTTGGAGAACTTTGGAAAAAAGAGGTATCCCATTGACATATATTAACCTTATAAGAGACATGTATGATGGTGCAAAAACATATGTGAGGACTCATGAAGGAACGACAAACTTCTTTGAAGTTAATATTGGGTTACATCAAGGATCAACTTTAAGTCCATACTTATTTATAATGGTGATGGATGAGTTAACAAAACATATTCAAGATGAAGTACCTTGGTGTATGTTATTTGCAGATGACATTGTATTAGTGGAGGAGTCTAAGGAAAAAGTAAATAGAAAATTGGAACTATGGAGAGAAACATTAGAAAACAAAGGCCTCCGACTTAGTAGAACAAAGACAGAATATATGGAATGTAAGTTTGATCATTTGGCTACTTCAGAGGACATAGAAATTAAAATTGGCACACATTGCATTCCCCAAAAGAAAAGTTTTAAATACCTAGGGTCAATTTTTCAAAGTGATGAAGAATTGATGGAGATGTTACACATAGAATTAATGCTGGTTGGTTAAAATGGAGAGGAGCATCAGGTATTCTTTGTGATAAGAAGATACCATTAAAATTAAAAGGTAAATATTATAGAGCAGCAGTTAGGTCTGCCATGTTTTATGGTTCTGAGTGTTGGGCAGTTAATCATCAACATGTACAAAAGATGTCTGTGACAGAAATGAAGATGTTGAGATGGATGAGTGGTCATATAAGAAAAGACCGTATACATAATGAGGTTATTAGAAACAAATTAGGAGTGGCACCAATAGAGGATAAAATGAGAGAACATCGTTTAAGATGGTTTGGACATATAGAAAGAAGATCAAAAGAAGAACCTGTAAGAAGGTTAGAAAAACTAAATTTGGAAAGTATTAAAAGAGGTAGAGGACGACCACAAAAGTGTTGGAAAGAAACAATAAAGAATGATCTATCTTATTGGGAGTTAACTGCTAACATGGCACACGATAGAGATCTGTGGAAACAAAGAATCCATGTAGCCGACCCCGTCTAGTATGGGAAAAGGCTTAGTTGTTGTTGTTGTACATATATTGATCCTGATTGGGATGGTGATATAAATGACAGGTACTCAACTACATGCTAGTGCATTTTTTTTTGACAACTCTCTTATATCATTAAAATGCAAGGAACAGCAGAAGGTGTCTCTTTCCTCCACTGAAGCTGAGTATCGAGCAATGGTCAACACAATCACTTAATTAACTTGGCTAAGACAACTACTTAAGTTCTTAGGAGTGACATCGGAAGCCCCTCCAACCTTGTACTATGATAATAAAAGTGTTATGTATATAGCTAATAACTACATATTTCAAGAACGGACCAAACATATCGAGATGGACTGTCATTATGTTCGTGAAGAGCATATAAATGGTAATTTAGTACTATAGTTTGTTAGATTTGAGTATCAACTTGCACATATCTTCACCAAGTCGCTACCCGCTCTACGATTTCAATTTTTGGTTAGCAAATTTTCAGTCATGATACCATCAGTTCGAGGGAGGGTGTTAAAATAAATGTATTTTTTCTGGTTCTTTTATGTAATTTTTATTTTATTTAATGATGTAAACTAGAACCATGGCCATTCTCGACTTGATACAAGGGTCAAGGCCATTCAGCCTGGAATGTTTGGACCAGCCCCAAAGGGGGCCAGCCACAACGGCTAGTCCAACTAGCCTTTGGGGCTACCTAGCCCCCCCTCCTTTTACTCTCCTCTCTCTAATTGACCTCACTAGCTCTCATTCTCTCTTCTATAAATATACTCTCAATATACATATTTGTTAATGCCTTTTGTGGCTAAATAATGTTAATTTTCTCTTTATTATGTCTTTGTTGCATATGTTTTATAGCCTTCTTCTAAGGCTTTGTAATTGAATTTTTGAGGTGATATTCATCGATTTTCCACGGCTACATTGAAGTATCGAGTTCATTACACTTCATTGGTCATGCTTGCTCATTTGTAACTTATATTTGGCAGCTATTGTCGTGTCCTATGATATGCCTAGGTTGGAGAATATTGAGTTGTATGGTAAACTTGTGAGAGTTGTGAATGTTTTAAAAAGACATGGTTTGGATATTGGATCTCGATATATGGTTTTGATACTTAAAGATTAAAATATGATATGAGCTATTATGGATGCCTTGATATGGAGAGATATTAAGTGGCAAGGTATTACTTTGGATTTGTTTATATAATTGTGTGAATGGATCATCCTAGTTGTATAGTGTCTAGAAACCGTTGTTATGTAAACTCAAAGGGTAGGACTTGATGCATTATTTTACTGTCTGTTAAAATATGGGGCCCAATTAGCTAGGTTACGGATATCAGAGGCTACACGTCAAGATAACAGGAGGGATTAATGATTTTGTACAAAGTTGTTATGGTTAGATAATATAGTGGTCCTGATATCAAAATTAAATTTGTATTGCTAAGGTGTGTTTAATTATGCATGCATGTTTCAATATATAGATTTTTATCTTATGATTTGAAATATGCATGTCTTTAATATATTTGTGGTTGTGAAGAGATCACATTCATCTAGAATTATGGTTGTTTGTACTTATATTTTATAATATTATTGGATCCAATCAACATAGACATCAAGAGGATCATGGCAATTCTAGCATCAAAGATTGTAATCGCTTAGCTTGTAGATAGTTTTACTGTTTTTGTTGTACCACTACGTATACTTGAACTTTGATTCTAAATAAATAGATGAATTTGACTACATCTTGGATTTTATTGGGTTATGCTACTGCTAAATTGTAAATGGCTCATGGAATTTGGCCACGTGGTATGGACGGGCCTATGTCCATGTCGGACGAGCTCCGTAGGATGTTATAAAACCGAAGGATAATCATCCATCTAACAAACATGGTTGTTTGTACTTATATTTTAAAATATTATAGGATCCAATCTGTTAAAGAGATTGGTTATAACCCAAGATCTGTTAAGAGATCCAATATCCACATAAGGGATACTAGAAAAGTTTCACTTAAGTTGTAATGTGTATGTTATTAAGGGTAAAATAGTCTTTAAGTTATGAAGTGTATATTAGTGTAATCCTGAATATTAGGTCAAAGTAAGAAAGAGAGAAATAAAAGGTGTCGCCGACTCTATTAGGAGGGTAGGTTATCGTTATGTAACATCATGATGTTTGCTTTATTTTTTGATGATTTGAGTGTTTGATTTATTCAACATGATATCAGAACCTAATCCTTGAGATTAGGACACTTTGAATGCTTGATTTGAGTGCTTGATTTCTTCATATTAGTGTAATCCTAATCCTTGATTTTTTTAACATGATTTTAACTCGCAGTGTTAGCTAAAGGAAAATGGGAATACGTGATTGGAGAAATTCTCACACTCGGCACTATCGATCTCTCTTACTCTAGGTGGCGTAGAGAAAATACCTTGGTAAGTGCTTGGTTAATTCGGTCAATGATACTTTCTATGGGGAATACGTTTATGTTCTTAGAATCACCCCATGAAATTTGGCTTGTTGTTCAAGATGCCTATATGCTCACAGGAAAAATATCACCAAGAAATACAAAATTATAGAAAGAATTCGCAAATGAAGACAAGAGAGGAGAACGATAAGTGAATATTATGCAGAGCTTTAAGGATTATCGGAAGAACTAAATTTTTATTCAAAAATGAAATGTTAAAACTCTATGAAAGAAAGAAATGAAGAATTTGCAGAAAGAAAAACGTTTGATTTGTTATGGATATTTCTTAAGACTTCGAATGAGTGAAAAATAACATCTTAAGTAGGGAAGAGTTTCCCTCACTTATCACAGTTTATACACTACTTTTAAGAGAAGAAAACAGGTGATATCTTGAGAAAGAAGGAGAAAATAGGAGTACAAAAGCTGTGGCCTTTGTTGGAAAGAATTTTCAGCCTACCTTTAGACTTGGAGGTGGAAGAGGAGGATATAATGGAAGAAGAAGAGGTTGAACACAAGCTGATTGGTTAACCGAGTTATAACCAAAATCAGCAATCTAAGGCTTATTTGAGTGACCAAAATAAAAAGAATGTGATATATAGATAGGACTAAATTCTTTAGTCGAGATGAAGAGAAGGATAGAAGAGTTGGAATCGAGACTTATTGATTCTTAGAGAGCATCCACGTTCACTACCGCAGATCCACAAGCCACCATCACTTATTCTTTTTCATTTATGGCCCAGGATAACTCTTTCATTTCTAATACATGAATTTGGGTTATTGGCTCCGGTGCTTCAAACCACATGGTGGAAACCCAAGGGTACTTTCAAGATTATCATTTGATTCAAGGAAACATTAGTATTAAGATGGTTGATGGGTCAAATACTCCCATTGTCAGGAAAAGGAGTATTATTACATCTCTTAGACTCCTTAAAAATGTTTTACATATTCCTAATCTATTAGTGAATTTATTTTCTATTCATGCCTTAGCTAAAGACTTACAGTGCACGGTGACATTTGATTCTACTCAGTGCATTTTTGAGGAACTAAAGAAAGGAGAATAATGTGATCATGATAGCATAAAGAGGGGACTATACTTTTATAAGGAGGCTTGCACTGTAGCAGAAGGAACCTCGTTACTTACTAAAAAACATAAAACAAAATTACCACTTTGGCATCAATGATTGGGATATCTCCCGCTCTCTAAGATTATATTTTTGTTACTTGAATTCTGGAGTTGTACTAATTTTATGTGACCATGATCAGTGTTATCCATACCACCACGATACGATACACTGGGGTGTATCGTTATAACCAAGTTATCGCACCGTATCGTGCGATATGGGCCTGTATCGTACGCACAATTTTTATTTTTTCTTTGAAAAAAAAATTCAAAAAAAATTTAATTTTTTTTAAGGTTTCTGGCCTCTCTTCACTTCTCTCTAAGGCATCCTTCGATATGCTTTTTTGAGATTGACCCATGGGTCTTACATCACATCAAAAGACTACCGATCAATAGAATATTATTACCTTTTATGAAGATTTTTCACTAGATTTTTAAAGCAGTCGAATGATGCCTTAGAAAGAAGTGAAGAGAGGCCACAAACCTTCAAAAGAAATTTTGAATTTTTTATTTATTTTTTTTGAAAAAAAAATAAAATAAAATTTGGGCTTATCGCCCGTATCATGAAGCCCAGCGATACCCGATACGATACGCGTCAGACAACACTGGTTGTAACATGCACCTTCGTTAAAGGTAATGTTGTATTACTTTCAATTCAATATTGTTTAACTTCAGTCTTCAATTGTTAATATTATTTAGTTATGATCCTGATTGCAATTTTTAAAATTTGATTTCCAAGAAGGTGTCGTTGATGATGATGATGAGGTCCGTAACAAGGAGAAGATAAAAATTATTTAGTTGATGATCCTGTTTACAATTTGTAAAATGTAATTGTATTTCATTTTTTGGATTCAAAATATGTAAATTTGGATGCAATTGTTCAATGGTGAATGCTCAATCTGTACTAAACTTACATTATATGAATTTAAAGCAATTACCAGATTTTTCATGAACTTTTTTATTTTTTTTGGATTTTTACTAATTTTATTAATTTTTTTAATTAATTTTTATATTATTTTAATATTAAAATACGATACGATACGATATGATACGTCCGTATCATGGAGCCCAGCGATACGCGATATAATATGCGTCAGACAACACTAACCATGATAGTATAAAGAGGGGACTATACTTTTATAAGGAGGCTTGCCCTGTAGCATAAGGAACCCCGTTATTTGCTAAAAAATAGAAAACAAAATTGTCACTTTGGCATGAATAATTGGGATATCTCCCACTCTCTAAGATTAGATTTTTGTTACTTGAATTCCGGAGTTGTAATGATTTTATTTTGAGATATAATAACTCTCAGAGAGCTAAACATCATCGTATTTCCTTTTTATTAAATGAAATTAAATCTCTTAAACCCTTTAAAATTGTTCATTCAGATATTTGGGGTTCATGGTCTATTACATCCTTACATGAGTAAGGATATTTTGTCTTATTTATAGATGATTATACTAGGTTTACTATGATTTACCTTTTGAAAACCAAGGATGAAGTTATGAATGTTTTGCCCTCGTATTGTGAGTTTATTAAGAATCAATTTCAACATTCTATCAAAATTATTAGAAGTGATAATGGAGGAGAGTATATAAGTAATTCCTTACATTCTTACTTTGTAAGGGCATATTACATCAAACTTCATGTTCTTACTCTCCACAAGAGAACGGTTACTCTCCACAACAGAACAGTGTCTATGAAAAAAAGAATAGGCATTTATTATAAGTGGCTAGAACTTTACTAATTGGTTATCATGTCCTTAAAATCTATTGGAGAGAAGGTACCATAGCAACAATGTATCTTATAAATCGCATGCTTAGTATAGTTCTTAATGGGAATTCTCTCTTCCATTTTTATTTTCCTTTAAAAATATTTGGATGTACTTGCTTTATACATGTGCATAAAAGTAATAAAGATAAATTTGATGTCGGAGCAATCAAATGTATATTTTTGGAATACTGTTCCATATAAAAAGGATACAAATGTTATGACCTAGTTAAGAGGAGATGTTATATCACCATGGATATAACATTTCATGAGAAAATTTCATTCTATGAGAATAAAGATAGCCAATCGGCCAGCAATTTACCTTCTATAGTACTGCCAATAATACCTTCAGAAGTAAAATCAGAAAGTGAGATAGAAATGTAGGAAAATAGATCTTCATAAAAAAGTGAATGGAAGAGCTACTCTATAGGAGAGAGGAAGGTTGCTATACATAATCTGAATGTTACCCTTAATCAAGATCCTCACCATGAAAGAGTTTCTCCTCCTCCTCAAGTAACTCCTATCACTTTTAATGTATTTGATGATTTACCTATTGCTTTAAGAAAGGGAAAATGTGAGACTGTCACGTATCCATTACATTTGATGGTAACGTATCGTACTCTAATTTTCCACAAGAATATCAATTATTTGTAATGAATGTAGAAAATACTTAGGTTCCTAAAAGTTTTGAGGAAGCAAATCAGAGTCCCATATGGTGTGAACTATGGATGATGAAATTGCAACTAGTGTTATCCATATGATACTATGTGATACGTATCATATCGTGGCATCCAATGATACGGCACGATATGATATAGCCACCTATATCATATGATATAGGTTATCGTATTGTATCGTGCAATACAACACGTATACGATATGGGCAATATTTCAAGCGACCCTTTTCCCTTGTTGAACTTAAACCTACAATTTTGCGGGTTTCTGGGCTTCCGTTTGCTTTCCGTCTCGTGTGTTCACACCTTCCCAATGCATTTTTCCCCATCCTTGGTGTTAAAGGCTCGAAAGAAAGTACTCTACGACGTGCATAGAAGCCCCCAACTCGGATTGTAGTATACATTTTACATTTTTTAGAGATTTTTCTTTGTATTTATTATTTTTTGGTGTTATTTATATTCTTTTTTGAATGACAAAATATAACATTATGAAGTGCGTGGATATGATTTTTATTGCATTCGTGAAGTGGGAGACACTCTATTTTAGTATTATGTGAATATTGGGAATTTATGAAGTGTTTTTATTTTCAGGTTTTTTATTGAATTAAAGTGCTCAATTGAGATGACAGGAAGAGGTGTTAGGGACTCCCAATCTCGGTCTAATGATCCGACATGCCAGTATGGTATAGTAGTTGAGAGTTTCAGATTAAAGATCAAATGTTTGATTTGTGAGAAGGTGGTTGTAAACACCTGAAAAATAAAATTTTGAAATAAAAGGTTTTCGGCAAAATTTTGAGTTCAATTCCCAAATACCCTTTCGAGAAAAGAACATGAAATGCAAACTTGATTCAACCAAGGCAAAAACTCAGGTTTTGAACCAAAATTTAATCTCAAAACCATCAACCGGGATTACATCATATAGAGGAACTCAATGCAACCCAATTTCAAGGCATCAAGGACCGAGGGTGGAGTTCGATTCGGCCAAATACAGACCGAAACACCAAAGGGAAGATGCGCGCCAAGGCCTACTCCACCAAGAGCACACACACTGGATGGAAGTGGTTCAAGGACCAACCATACATTGGAAGTACTTTATCTACCCAAGATCAAGTCACGAAGAAACCAAGCAAAACCGAGCTTGGCCGATCAAACATGGAACCAACTATCACGACCAAATCAAGCCCAAAACCGTGATGAATCAAGAAAGAGCTGAGCTACATCAAAGTGGGAGATGAATCATTCAAGAATTAAATACAAAAGTGGCTAAACTTATGAAAATGGAGAAGCCTACCGAGGCATACCCGACCACAACTGGGGTGAATCGGTACATAACTAAGAGGCCAAGCTAAGGACCAAGCCCAATCCCAAGCCAGCTGCACCAAGACCAACCCACATAGGGCTGGTCCAAGTCCACAAAGGGGACCACATATGGCTGACCAAAGTGGATCAAGAAACTGGTCCAACCTGCCCCATGGAATGGTCTAGAACCAACCCCCTTGGCCTATAAAAGGGGCCAAGTGGGGGGGGGGGGTGGGGGGAGAGGGGGGTGAGATATCTTGGAAAGAGTGAAGAGAGAGGCTGTCTCAAGGGGGTTGTGTGCTAGTTAGGGAAGGAAAGTCCAGTAAGGTGGAACGTCCACTTCCAAGTTTGGGGGAAGAAGAGGATAGGTAGGTGTGTGCTAAGGAGTTTTGGTGAAGAAGAAGGAGCTAAAGGGGCCGGAATTCATTCTTGAATCTCCGGTTTATTGTGCCAACTCGTGTAAGTACATTTTGATTCAATTTCAATTCATCTTCTTCATTCAAATTCA
Source organism: Brasenia schreberi (assembly GCA_036023115.1). Classification (NCBI taxonomy): domain Eukaryota; kingdom Viridiplantae; phylum Streptophyta; class Magnoliopsida; order Nymphaeales; family Cabombaceae; genus Brasenia; species Brasenia schreberi. Next base: position 7,310,067 of record JAYKKT010000088.1, read on the forward strand.
ATTAAATGGGATTGTAATAATGGAGTATTATCTCCCCCCACATTGTAATAGTTAGATTTGTTGCATGTTTAATTTCGTGGATGAAACACCATACACACACGCACACTAGATGTTTGTTGATAAGCTTCTACCCCAATATATTATATAATCGTCCTATACTTTTAATCCCCTCTATGCTTAAGTTATAAAATACTTTCAATTCATTTACATTCCAGTAATTTACTTTGAGGATTGAAGTGTTGCATTTTAAATTCGTGTGAGTTTGCATCATTACATTCATAAAACAGAAAACAGGATTTCAGCATCTCTGCATATGTCTGTTTCTGTAATTTTAATTCCTTGATGCTTGCTCCAATTAGCTTGAAATTTGGTATACTTACTACACACACCTTAAGTCACTCTAAATAAAATCGATAAGATTTTTAGGGCCACCCAGCCACGTAATAAAATTGGATAAAGACCAGCTTAGTTTCTACACTTCTGTTGCACAGTTGGATTTCTTGAAACAGAGGTTGGGTAAAAGTCTCATATCTCTGTCCGCAGGAATGCAATCAATCTGATTTTTAATGCATTGGAAAGCTAACATCCATAGCTTTCCAGAAACATCAAAATCATTAAAATTGGAGTTCTTAGTAGGGAGATACAGGCTCATCTTTCAGTCTCTGTATTTCTAAAATAGAATTGTTCTGAGTCAATGAGTCAGTCTGATTCAATTATTTAATTCTAATTCAATACTGCTCCGAATTCAAATTTGTAAAAGGCTACAAGCTCTCCATACTACCAGCTTGGTTTGATAAAATTTAGAAGATTTTTGAAGACCTGTAACGTATTCAAATCCCTCTTAGACACAAGCTCTAAAAACAGAATTCTCTATTTTCAGCAGCTTTAACATTCCAAGTATTGAATCAAAGTGCACAAGCTCAAAACTCTTTCAAAAACCCTTGTTCACGTGGAATGGAGTTGCATTTGCTGTCAACTTAAAATTTCTAAGCGCTCAATACCGACCCTTGAGCATCGGTTCAAGAAGGATTGAGTGAAAAGATCCCGGTTGCCTACAATCGCCTATGAGTCTAGAGTTTTCAAAATATTTGCTAGTTTTGAACTAGCTGGCACGCTCGCTTAAGTGTAGATAGAAAAGTTTCATTTCAAGTTTTCATAAACTTCAGAGTGAAAATTTTCATGTCTAAAGTGGTTGGTGGTGGAATTTCACGATTGAAACACCACCTAGCAGGGATTAAGAAAAAAGTTGTTCCTTGCATAGGCAGAGTTAAAAGTTTGTCAAAAGTCATTAAATGGTAATGTCTTCAAATGATTGAGAGCATAAATAAGAAGAGACAAAAGAAGGATATTTAAAGATATTTCAGGAAGAGGATGATGATGTTATTGGATTAACTGATAGTATTCCTTTAGATAGTATAACAGAGATTGGTAGTAGTAGTTCTTGACCATCAAACAAAGGAAACAGGGTTGCTGAAGATTTTGCAAATGAAAGTGATAGAAGAGGAATCTCATGAAAGAGTAGAGAAAGAGCTTCTTCTAGCATACATTCATTTTTTCCTCCTAACACTACATATGATGCTCAACTTGGAATTCATGTTGTTATGACTTCAAAACAACTTCATGATCAGGCAGACCTTGCAGTGGACAGATGGTTTTATGATGCATGCATTCCATTTAATGCAGCAAACAGTTTTCATTTTTAAGCAATAGCATATGTAATTGTTAATATTGGTCTAGGATATAAGATGCCCTCTTATCATAAAGAGAAAGAAAAGTTATTAGATAAGAATGTCATTGAAGTATAAGAATATTGTTTGACTTTGAGAGAGTCATGCAAGGAGACAGGATGCACTATCGTGGCAGACGAATTGACAGATAGGCAAGAAAGGACTTTGTTAAACTTTCTTATCTACTGTCCTAAAGGACTTATGTTTTTGAGATCTTTATACATGTCAGAGGAGAGGCATACTATAAAGATCTTAAGACAAGAGTTTGATAAGGTGATATGCGAGGTTGAGATAGAGAATTTAGTCCAAATCATTACAGATAATACAGCTAACTATAAAGCAGTTGGGAAGGAGTTAGCAGATACTTATGGGATTTTCTATTGGACATCATGCGCAGTCCATTGTTTAGATCTTATCCTTGAGGATATTGGTGAGATGGATAAGATAAACGCAGCAAATAAGTGTTATCAAGATATCACCAAATTTATCTACAACCATGCCTTTATATCATGTATGATGAGGAGATACACAGATGGTGCAGAGCTTCTTTGTATAGCTGCAACTCAGTTTGCAACTAATTTATTATTTGTATAGAGAATTGTGAGACAAAAGCAAGCCTTGAAGAGAATGTTCTTCTCAGATGAGTGGCAACAATTTGCAAAGTTGCCTCAAAATAGAAGAAATAGAAAGTTGAATGAGATTTCAATGACAATCTTCAGGAGTATATTTTGAAATGCATGTATTAGACTGTTAAGGATTACATGTCCTTTAGTGAGGGTTTTGAGATTGGATGATAGGAAGGAGAAACCATATATGAGCTACCTTTATGAAGCCATAGATAGGGCAAAAGAAGCCATTAGAAATAATTTTAATATAAGAAATAGAGATTATGTGTCCGTGTGAAACATTATAGATAATAGATGGAACAAACAATTGCATGAGTCTATTCATGCAGCAACATATTACCTAAACCCAGCATTCATGTACTCAGCAAGCTTCAAAAGGGACGGTGAGGTTAATAGAGTAGAGTAGAGTAGAGTAGATGTTATACATCGAGAGATGGAGATCTATGATAATGCTCTTCACTTAATGGGTTTGCCTGTAACAATTCGCAACAGTACTAATATGTGCCTAGGTAAATTGTTATCTTCGTATATAAGTTTCTTAAATCTTATATTATTATAGATTGTCTCTAATATTTGTCTTTTTCTACATATGTTTGGTGGAATAGGTTTGGATGTGATGGTCCAAATCTTAGAGATTTTGTAGTAAGAGTTTTTAGCCAAACCTACAGTGTAACAGGTTGTGAAAGGAATTTGAGTGTCTTTTAACACATCCATAGAAAAAAGTGTAATAGGTTGAAACATAAGTAGCTCAATGACTTAGTTTTCATCCATTGTAACATGCGGTTTCACCAAAGGTAATCTTGTATTAGTTACTAAAACATTCAATTCAATATTTTGTTTGACTTCAATTGTTACTGTTATTTACTAATTACTTTTCTTTCTTTCTTGTAGGTAATTAAAAAAGGTAAATAGAGAAGAAAGCCAATTTGATCCAATAAGTTTAGATAAGATTATAAAAGATAACAAAGAAAATGCACTCCTAACCGAAGAAAATATTGCATGCATTAATTTGGAAGGAGCGCAATAATATCATCAAGGAGATAAAGATTTTGATTTTGAAACAGGTGGTGAGGATCTTCAGCAACGAGAAGATGAAGATTATTTAGTTGATGATCCTAATTACAATATGTAAATCTAAATGTATTTCATTTTTTCTTTAAAATATATAATTTTTTTCAATTGTTGAATGGTGAATGATCAATACGTATTAAACTTTATATTATACGAATTTTTTATAATTATCAGAGTTTTATACAACAACAACAACTAAGCCTTTTCCCATGCTAGATGGGGTCGGCTACATGGATTCTTTGTTTCCACAGATCCCTATCGTGTGTCATGTTAGCAATTAACTCCCAATAAGCTAGATCATTATTTATTGTTTCTTTCCAACACTTTTGTGGTCATCCTCTACTTCTTTTAATATTTTTCAAATTTAGTTTTTCTAACCTTCTTATAGGTTCTTTTGATCTTCTTTCTATATGTCCAAACCATATTAAACGATATTCTCTCATTTTATCCTCTATTGGTGTCACTCCTAATTTGTTTCTAATAACGTCATTATGTATACGGTCTTTTCTTGCATGACCACTCATCCATCTCAACATCTTCATTTCTGTCACAAACATCTTTTGTACACGTTGATGATTAACTGTCCAAGACTCAGAACCATAAAACATAGCAGACCTAATTGTTGCTCTATAATATTTACCTTTTAACTTTAATGGTATCTTCTTATCACAAAGAATACCTGATGCTCCTCTCCATTTTAACCAACCAACATTAATTCTATGCGTAACATCTCCATCAATTCTTTCATCACTCTGAAAAATTGACCCTATGTATTTAAAACTTTCCTTTTGGGGGATGCAATGTGTGCCAATTTTAATTTCTATGTCCTCTGAGGTAACCAAATGATCAAACTTACATTACATATATTTTGTCTTTGTTCTACTAAGTCGGAGGCCTTTGCTTTCTAATGTTTCTCTCCATAGTTCCAATTTTCTATTTACTTTTTCCTTAGACTCCTCCACTAATACAATGTCATCTGCAAATAACATACACCAAGGTACTTCATCTTGAATATGTTTTGTTAACTCATCCATCACCATTATAAATAAGTATGGACTTAAAGTTGATCATTGATGTAACCCAATATTAACTTCAAAGAAGTATGTCGTTCCTTCATGAGTCCTCACACTGTCACACATGTTTTTGCACTATCATACATGTCTCTTATAAGGTTAATATATGTCAACGGGATACCTCTTTTTTCCAAAGTTCTCCAAATAACTTCCCTCGGTACCTTATCATAAGTTTTTTCTAGATCAATAAATATCATGTGAAGGTCTTTCTTTTTTGCTCTAAAATATTCCATAAGATGTCTCAAAAGGTGAATCGCTTCAATAGTAGATCTGCCTGACATGAATCCAAATTGGTTCTCTGTTGTACTTAATACTTGTTTTAACCTACGTTCGATAATTCTTTCCCATAATTTCATAGTATGGCTCATTAACTTGATACCTCGATAATTTGCACAATTTGAATGCCTCCCTTGTTCTTATATATGGGTATAAGTGTACTTGCTCTCCATTACTCAAGCATCTTTTGGTTTTTCCATATTTCATTAAATAGTCTTGTGAAGTGATTCCTATTTCTCCTAGTATTTTTCAAACTTCTATAGGAATATTATCTGGTCCTACCGATTTACCACCCTTCATATGTTTAAGAGCCTCTTTGACTTTATTCTTTTGAATACGTTGGTAGAAATTGTGGTTTATATACTTTTCTTATTTGACTAACTCTCCTACGCTAATACTAATATCTTTATTTTCATTAAAAAGATTATAAAAATAGTTTTTCCATCTATTTCTTATATCATCATTTGCCTCTAGAATTTTTTCATCATCGTCTTTGATGCATCTAACATAATTAAGATCTTTAGTTTTCTTATCTCTAGCCCTAGCTATCCTAAAAATATCTCTTTCACCCTCTTTTGAGTTGAGTTTTTTATATAAGTCCTCCCAAATTTTAGCTTATCAGATTTTTTTTAATTTTTTCTAATTTGTTTTGGATTTTTTCTATTTTTTATGATTTTTTGGATTTTTGCTAATTTTTTAATATTAAAGTATGATACATTATGATATGATACGTATCATATTGTCAACCAAAATAATACACAATATGATACGCATCGAACAACATTGATTGCAACTTTAGAACATAATCAAACATGAGTTATTTTGGACCTCCCGTTATAAAGAAAAATAGTGGGTTGCAAGTGGGTGTACACGATTAAATTCAATGCATATCGAAGTATAGAGCGGTAGAAATCGAGGTTAGTGGCTAAAGGTTATAGTCAATCGTATGGAATTGACTATAACAAGATGTTCGCCACAGTGGCTAAGATGAATACTATATGAATTCTTCTGAGTGTAGATGTGAATAAGAAATGGGAGTTATGGCACCTTGATGTTAAGAATATTTTTCTAGGTGACCTTTCTGATAATATCTATATGGACATGCCACTAGACTACAATCAAGGAGTTTCAGTGAATAAGGTATACAAATTAAAGAAATCTCTTTAGGAACTAAAACAATCTCCTAGAGCGTGGTTTTAAAAATTTAGTGAAGAGATTCTTAGACCAGGATTTAAAAGAAGTGTGAGTGATCACACTTTATTTATAAAACACGGCAAGAAAATGATTTTATTGGTTGTATATGTTGATGATATAATCATTATAGGAGATGATGTTGAAGGAATTATCTCTCCAAAGAAGAAACTCCACTGCTTGCTTGATTTGAATCCTTCCTATATGATCTCCCAAAAAACAACACAACACAACACAAGTGCAACGGACTGACCTCATAAACCACATTCTTACTGTCGTTCAGGTATCCTCTTTTACTATTGGAGCTTTGTCCATCCATGTCAAACATGAAGGTAATACGCTAATAAAATGAAAAACAGCAGCTGATGAGAAGTCTAAAACTTTCTATTACCTTTTCTTCCCTGATGGTTTTCCATAGATTAGTATGGAGTGTATGGAAACACTTCCTGAAAAGCAGGTTCACCCTCCACTTCTATCTAATAGCAACGAGACCGGAAACACCAGGTACCAATTGTAGAGGGAAGAGGAGAAGGATCAACTAGAAAACTGTGAGAGATGGATATAGTCACACAAAATATGGATATAGTCCCACGAAATATAGATTTGAAAATTCATTGGTTCTGATATGAAAACCGGGTCTCTACCACTATCTTCAGTTGCGATCAAATTCTAAGTAATTAAAGCCCCTTTTGCCTACACTCAGGAAACATTAAGCACTACTTGAAGGGAAGCAATTAAACAAGAACCAGCATTAACAAGGAATTACGCCAGCAATACATGAAAATACAATTGATAGTGGTGAATAACGGGAATTCGTACTTACCACTTGATTTTCCAATTTATTCCTCGAGATAGATGCAGATTTCTCCTCCTTTCCTGCCCAGATCGTCGAAATATAATTTCTAAGAGAAAGGGGGAGGGGGAGGGGAGAGAGAGAGAGAGAGAGAGAGGGAGGGGGAGAGAGAGAGAGAGAGAGAGAGAGAGATTACCTCGATCGTTCTTGAGGTCAGCCTTGATATCTGTAAGAACCTTCTCCGCCTTGGCCGCAGCCGAATGGAGAGCTGCAAACGCATTTTCCCACAAATCCAATCAGCTATCCCCATCAAAATCTCCAAAACACAAACACACGCACACACAGAGAGATAACCTGTCTTCGCTTTGGTAACCAAGGAGGAATTCATCGGATGTGAAGTGACAATCTGACGCGTTCAGAGTGCCGGAAGGAATCTGTCTCGACAAACTCTCAAAGGCCTTCACTACGAAGATAACAGCACCACCCACCAAAACCAAACCGGAAATATACGAAACGATGGTGTGTGTGTGTGTGAGAGAGAGAGAGAGGGAGAGAGAGAGAGAGAGAGAAGCGCGTATCCCCGTTCTTGTGCAGCAATTTTGATGTTTGGTGGCCGTTGGTGGTCCAGCATCAAGGGCAAAACCGTCCATAGTAAGTACCCGACACGGAACTGTTAACACGGCTAGTTTTGAGTAAACTCGAAAGATGTCTACGCTTCCCAAGTAATATTTTTCCAACCTCACGTTTATGCTTCACAAGTAATAGTTTTCCAACATCAATTTTCTTTGGAAACTAGGTAGGACACGAAAGATCCTAAACTGGTAAACTTAGATGATCTCCTGTAGGCACGGCTGGTTTTGGGTAAACTCGAATCCGCAGTTCCAGAACTCCTGTTTCTGAGCAAACTATGAACCGTCACTCAATCGTTTTCTGCTTGGTTTTGTATTCCAGTTATACATGTTTATGTATATATATGTGTATATATATATATTGTATATATGTGTATATATGTATAAATGTGTGTATATGTATGTATATATATATGTATAAATGTATGTATGTATGTATATATGTGTACATATATATGTGTGTATGTATGTATATATATATATATATATGTGTGTGTGTGTGTGTGTGTGTGTGTATATGTATATATTTGTATGTATATATGTCTGTACGCATGTGTATAGTGCAACTGGCGGTTTGAAGTGCCTCTTCCGGTTTCAGTTGTATAGAATGAGGTACCGTAATCAAACGTTGGTTTATTAAATTCGCTTAACGCCGGATTTCAGACCAACTCAGTCCCGGTTCGAACCAGCCATGTCTACTCTCATGTGGTATACCGGGTACCTGAGGTAATTTAATCGGAGCAAGGACATGTGGATGCTAATTGCGAGTAAGTCGGGTACCCTTGCTGCTGCCTCATGTTAAATATTCTTATGGATTCGATGAATCATACGTTTATTACTTGCGCTAAATAACGCTTATAGGTAGCTGTAAACATTTCAGTTGTCAATTTGTTTTTCTTATTTCGTCTGTCATTTTTATTGCATGTTACAGTTTTCAGGTTTCTCCTTATAAATTGCATTTATGTCCAAATAAAAAAGCAAAATCTTATGGATGACATAAGAACTGTTAATCATTTTTTCCTCTGACCAGCACATTTCTTGGGCCTCTTGTTTATTTCTAGCTTTTTGTTTATTTTGTCAAATCCAATATGGTATTTTCTTTTCAAATACTAATAAATTGATCCTACGTTACATAAATACGTACTGTTTCTACATTAATAATGATCGTTGTCAGTTTCCAAATTTCTAATTAACTATGAAAAATTATAGATATGTGTATGTATATATGCCAAGATGCTCTTGTGAAGATTCTATATTTTTGTTTAACTATGCAAACTCACATAAGTAACTTTCTAATTTATGTGTACGATTAAACACCACGATGCTCCTATTTTACAAGTTACAAATTCGGAGAAAGCAAGAGTTGAAACCAATATTAGGACCGGATAAATTCATTTATGAAGTGGATCATTTTGATCATCTCAATTTCATATAAAAAGGGATAAAATACCAAATCAATGATATTCAACGAAAATGTCAAGTTGGGGTTACATACTCCTACCAATCAGTAGTAGTCGCACCCTCACCTCGTGCCTCCTCCAGCTATTGACCTCTTCTTAAAAAGCCCAACACTCTACTGTTGCACCATGCCACCTGCTGACATAAGAAGGATGTTTATTATAATTTCACACGTCTAGATTTTAAACAAGTCCGACAGTTTCAACCAGAACCAAATCGGTTCAAAAAACCCAATAGAATCAGAACCGGTAAAACCAACCAAGAACCACAAAGTTTGGTTTCAATTCCACCTTTCATGAACTGGAACGGAGCTGAAACTAAACCGTCAGTTCTAACATACCTGTCATATATATTTTTTTAATTAAAATATTAAAAATTTAATAGTTTTTCCGATTCTGGACAGTTTAAGCCTTAAATTGGAACAGGAACAAAACTAGAATAGGCTCGTTCCCAATTTGGTTATGATTTTAGATTTCAAGAAAACCGGAACCAGTCATGTCTAATTATACCACAAAAAAGTTAGATTTTTTTTTCTGTTGGACAATATTGTTTGAGTAACGGTGGCGTGTGAATAACGGGTTTTGAGTTGGTTAGTCACTGTGTCACACCGCTACTTCGACTTTTTTTGTTGACCTAGGTGATGTGCGATCTTACCTCCTTAACCAGCTTTTACAAGCAATAAAAAGGAAATTGATCATTATTGAGTTAAAGTGCAATGTTTAAACGACTCCCGACTCTAAATGTAGCCCACTTCTATAAGCCATTGACTTCTATATAGTAAACCATAGCTACTTACAGACTCCAATGAGAGGTTTTCAAATTCAAGTCCCGTAAGCGCAAAGAGTATGCATGCATCCTCTGGTCATGTAGTTATTGTTTTACTTGAACTATGCACATATCTCGCTTTTGTGTGTTCAAATAAAAGCTGGGCAAGACTTGTATGGTGTCCCGCAGACCAATTTTGGCTATTTCAATTGTGAATCCACTTGTAATTTTTAGAATTCGGGTGAGCTAACCCTCGGGACCGACGGCTTGACTTGTCTAAGTTGAATCTTTTGTGGAGTCATGGCCACTGCTTTCCTTTTAGAAAAGGTTCATCGTGATTCGTACCCACCATTCTTGGGACCTTTTTACTTTGGATCGCAATATTTGTATTCGCGTGGGGTCAAGGCCCATCCGGGATTTTTTGTCACAAAGTTCCTCCCTGAGCCAACTAATCAACGCCCTTGTTGCCTCACCGTGTAGTTCCATCCAGTAGGTGAAGCCTTCAACTAAGTCCCTACCTAGTTGCTTCCTTTTTCAACCATTTTCCATCATAAAAAAAAGAATATATATATATATATATATATATATATATATATAGAGAGAGAGAGAGAGAGAGAGAGAGAGGGAGAGATGTGATCCTTGTGCCTACCCTATAAATCGCACGTTCTTGACCATGCGCCCTATCTAGGATCCTCCCCACTGTGTGGTCAATGGTGAAACATGTCCTTGTAGCACTTCATACTTTACGCTGCGAAATGCCACTTGGTATGTAACTCAGTTTCTCCTAATTAAGTAGTTCCTTGAATTGCTACTCTTGACATCTTAATATTAATTTAGTCATTTGGCTTTGACCAAATGTTGTTCTAGAGGCTAACTTTATGCTATACAAGGTCAAAGAAGACTCTCCATAAAATTGAAGAGTTGGTCTCAATCCAATATATGGAACAGCAAATTGAGCTTTAGCTTTTTCATGTAGCTACAAATCGTGCATGTTCTCTTGTGCTTTGGCGAGCCCTCCTTGGTCCTGCTAGTGCTCCATATTGGTGATTTGGAGGGATTGACATGTCAACCAACTTTACCTTGTCCACATTTATTTATGATTATTGTGATATCTGGGTCTCATCAACCTGAATTGAGTCTAATCTGGACTTGAGACCCGCATGTCGGAGGGCATGCTGCCATCTTGCTTGACGGTCATCATGCGTCCATCACGTCTGCCTATCGTCATCCACTACATGCTATTGAAGAATATGCATATTTAGAGTTTGCATATTTAGAGTTCTTTGTGTTAGTTTTATAATTTCTTATATAAATAGGTATTATTGTAATTGTCTGAAATACTAAGGGTATTTTGGTGAATTTCTGTATTAAGGGCATTTTAGTTATTTTATGTTTTACAGCTTCTTATATAAAAGTTTATAAGTTCTATTAGGGTTAAGAGTTTGTGATTAAGAAAGAAAGAGAAAGAGGGGGGCAGTCTCCATTGGAGGTCCGCCCCCTCCTCCGATCTCTATATTTCCTCTTCAATGTGTATAATTTTTTCCTTTTCTATTGTGCAACTGCATTTTTCAACACATGCATCAAAATTTGTGTAAAGAGACTTGTTCGAACCAATGTTATAAAAATCATATCATATGATACAATATGATTTTGTCGAGTATCGTATGAAGATACGGTATGATAAAGGGACATGTATCGCATATCGCAATTTATCGTGCCGTGTCGTATGATAAAGAGTCGATGCCGATTTTTCTGTTATAAATTCTGAAAATTTGAAACTTTCAAATTTCATTTATCTTTCTTACCAAACCCTTTTTCACGCAATTTCCTTGCTTCAAGATCCTCTTCTTACCTTGTTCTTGTTGATTTCGTGGTTTATTTACAAGATTCTGAAGTATTTCACCCAATCCAACTCCCAATCTCTAGAGTTTTGTCAAATTTGTGTCATACCTCTTTTCTTTGTCGTTCTACCCGATTTTTTACTTGAAAAATTTTGGAGTTTTGCAGATTTCGTGATTTTTAACCTCTAAAAAATCTTTTCATTCTTCTTGATTGTTGACTCTTATTTTAATGTCTTATGATCGAGTCGATACGACTTATAAATATCGTACTCCTGTGTATGAAGGCAATAGACTTGTGAACAAGTACATGTTTTGCTATACTATAAAATATTATGGTATTTCTCATATGAAACATCACATTGCAGGAACCAAGAATAATGTTAGTGCATGTCTTCGGGTTTCTGAAATATTGAAGTATGAGATTGAACAGGTATTGGAGGCTTCGAAGGATAAGAAGATGTTAAGGGTGAGAGAGATGACAGAAATAGGTGGTTGGGAAATGTCTCAACCATTTGAAGATGCTACTGCTCAAGAGATATATGGTGACTATGATCATAGTGGTGATGAATTTCATGGTGTAGCTGAGATGAAAGAAGAGATTGTTAAAGAGGGGAGGAGAAGGAAAGAAAAGGAAAAAAATGTAGGTTCTGGTGGTGATAGCAGTGAAGTTGGATCTTGTTCCAGTGCAAGAGCTCTGCTCACCCAATGCCTACGAGAGGTACTAGAGGAGGAGCCAAAGGAGGTAGTAGCCCTAGTGGGATGCCTTCATTTTTTTCTTTCACGTACGACTCCTAGATTTGAGCTAGGCATTAGCTTAGTTATGGCTTCAAAGAAGGTAATTGAGAAAGTATATTTAAAGTGTGCTGAATTTTTTATGAAATTTTCTCTCTTTTAATGTTGCAAACTCATTTTCTTTTCAAAGTATTGCGGATGCGATTGATAGTGTGGGATCGGGGTATAGAGTCCTTACTTATCATACTTTAAGGGGCACATTATTGTAGAAATATATTGATATTGTTAATGCATGGAGTTCTGAATTTAGGGAGTCGTGAAAGAATAAAAGATGTATTATGGCTAATGGTTGGACAGATGGTTAACGTAGGTCTTTGATAAACTTTCTAGCCTATTGTTCCAAAAGTACATTATTTTTGAAATCATATGACTTGTCCCATATTGATAAAATTATAGATAATTTACTTCATATTTTTGAGGAAGTTGTTGAGAAAGTCAGTGTTTAAAATATTGTTCAATTCATTACTAATAATGTTATAAATTTTAGAGCATCTGGTAAGATGCTTGAGGCAAACTATTCATCCTTAGTATAGACTCCATGTGTTGTACATTACATGGATTTAATGCTTGAAGATTTGTGTGCAATGGATGAAATAAGAGGGATCATAGATGCATGCAAAAATATTATAAAGTTTATTTATAACCATTCTTCTGTATCGCATTTGATGCAAATTAATACAGCTAGAAGGGAATCGATTAGGCCTTCGTTGACAAGATTTGATACAAATGTCATTACTTTGCAAAGTCTTGTCATACATAAAAATGCATTGAAAAATTTGTTTGCATCTGATGAATGGAGATCTATTAGTTGGTTTAGAAAGAAGGAAAAAATTGTTGTGGTACATGTTTTCAATGCTGATTTTTGGAAAAGTTGCAGCAAATTTTTTATGATGACTGTACCTTTAGTTTAGGTAATGAGGATGGTGGACAGTGAAGATGAACCTACTATGCCTTATATATATGATGCTATGGATAAGGCCAAATTAGAAATACAAGTAAACCTTGACCGCAAACAATTACTTCTAAAGAAAGTTCGAAAGATAATTGATGCACGTTGGAACCATCAAATGCATCATGATTTGTATGTTGCTACATATTTCATTGACCATTCTATTTGATTTTCTCCTAACTTTGTGGAGGATGAAAAAGTGAAAAAGGGTATCTTAAATGCAATTGACCTTTTTGAAGATTCATCTACTCATTGTAATATTCATTTAGAGTTAAACAAGTATATACATAGTGTTAGAGATTTTGGAATGCTAATTGCAATCCAACTCACCTCCCAGATGTGACCAGGTATTGTGTTTGTATTAATATTCATTTAAGTTATTAATTGATTAACTTCATGTATTTCTTATTAATTATTATCATGTTTTATTTTAGATGAATGGTGGGCTTGTTTTGGTGTAGATGTACAAAATTTGGTAAGGTTTACTCAACGTATATTAAGCCAAACATGTAGTTCAAGTGGGTGCGAGAAAAATTAGAGTTTTTTCAAATGCATTCACACGAAAAAGCGAAAAAAGCTGGAGCATGCTCGACTGCGTGATTTGGTATACGATGCCTATAATATGAAGTTAAGACAAAAGTAATAATTAGAAAATATATATTGTTTGTTGTTTCCTAGTTCTTGACTTCTTTCTTAACCTTATTAATAATGAATGCTTGATGTGACTATATTACATTTGATATTCTTTATAATTTGAATATTCTTTCTTTACAGATAAATACAAAATGATGCAAAAGGGACAAGAAAGGTATCATATGAGCCATTGAGTTACGAAAATGTTGATATTATTGATGATTGGGTCGAAGAGGAGGAGCCTCCTATTATTTTAGAGGATAGAAATTGAAGGACACTCTAAGCCAAAGCAAAACTTAGAGTTGGAGATGATGAAAATGAAGCCGAAGGTGTTGGATGGGCAAATCATATTATAGAGGAAGAAGAGGGAGGAGATGATGATGATGGTGATGGTGATGGTGGTGATCCTAACTACGTTGATTATAATGCTTTTATTGATTATGATTCACGTTGTGCATGATTGTAATTTGTTTTAACTTTTATTTGTAAGTTGTAACTTGTAACCTTGATGATTATGGATTCTATGGATTATGAAATATGGAATCATATATTATGGATTCATGGAATATGAAATTATATTATTTATGGAATATGGATGCTTGTAGCCTTGTTATGGAGATGTTTTTGTTATAGTATGAATGCTTCTTCATTGTGTTATACATGTTTTGTTCATTAATTTTAAATTTTGAATTTTTTTATTTAAAAAAAATGTATCGTATATCGTATCATACCATACGATATGATATGATACAGCCGTATCGGTGTCCGTACGATAATCAGTGTTCAGCCATAAAACATGAAATGAAGGCCGAAAACATGATTGATTGATGATGATTGTGGATCCACCAAATATAGTGGAAATGACGGATTGATCTGATCTGCCCTTTGGTGTTACCGGCCTAGAAACCACTAGAAAAGCATAATTTTCTAGTGGTTTCATTGTGTTTCGTCCCTCTCCGCCTTCTGTTTTATTTTTCAATAACCAAATGACGGTTTTTTGTGGCGAAATGAGCGAGAGAGATTTGATAAGGTCCTTAACCGACGGGGGAGAACATTGAAGGACGATAGTTTTGGGGGCGTAAGCAACAGACACTAGCCGTCTGTTAGAGCAATGTGGTGTCCGATTGACTGCATTGGGTTGGGTCAAGTCTGACACGATGGTGTTTTGGGTTACTGTGTCCTAATGGCTGCACGTGTTTAGATGCAAGTTAAGTTTAAGGCAGGTTCAACTCAAGTTTATTTAATAAACGGATCCAAATCCCTTAACTTGATTCACATTGTTGGGCCATCTATTTTCAAAACAATTTGAACCGTTGAGTTTGCGTATAGAATACCAATACAAAGTATTTATGATAATATAGGGACTAACTTAAGGTGATTTAGACTGGATTAGTACATTTGGAAGTAGATATGACTTGGAGGATAAGGTAGGTATACGTGTTTCTTCTTCGATAGCATGCTAGTAGTAGCTATGATTTCAATGATGATGTAATTTTTAAGTGCTTTATACATGCTTTGAAATTAGTATATATATGATTGCTTACTAGGTGTAGTAGAACATTTTTATTACGATATAATTGTGCTTGAGAACAAGCGAAATATTACCTGGTATGGATTAACTTACTCTATGGGTGGATAGGGTAACATTAGATGGTGAATGGGAATATCAAGTAGTGGTTAACTCATAGGTCTTCATGTGTGAGGTGAAACATTAGTCATTATGGTGCTATAGTATGTTTAGAGGAGTGGCATTATTGGGAAGATACATATTGTGGATGAGACTCTCCTATGATAAGAATCTGTTGGGTATTTTATTAGTTATTACACGTAGTTTACATTTGGCAACTTGTGTCATATAATATGGCATGCCTAAAAGCGAACATGTGTCTCAAGATGGTAAACTAACAAGAGTAGCGAATATTTTGAAACAAAAATCTTTTCAAAAAGTTAAATATATGATACTTAGATGATAGATAGAACTTGAGATGTATGCCTAGATTGATGTATATGAGATATTTGGTTTGCAAATGCTATCTATGAGCTCATCAATGCCATTAGTGGGAGTCAAATTAGAGTCCAACTTTAGTAGTAGATCACAAAGATGTTGCGTTTGGTATAGGGTTGAAGTTGGTATCACCTTATATGAGTGTATATGTCTTTAAGAATTATTTCTTCCCATAGAACCAAGCGTGGCTAGTGGGTCTACGTGATGATTGCAAAAACACACGATTGGTTGAAAGGAGGGATCAAGACCTTCTATGGTGTGGTAGTGATAGTAGACATAGTATGGGTCTTGAGAGTGGATTAGAACTTTGCAGTAGTTTATATATATATATATATATATATATATATTGTTATGCTTTTAACTTGCATAGCACTAGCATACTTGTGCTAGACCCAAACCAGCCTGATAGTTTGAACCGGAACCAAACCGACCTTGAAACTATTGAGACCTAGAACCAATGGTTTTAAACCATCATTTATTAAATATATATTATTTTTAACATTTACATTGCTCATAGTTTAACGGTAGGATGTACTTTGTGTGTGGAGGTAAGTGGAGAGTTTGACTCTTACGGTTTATATTTTGTGATTTGAAACACTTATATATTAGGTATATATAGGCATTCAGTCACGTTCGAGTTGCACGAGTTGCATTCCTGGTTTTCAAAAAAAAACTTTTCACATCGATTTTGGGGTGGTTTTGGATCTAAAACCGTAACCATTCCGAAACCGGCAGTTCCAGAACCATAACCATAACCAACCTTCAATCGGTTCAGTTATAGTTCTAGATTTCCGGTAACCCGGTTGTTATGGGGAGATCGGATACACCTATCCAACATGGTTGTTGGTGCTCACTCTTCCTATATATATATATATATATATATATACAGTTCTAGTTAGTAAACAATCTGAGAGTTTGAGACAATACAAGATAATTGATTGCATATTTTTGTTGTAGCATGTGTTGATGATAGAATGTAGTAGTTTTTATTTTTTCTTGTAGATCTATATATGACTAGTTGTGTCACCACCTATATGGGACCTTATGATCTATAAATAATTAAATGGTGAGTTTAATTTCTAATTTTGTGGTTATGTAGAACTATAACTAGTCAATAAGTCCATAAAATTTGTCACGTAAAAAGGTTTTATAGTATGTAGCAAACATATCTCAAGGTCTTCAAGAAAATTGTATAGTTCTTTGGCTTTCGAGCACCTTGAAAATGCTTTGCCTAATTTGTAACTAGCCTTCTCTTTGTATATGCATATGCATATGTACAAAGAAAGAAATAGAAGTGGACCTTTGTTTAGTGTGTTTGCCAAATACAGCGGTTTTATGTCAAGCTGCAAACATGACTTGACTCGTTTCCAAATGGCTTAGTGCATACTCAACCTCGAGCTTAGTTCATGAGCTCAAATTGTATTTAGGTAGTGTGAGATCAACTTGTTTAGTCTCTTATGAGTAATCTTGATGAAAATTGTGTGAGGCCTAAAGTCAAACCATCTCATTCCAAAACGTTTCAATGAATTAACACTTAAGCCCGATGACCTTCCCATTTTTTAAAGTCTTCTTACAACTTTACATCATTTGTATTGCTCAGTACCATGCTAAACAAAATGAGTTGTATCACCTAGGTGAATAAATACATCAACATGTATATATGAGTAACTAGATATTGCCTACCTGTGACATTCTATACTCATTTCACACAATGTTTTTTAGGTATGAGTACAATAAGGTTATTCTTTATAGTTTCTCAAACACTATTATAATTTTTTAAATTACACTTATACCCCCAAAAGCAATAGATGAGTGCGATCAAGTGTGAGAGGTAGGCAACATATATTCTCTCTCTCTCTCTCTCTCTCTCTCTCTATATATATATATATATATATATATATATATATATATATATATATATACAAAGCTCGTTTAGGCTCACCAATAATTTGAGTCAAAGTATTGAAAAACTTGATCTTAGTTGATTTGTTGACCATGAGTTGAGCACAAGCTGAGCTAATACATTTCAGGATTGAATCCCATTCAAAAATTTGATGTTGAACAGCCATAGTTGATGCTTGATTACCAAAAGATTTCAGGTTGAATCGGTTTGAGTTTGGGTAGTTGAAGTCACACTAGTCTAGCTTGAATTTATAACTGAATCCAATAACTTGTACCAAACCTAGATGAGGATGATAAACAATAGAAAACAATGACAAAGGGTTATTCTTGACCAGCCAAAAAGATTATAATGTTTCAGGTGCTCATCAACATTTGAATAACTTAAATCGATGCCGTTTCAATTGATCGATAGAGAGAATTAGAAGAATTGAAGATTCCACAACTATAGGAAGAAGAAAAAGATAATAGAAATCAAATTAAGAATCTACAATAAAAAAAAATTCGAAAATTTGTCCACGTGCATTCTTTTTACAGATCAAAGTTGTTTTTGACACTGCACAATTCATTTTATCTTGTACATATAAAAGACAATTATTTTACTTAATTAACTTACTCTTGAACATCAAATAATATAAGAAAAGTCTACTCAAACGTAAAGCTAAATCAAATGAAACTAAGGAATGAATAAACCAGTTAGGGGTGTGCCAAGTTAACATGCTACATCATCAACTAAGACCGCTGATTCTAAGTTCTTGATTGGCATTAATTTATTCTCTTTTACGCTCCCAACTAAGGATATTCATGGGGTGGTGTGCGCTTGAGACCAAAGTTTCCCCACTATCCTTATAAGTCCCTATGGATGATAGGGCGAAAGAAAGCTAGAGAGAGGAGGATCTCAATCGCCATTCCAACAAGCGACTCTTAAGAACTCCTCTAACACAACTTCAATGCTTACAAAAACGTTGGATGTCTAAATATTCCATAATTTTCTATAAAACAAGCTAAAAGTTCAAAAGCCAAACCATTACACCACAATTTTATAGAGTATCAACTTTGAATTGTTATCATAATACTCCATAATTTCCTATAGAATAAATTAAAAGTCAAAAAGCCAAAACAAGACACATGATTTTATAGAGTATCAACTTGAGTTGTTATCCAGAGAAACAACTTACTTCCTAAGAAACCTTGGGCTTTCATATTTATCATCGCTTTTGATGGTGTGATACTCAATTGATTTCTTCTTCTAGCCTTTTCAAGCAATATGCCCTAACCATATAGATGGATGAGTAGCAACTGTATGCAGTCTATAAGAAACAAAGAATTTACGAAATGGATCAATTGTGAGATGTTAGGTGCTAATCTTACCAAGTGTTTGTTAAGGCTAAGAGTAGATGTGATATTGATTCATATTCTGCTAGTTCATCTTAGATTGACTGAGACTAAATAATGGTATGATGAAGATCAATCATATGAGAGAAAGAAAATTAGGGAGAGGCAGAAAATTTCATAGAGAGATAAATCAAAGGGGTGTGGAAGACCTTGAAATTGAAAAGAGGAGGTCTTGAGATGGGGAGAGGGCAGTCGGAGCTTGAAATTAAAGATGCTTCAAGTGAGTGGAGTACAACAGGGACATGTCCCCATCCTTGTGAAATGTTTCCCTCTTCCCCTGTCTCCAACCTTGACCCCTGAATCAACTCCGTCGGTGTAAGGCCATGCAATGAGTGGGGGCTCCCCACCCTCTAAACATCTATACTGACAAATTTACCAATCTCTTTGATCGTTCTTAAGGACTTTAACCGACTATATCTTACTTTTAAAAACGTGGCTAGAAGATTGGTCCATATTGAGTTGAGATGACCTTACATAATGTCCACCATGCTTTCTTTATATTGGTCCTTCAATATACAATTTGAGGCAAGAGGCAAGAGATGAAAACAAAATAGTCATTCACATTGTTAGGCAAAGCTAGCTCATTTTTCAACTTGCTAATCTCCTTGAGCCATACCCAATCTCCAACTTTAATTTTACTTTCATTTTGGCCCTTATCAAATTAATCTTTTATGTAAGTAGTGGATGGCGACTCTCGGCCCTATTACTAACAATGACCATGAAATGCGAGAAGAAAGACCCTTTTCCCTGATTTCATGAGATCATATGTTTCAAAAATTAAATGTCCTTAAAACTAATTTTCTATTTTACAAAAGATACACATGTATCTTCCGGATAAAGACAAATATGGTTGTTAAAAAGAAAAACCCAAAGCGGTAAACTCTGAAGATGGAAAACCATATATAAATATAGAGAAATCTATGTCATGGTTAAACTCAAGGTTCAAAATGAAGGATATGGAGAAGCATCCTATATCCTAGATATAAAGATTTCTCGAGATAGACAATCAAAACTTCTATACTTAAGTTAGGAGAGATATATTGATTATATCCTTAAGAAGTTCAAAATGGGTGAATGTAAGTCGACATCTATACCTATTGTGAAAGGGGTTAAATTGAGAAAGACTGATTGTTCTGGTGAAGGAGATGATAAGCCTAACGTTCTTTATGCAAAGGTTGTGGGCAACTTGATGTATGTTATGTTGTGCATAAGACCACATATCAGTTTTTCTGTTGGTCTTATAAATAGATATCAAAGTAATCCTTGATGGCAACATTAGATAATTGTGAAAAAGATTCTAAGATATCTTAAAAGAACAAAAGATTTGAAACTTTGTTTTCAAGCAGATGAACTGAAAGTGATAGGATACTCAGATGTTGACTTTGCTTGGAGCAAAGATGATAGCAAATCAACCTCGAGATAAATATTTTTATTTAAAGGTGGTACAGTTTCTTGGGCATACAAGAAACAAGGTTGTGTAGTGTTGCATAGATAAGAGACTGAGTATGTTGCTTGTAGTATGGCTGCTACTAGTGTCATTTGAATAAGCTGGTTCATACTTGATTTGAAGCCAAATATAACCAACAAGCCACTTGTTATATATCGTGACAATAGTGCAACAATTACTCTTATTAAGAGTGTAACTGATAACTCACGAACCAAGCATATAATGGTTAAATATCACTATGTTCATGATATGCTCAAAAGAAATGAAATAACTATATGCTATATGCTAACTATTGACATGTTGGCTGACCCCTTAAAAAAAGATATCTCAGAAGAATTGTTTGTTAAATGTGTAACCCATATGGGTTAAGATATGCCTAGTATATAAGTGTAGAAAATACACTTTGTTGTGAGTTATGCTAGAAAACCACACTACTTGTAAAAAAACCGCATAACGAATGTAAGTTGCAATTTACTTTCAAAAAGGAAATATGATACAACTTGGTAAACCCCAAAATAGTGGAAGAAAAACCAGTGTATCAAAAAGATTGGCTCTAGTGGCTAAGTGGGAGATGTAAGTAGTGGATCGCCACTCTCGGCCTCAATACTAACAACGACTGTGAAATGCGGAAAGAAGGGCCCTCTTCTTGGATTTCATGAGATCGTATGTTTCAAAAATTAAATGTCTTTAGAACTAATTTTTTGTTTTATAAAAGGTACACATATACATCTCTCGGATAAAGGCGAATATAGCTGTTAAAAAGAAAAGCCTAGAGCGGTAAACTCAAAAGATGGAAAGTCATATATAAATATAGAGAAATTTGTACAAAAAAAAAAATATAGAACACAAAAGTGATTCTTACTCATAATCTTTTCAAGAAAACCCTTTGCGGGTAACCTAGAAATCAAACAAACTCTGCCATGTTCCATTTTCACTACATTACAAAGAAACACACAAAGTATAAAGAACCAAAAGCAAACAAAGGGGATAGATGGCTTCTGCTACAGAAACAACCGAACATCGACAGATAGACGCCTTTGACAACCTTGGTCATCCCCAACATTTTATACATTCATCAACACAGAGAATACCACTACATACCGAATGTCATGGGTACAAATAGACATATGGTTGACTTGTTATCATAACTTTGACTGAACTAGTTCTTGTTACTAAACCATAATGGCTAGTCCAAGTCCACTTCTCCTAATGGTTTCTAGGCCAGTTTCATATATGGTTTAATCTTTTATATTGCTTATATATTATTAACATATTTTTATTTTCAAATTTTTATTCAAAATCACCTAAGGTTGAGAACTTGAAATGATGGCCTTTATTTTATGATTGAAATTACCAAAAATTAAATGCCTTACATGAAACTAAATATCCTGACCAACCATTTGGTCATAGTGCATCATGAATTGAGCTTCGACATTCTTGAAAATTACAAGAAAACATTGTCGGCTCAATCTATGATGGTGGTGTTCTACTGCGTGTCTAACAACCAGTCTAAAAACACGATGCAATAGTCGGACTTGTCTCCCTCATGATTGATTTCTCAATCTTAATGGAAAGCAATGAAATATGGATTGCGTTAGAAACGACATTAATGAAAAAGGGATACTTAATAATAACACTTCAATTGTAATGTAATAATACACATATAGATCTAAATTCAAATCTACTACCTAAACTACAATCCAAATAACTCTAAACCAAACCAATTCTAAATCAAGCATCGCACCACCAAGTCTGAATCCAAGCGCTTTACAAATCATGTGCAAACGTTATCAGCAACCGATCGGTGTTGTTTGACATAGTGAATGGTGTGCCAAGGCGTGGTGATGGCTGATCCTAGTGAAATACCCTACCACGTAGGAAACAGAAGGGGAGCGGTGGGCCCAAATCATTAAGTCTATGCTAATGATGGCTGGTGAAAATGGCTCATCTAAAGTGAATGATAGGGCTTAGGGGCGACAATTTTAGAGATAGTAGGACTCTGCGAGACTAGTAGAAGGTATGGACATTTAATTTAAAAAGGAGGGAAGGGGTTCAAACCAACGGCTTCGAATTGTAGATTTTGGTTCCTAGAAAACTGAATCGGTGAGTCTACATTTAATTATGGTTCCAGTATAGGTTCATCCAGTTCCTATGTCATTTGGTTTAGGCCTGATCCAATTCTACTTCGAACCCTCGGTTCAGTTACAAGCCAACCATGTCTAGGTACGAGAATGGATCAGCCAACATGTGAGTCATGAGTTCCACCAGTTCCAAATCTATATGTTGGACATCGTATATGTGCTGAGTAAGCTTTGTGAATGTGGTAGAAAAGTACCAGTTCAAGCATCTACAGTAAGATTTTCTTTTTCCTACTTTCTTATGGAAGTCATACTCAATTAGTTCAGAGATCCACCTACGTTGTTTTCCGCTCACGATCTTTTGCTCCATAACAGCAACTGTAGCGTACGAATGAGGAGATGATCCTTCCCGGATTTTCTCATTTTCAACCTAGATAATTCTTCCAAGATTTTTTTTTCAATTTCCTTTTGTTTGATGTCTATATTTCAATTTCTTAACCTGGTGAGTTTTGGACTATGAGCACAGAGTCAAATGGTTGAATAAAAAACAAACACTGGGTCAAATGGGACGAGTGAATTGGAAAAAGTGCGATTAATTTTTTTTATTTCTTTGGGACAATGACGCAGATAGTGAGGTAAGTGAGACCAATTAATTCTTTGCAATTCTGCAGATTGTTTTCTGCTCGTTGTACCCGCGAGAGTTTGCATGGAGAGCAGTAGCAGAGGGAAAAAGCAGAAGGTGGTCTTTGCACTCAATGGCGAGAGGGTGGAGCTGTCTGGGTTCGATCCCTCGACCACAATCTTGGAGTTCCTTCGTCTTCACACTGCTTACAAGGGAGCCAAACTTGGCTGTGGAGAAGGTAAGAGAGTGCCTTGTTAGATTTTCCTTTACCAATTGATGATGGGCCATGGCAATAAAATCCATCTGTTTCGCCACTAAAAGAAAGGACTACTACAATTAAGTCGACGTTCTTGTGGCGACTACCTCTTGTAGTGGCAACATAACGTGGTCTCTTTGTAGCTAAGCACTCACATTGTTGAACACAAATGTCGCCTTTGGTTACCTTATTCAAGAATATGAATTGCTAGGCGTACTTTGTTATGTTCATACGTAAGTACCTCTTTTTAATTGGGGTTAAAACAATTTACAAAGTATGAAGGATTCAGACAAATGCTTCATTCGCAGGTGGTTGCGGAGCTTGTGTGGTTCTTCTCTCCAAATATGATACGAAAAGCAATAAAATAGAAGATTTTGCAATTAGTTCATGCTTGACTCTGCTGTATAGTATAGATGGGTGTTCAATTACTACCACTGAGGGTCTTGGAAACTGCAAAGATGGCTTCCACTCCATTCATGAAAGGTTTGCTGGGTTTCATGCTTCTCAGTGTGGCTATTGCACACCAGGCATGTGCATGTCACTTTTCTCTACTCTTGTTAATGCTGATAAAGCTAGTCAGGCAGTTCCAATTGCTGGTTTTTCTAAGCTTACAGTATCAGAAGCAGAGAGTGCTGTTGCAGGCAATTTATGCCGTTGCACTGGTTACCGTCCTATTATTGATGTTTGCAAGAGTTTTGCACAAGATGTTGATATAGAGGATTTGGGCCTTAATGCATTTTGGCAAAAGAAGGAAGATGCAGATATAACGAAGCTGCCAATATATATACCTAATAAGATCTCTACTTTTCCAGATTTCTTAAAAGTTGAGGGAAATCACATGGGAACTTTTTCATTTGACATGCCTTTGGTGGGTGATGGTATGCCTGACAAAAATTGGTCAAGTAAAGGTCGATGGTTTACACCTTTCTCTGTTTCTGAGCTTCTAAATCTAATGGATTCTGAAAAAGAAGCAAAATTGGTTGCTGGGAATACAAGTTCAGGTATTTATAAGCAGTTGGACTACCGTCACCAGTATATTGATTTGACGCATATTTCAGAGCTGTCAGAAGTCAAAAGGGCTGACAATGGAATTGAATTTGGAGCAACTGTCACAATCTCCAAAGTCATTGATACATTGCTAGGAGAAGAAAAGATTTTAGGCACTGAAGGAGGGTTTGTCTTCAGGAAAATAGCTGATCATCTAAATAAGGTTGCATCAAAATTTGTGCGAAACACTGCAAGTCTTGGGGGGAATTTGATCATGGCGCAAAGGAAAGGGTTTGCTTCTGACATTGCTACCATTCTCCTTGGTGCTGGTTCATCTATAAAATTGCAGATAAGCACTAAACAAATAACTCTTTCTCTGGATGAATTCCTACAGAAGCCTCCATGCAGTTGGAATACTATCCTCGTAAGCATTCATGTCCCAAGTCATGTTCAGGCCAAAACTATTGCTAATGGTACCATCAGCAGCGGATGTGAAATAGAAACTAAATTGTTTTTTGAGACATACAGAGCAGCTCCACGTCCCCATGGAAATGCAGTTGCATATCTTAATGCTGCTTTCCTGGGGAAGCCTTCACATGACAAATTGTCAGGGGATATTGTTTTAGATCATCTTCGGTTGGCATTTGGTGCATATGGTACCAAATGTGCAGTTCGAGCCACAAGCGTTGAGCAATTTTTGGTTGGAAAGTGCATCACTCCAGATGTATTGCTCGAGGCAATGCAGCTGCTTAGAGAAAGTGTGGTACCTGAGATGGGTACCTCATCTCCTTCTTATAGATCAAGTTTAGCTGTTGGTTTCCTCTTTGATTTCCTGAGGCCACTTGTTGAGACTTTGCGTGTACCTTCAAAGAACATACAGTATAAAATGTGCTCTGATGATACTGGTTCTGCAATTCCATGCTTGAATTCTGAGGAGAGTGTGAAATCATTGAGGAAGAATACTAATGGGAATGAACTTCCTGCCAATCTGATCAGTGAAAAACTTTCAAGTATAAAATCAGCACGTTGTCATACTTGGCAAGTTAATCTCATGTCCGGAAGACAAGTGATGGACATCAACAAGGATTACTATCCAGTTGGTCAACCTACGAAAAAAGTTGGTGCGGAGCTCCAAGCCTCTGGTATGATTTCACCCATTGCTTTTTGTTTCCATTTGCTTGGATTAGTCCAGAAGAACCTGCTTTTATGTTAGCTATGTCTGTCCTTCTATGTTGATGTATGTTGTGTTGTTTGTGACTATCTATTCTTACTCGAGTTGAACCAGAATCCAAGAATGAAACTATGTCTAGTTGATATCTATTCGGCCAAAGCATGTTTCGTATATCAGCACTATCTCAACCTTGAAACAACGACAAGTTTCTTACACAAGTTGTTACAGTATGCATTAGTCAAACATGATATTTTCAGTTTACCTTTAACCAAAAAAGTTGCTGGCGTGCTCCTTTCACAGCCTTTTGGATCAGATGCAAAAGTGTACTGATAAAAAGTCAGTGTTATCCGTATCGCACTGTATCGTACATATCGTATCGTGACCTAACAGTATCGTAAATTACAAAGTATCGCTCAATAAAAGGGTCACGGGCTGAACGAAAACCCATATTTTTGCTGGTTTCTTTGGTTTGTTCAGAGCTCCCCAAGCTCCCCTAACGTGGTTCTTGGCCTCCTTAGTGTTCTAGGCTCCATAAACGTGCTCTACGGTATCCGTGCAAGCCTCCTAACTCGGATTTGGGTATATTTTTAGTGTTTTTCTTCATTTTTTCTTTTATATTTGTTGTTTTTTTGTGTTATTTATATTTTTTTCAAATGACAAAATATGAAGTTATTAAGTGTGTGAATATGATTTTTATTGCATTCATGAAGTGGGAGACACTCTATTTGAGTGTTATTTGAAGATTGGGGATTTACGAAGTGCTTTTATTTTTAGTTTTTTATTAAATTAAAGTGCTCAAGTGAGATGGTCGGAAGGGGTGTCAGAAACTTCCATTCTAAGTCTGATGATTCGGCATGGCAGTGGGGTACACCAGTTGAGGGTTCTAGATTAAAGATCAAATATTAATTTTGTGAGAGGGTGGTTAGTGGTAGAATTTCACGGTTGAAACACTACCTACCAGGGACTAAGAAAGAAGTTGTTCCTTGCACAGGCAGAGTTAGAAGTTTGTCAGAAGGCATTAAATGATAATGTCTTCAGATGATTGAGAGTATATAAGAGAGGAGACAACAAAAGGATGATTTGAAGATGTTTGAAGAAGATGATGATGCTATTGGATTTGGATTCACTGATAGTTTACCTTTAGATGTCAGAAAAAAGATTGGTAGTAGCAGTTCACGAGGAAAGAGGGTTGTTGAAAACTTTGGAGGTGGTAGAAGAGGAAGTTCAAGAAGAAGTAGAGTAAGAGTTGCTTCTAGCATACATTCATTTTTTTCCTCCTACCACTATACTTGGTGCTCAACCTAGAATTCGTGTTGCTATGACTTCAAAACAACTGCATGATCAGACAGACTTTGCAGTGGGCCGATGGTTTTATGATGCATGCATTCCATTTAATGCAACAAACAATTTTCATTTTCGATGCAATTGCTAACATTCGTCCAGGATACAAGATGCCCTCCTATAAGAAGTTGAGAGGAAAAATCTTAGATAAGACCGTAATTGAAGTGCAAGAATACTGTTCGACTTTAAGAGAGTCATGGAAGGAGATAGGTTGCACTATCATGGCAGATAGATGGACAGATAGGCGAAGAATGACCTTGCTAAACTTTCTAATCTACTGTCTTAAAAGACTTATGTTTTTGAGATCTCTAGATATGTCAGAGGAGAGGCACATTTCAGAGATCTTACGACAAGAATTTGATAAGGTGATATGCGAGGTTGGGCTAAAGAATGTAGTATAATTGATTATAAATAATGCAGGTAACTACAAAGCATCTGGGAAGGAGTTAGCTGATACTTATGGGACTTTTTACTGGACACCATGTGCAACCCATTGTTTAGATCTCATCCTTAAGGATATTGGTGAGATGGATGAGATAAAGGCAACAATTGAGTGTTGCCAAGATATCACAAAATTTATTTATAATCATGCATTTGTTTTGTGTATGACAAGGAGATATACAGAAGGTGCATAACTTCTTCGAATAGCTGCAACTCAGTTTGCAACAAACTTATCTGTACAGAGTATTGTGAGACAGAAGCAAACATTAAAAAGAATGTTTTTCTCAGATGAATGACAACAATTTGTAGAGTTGCCTCGGAATAGAAGAAACTGAAACTTGAATGAGATTTCCGAGATAGTCTTCAGGAGTATATTTTGGAATGCATGTGTTAAACTATTAAGGATTACATGTACATTAGTGAAGGTTTTGAGATTGGTTGATAGCGAGGAGAAACCATCTATGGGCTACCTTTATGAAGCCATAGATAGGGCAAAAGAAGCTATTAGAAATAATTTTAATAAAAAAAAAGAGATTATGTGTCCGTGTAGAAAATTTGATAATACATAGAATAAATAATTACATCAGCTTATTCATGCAACAACATATTATCTAAACCCATCATTGAGGTACTCAACAAGCTTAAAAAGGGATGGTGAGGTTAATTGAGACATCATTGATTGTATAGATAAATTAGTCCCTAACGAGAGTAGAGCAGATGCTATACATCGAGAGATGAAGATCTATGATAATGCTCTTCACTTGATGGGTTTGTCTGTATCAATTCGCAATCGCACTATTATGCATCCAGGTAAATTTTTTATCTTCGTATTTAAGTTTCTTAAATCAATATATCTTATATTATTGTGGATTATGTCTCTAATGTTTGTCTTTTTCTACAGATGTTTGGTGGAATAGGTTTGGAACTGATTGCCCGAACCTTAAGGATTTTGCAGTCAAAGTTTTGAGTCAAACCTATAGTGCAACTAGTTGTGAAAGGAACTGAAGTGTCTTTCAACACATCCATACAAAAAATACAATAGGTTGGAACATAAGCGACTGAATGATTTAGTTTTTATTCGTTGTAACATGCGCCTTTGTGAAAGGTAATGTTGTATTACTTAGTACTTAAATGTTCAATTTAATAAATTGTTTGACTTCAATTGTTAATATTATTTACTAATTGCTTATCTTTCTTTGTTGTAAGCAATTAAAAAAAGTAAATATACAAGAAAGCCAATTTGATCCAATAAGTTTGGATAATTTTGATATATTAGAAGATTGGATTATAGAAGACGTGAAAAAAATACCCTCCTAACTGAAGAAGACATTGCATGGATTAATTTGGAAGGATTGCAACAACATTATCAAGGAGATGAAGAATTTGATTTCAAAGCAGAAGGTGCTGTTGCTGATGTTGATCAGGATCTTCAACAAGGAGAAGATGAAGATTATTTAGTTGATGATCCCGATTACAACTTGTAAAATGTAAATATATTTCATTTTTTTGATTCAAAATATGTAAATTTGGATGAATTGTTCAATGTTGAATGCTCAATCTGTACTAAACTTTGCATTATATGAATTTAAAGCAATTACCAGATTTTCCACTTTTTTTTCCAGATTTTTACTAATTTTTCTTGTTTTTAAAAAATAATTTTGTATTTTTTTAATATTAAAGTATGATACGGGCGATAGAATACAATACGATATGCCCATATCATTGAGCCGAGCGATACGCGATATGATATGCATCAGACAACACTGGATAAGACACACCACCACCAACAACAACAACTAAGCCTTTTCCCATACTAGACGGGGTCGGCTACATGGATTCTTTGTTTCCACAGATCCCTATCGTGTGCCATGTTAGTAGTTAACTCCCAATAAGCTAGATCATTCTTTATTGTTTCTTTCCAATACTTTTGTGGTCGTCCTCTACCTCTTTTAATACTTTCCAAATTTAGTTTTTCTAACCTTCTTAGAGGTTCTTCTTTTGATTTTCTTTCTATATGTCCAAACCATCTTAAACGATGTTCTCTCATTTTATCCTCTATTGGTGCCACTCCTAATTTGTTTCTAATAACCTCATTATGTATACGGTCTTTTCTTGTATAATGACTCATCCATCTCAACATCTTCATTTCTGTCACAGACATCTTTTGTACATATTGATGATTAACTGCCCAACACTCAGAACCATAAAACATGGCAGGCCTAATTGCTGCTCTATAATATTTACCTTTTAGTTTTAATGGTATCTTCTTATCACAAAGAATAGTTGATGCTCCTCTCCATTTTAACCAACCAGCATTAATTCTATGTGTAACATCTCCATCAATTCTTCCATCACTTTGAAAAATTGACCCTAGGTATTTAAAACTTTCCTTTTGTGGATTGCTATGTGTGTCAATTTTAATTTCTATGTCCTCTGAAGTAGCCAAATGATCAAACTTACATTCCATATATTCTGTCTTTGTTCTACTAAGTCGGAGGCCTTTGCTTTCTAATGTTTCTCTCCATAGTTCCAATTTTCTATGAACTTTTTCCTTAGACTCCTCCACTAATACAATGTCATCTGCAAATAACATACAACAAGGTACTTCATCTTGAATATGTTTTGCTAACTCATCCATCACCATTATAAATAAGTATGGATTAAAGTTGATCCTTGATGTAACCCAATATTAACTTCAAAGAAGTCTGTCATTCCTTCATGAGTCCTCACACATGTTTTTGCACCATCATACATGTCTCTTATAAGGTTAATATATGTCAATGAGATACCTCTTTTTTCCAAAGTTCTCCAAAGAACCTCTCTCGGTATCCTATCATAAGCTTTTTCTAGATCAATAAATATCTTGTGAAAGTCTTTCTTTTTTGCTCTAAAATGTTCCATAAGACGTCTCAAAAGGTGAATCGCTTCAATAGTAGATCTGCCTGGCATAAATCCAAATTGGTTCTTTGTTGTACTTGATACTTGTCTTAACCTATGTTCGATAATTCTTTCCCATAATTTCATAGTACGACTCATTAACTTGATACCTCGATAATTCGCACAATTTTGAATGTCTCCCTTGTTCTTATATATGGGTATAAGTGTACTTGCTCTCCATTCCTCGGGCATCTTTTGGTTTTTCCATATTTCATTAAATAGTCTTGTGAGCCAAGTGATTCCTATTTCTCCTAGTATTTTCCAAACTTCTATAGTTATATTATTTGGTCCTACCGATTTACCACTCTTCATATGTTTAAGAGCCATATATAAGAACAAGGGAGACATTCTTCTTATATTATCTGGATAAGACACACCAAAAAAGTCAAACATTAAAACATGATTTTATTGGGTCTATACTTCTAGTAGCAATATCGAGACTATATATTTAAGAATCATGCTATTCTTCAAATGAAAATTTTCACAGCCTTTTGGATCAGATGCAGCTTTAGTTATTGGTAAGTTTCTTCTTTTTCATTGAAGGAGGTGCAGAATCGTTAAGAGACAAGTATCTCACCTACCTGTATCCATACCTTAATGTCATCACTTTATTAAGATAAAAAGTGTACCACGGGCGTGTTCCTTTCTATCAACTACAACTTTTCAGCTGGAGATAAAAACCTTTGAACTCTATCCATTTAAAATTTTGCTGTTATGAAGTGGGTAGCCTTTATGTCATTGATATAACATTACACTACAATAGAGGCATCTGTTAATTGATATAAACAGTACTGTTGGAGCCAAAGTTCACTTGACTAAATCAATTTGTCATAACCCTGGCTAGTTGACATTATTGTAAAGGGTTAACATCTTCTAATTTCTGGATCTAAATAGAGATGTTTCCATACCAGTTGATGATTGAATTTCTTTATACAAATAATTTATCAGTTTTCATTGTTTGAGAAACAGGTTTGCGTTTAAGCTTTTCTTTTAGTTAATAACTTTTACTTGCTTTTGGAGGGATTATATGAAATATGGCTTCAATTTTATTGTGTTTTCTTGGAAGCTCTTACTTCCTCATTTATTTCACTCGAAGCTATAGAAACCCAAAGCTTGTTTTACTTTTAAATAGTATTATGCTTCGGTCATGGATGATGATTTTGTCCACTGCTATTATATTTGGAAAACTATGAAACGAACTAATTATGTTTTCATATTATGCAGGTGAAGCAATATTTGTGGATGACCTTCCTTCTCCAAAGGACTGTCTTCATGGTGCATTTGTTTGTAGCACAAAACCTTTGGCACATATAAAGAAGATTGAACTCAATCCTAATTTAGCATCTCAGGGCTTTGTTACCCTTATATCATGTCAAGATATTCCTAAAGGAGGAGAAAATATTGGAAGCCAATCGATATTTGGCAGTGAACCATTATTTGCTGATATGATTACTCAATGTGTGGGTCAGCCAGTTGGCCTTCTGGTAATCATTTGTTTATGTTGGACTTGGAAGATGATTGACATTGGATTTAAAATTTTGAGTAATAGTTTCTTTCCTGTAGATTGCAGAAACACGCAAAGCGGCATGTTTAGCTGCTCAGAATGTCACCGTATACTATGATACTGAAAATCTGGAGCCTCCTATCCTGTCTGTCGAAGAGGCCGTTGCAAGATCTAGCTTTTATCATGCACCAGCATTTTTGTGCCCGCAACAGGTTGGGAATTTCTTGAAAGGAATGTCTGAGGCTGATCACAAGATCGACTCGGCAAAAGTAAGCTTGATCACCTGTTGCCTTGTTCTTCAGATTTCCCCCCGGCTATGGCTACTAAGCGGGTGCCCTTTTCTTCTCATTTTTTCCCAGTCATCTCGTCTTACTAAAATAAATGACTTATTCTTGTTGTCTTCCTTGCTGTTGCAACTCTCAATTTGGACATACATTTTTCCAAATTTTCAGTGCCATATTTCGTATTATATATGTATATATTTCTTTGTGGATACAAACCTCAAAAATGCGTGATAGCTAACAAGAAAGAAACAATTTCAGGTTAGGATTGGTTCTCAGTATTATTTCTATATGGAGACACAGACCGCACTTGCTGTACCAGATGAAGATAATTGTATGACGGTTTATAGCTCAACTCAGGTCCCTGAGACCTGTCAAGTTGTAATTGCCAAATGCCTTGGTGTTCCACAACATAACGTGCGAGTTATTTCAAGAAGAGTAGGAGGTAGTTTTGGTGGGAAGGCCTTTAGATCCGTCCCTGTGAGTATGGTATTTTATAGATTTAGACTGTCCAGGGCCTCTTAGCTTACTACTATATTGTTCATCTCATACAAAAAAGTATTGTTATCCCAATGATTGTTATGGATGGAAAACAAGTTTCTTTGTGTATTTGTAGGTTGCAACAGCTTGTGCACTAGCAGCACATAGATTACGCCGGCCAGTTCGAATGTACCTTGACCGTAAGACAGATATGGTGACAGTGATGGGAAGACATCCTATGAAAGTGAAGTATACAGTGGGTTTTAAGGATGATGCAACCGTTACAGCATTACACGTTGATATCTTAATTGATGCAGGGATGTCGGCAGATGTAAGTCCAATCATGCCACTGACCATTGTGGACACACTGAAAAAGTATAATTGGGGATCCCTGTCTTTTGACATTAAGGTCTGCAAGACAAATCTTTTGACCAAGTCAGCCATGCGTGGCCCAGGAGATGTACAAGGGTCATTTATTGCAGAAACTGTTATTGAACATGTTGCATCTGTCCTCCATATGGAATCCAATGATGTAAGAAAGAAGAATTTGCACACATTTGAAAGCCTTAAAGTGTTCTATGGTGACATTTGCGGAGAACCCCCTGAATACACTTTGCCTTTGGTTGTGGACAAGTTGATTGCGTCTTCATGCTTTCATGCTAGGGCTGAAATGGCCAGACAATTTAATAATTGTAACAGATGGAGGAAACGAGGATTGTCTATTGTTCCTATTGTGCATGGAGTTAGGGTGAGGCCAACACCTGGAAAAGTTAGTGTTCTCAATGATGGTTCAGTCGTAGTTGAAGTTGGAGGCACTGAGGTGGGACAGGGACTTTGGACAAAGGTAAAGCAAATGACTGCATTTGCTTTGGGCAAGCTATTGAATGGCGCAAACCAAGATCTGCTAGAGAGAGTACGTGTTATTCAGGCAGACACTCTGAGCCTAGTACAGGGAGGTTATACTGCTGGTAGTACCACATCTGAATCAAGCTGCGAAGCAGTACGTTTAGCATGCAATATGTTGGTGGAAAGGCTCAGACCTATTATGGGAAGTGCACGGGATAAGATGGATGTCGTTTCATGGGATGATTTGATTCTGCAGGTGAGGATTGGAGGTCCTTTATATTTGATATTTGCTTATATATCAGGTTTCTCTGCTAGTTTCAGTTTGAATACAGTTACTACTTGATGCTTATGCCAAACAGATGCACTTACCAGAAAGAATAGTGCAATGCATGTTAATATACTCCCAATGAACTTTCATATTTCCAGATGTGATCTTGTTTGCTTTGTGGGAAGGTGACAATGGCCTCACCCATCCCAGGGAAAAGATGCATATTCTTGTGTTGGATATGACCTTTTAACGCTGGTTGATATCATTATACATGTCAAATATTATGATTATCTATTATAAGTATTGAAACTATGGAATCAGTCAACGTCAATTGTACTAAGACCCCTTCTACAATGAGAACAAATCATGAGATCTGAAGGTGATTTAGAACCGCTGATTATGAAAATACAACAACTGAGCCTTTCCCCATACTAGATGGGGTTGGCTACATGGATTCTTTGTTTCCATAGGGCCCGATCATGTGCCATGAAAATACAACAACTGAGCCTTTTCCCATACTAGATGGGGTCATCTACATGGATTCTTTGTTTCCATAGGGCTTATCATGCTATCATTAACTGAATATAAGCCAAATCATTTTTTACGGTTTCCTTCTAATACTTTTGTAGTCTTCTTCTTCTTCTTTTAATATTTTAACCATATAGTTTCTTATACCTTCTTACCAAAGCTTCATTTGGTCATCTTTCCATGTGTCCAAACTATCTTGGATGATTTTCTCTCATTTTATCACCTATTGGTACCACTTTCAATTTGTTTCTAATAACTCATAATGGACACAGTCTTTTCTTGTATGGCCACACATCTATCTCAATATCTTTATTTTTGTCACGAATGTTTTTTGTACATGTTGATAATTAACAACCCATCACCTATAACCATAAACATAGCAGGTCTAATTGTTGTTTTATAATGTTTACCTTTCAACTTTAATGATTTCTTCTTATCACATAGAATATTTGATGCACCTCTTCATTTTAACTAACCTGCATTAATTCTATGTGTAATGTTTCAATTAATTTTTTCATCTCTATGAAAAACTGACTTTACGTATTTAAAACTTTTCTTATAAGGGATGCAATGTATGCCAATCTTAATTTCTATATCATCTGAAGTAACTAAATGTCATTCCATATATTCTTTGTTTGTTCTACTAAGTCATAAGATTTTACTTTCTAATGTTCTCTCTATAGGTCTAATTTTTTATTAACTTTTTCTTTAGACTCGTCTGTTGAAAAATCTACTAGTTAATGCTATTTTAGTAATTTTGATGTTTTAGGTATTATTATAATTATCCTTATTATTAAGGGCATTTTGGTCTTTTATGTTGAGCTGTCCACTATATAATGACTGATCCAGCTTGTATTAGGTTAAGAGAGTCCAATTAATAGAAAAGAGAGAGAGGGGGGGGGGGGGCGGCCTCCATTGGAGGGCCTGCCCTCTCCTCTGATCTAAACTTCTTCCCTTTATTTTGTTTCTTTCTTGTTTCTAGTGTTATGAATGATTGATCAGAAGCTTGATGTCTCTTCGATTCTTAACATGGTATCAGTCAGAGCATTCAATCATTGGGAGCAACAGTTGCAAATGGGCGGTAAACTCGAAAATTTTCCAGCCCATTCAATAGAAAGTTGGCACCCTGCCTCTTAGAGTTGCAGTCCCAGTGAGTGAAGTGAGAGCGCCCTTGCAAACCCTTTGTTGTTTGGGGCAGTAGAAATGAGGAGTGCACTGGTCAGAGCTCTTAGTTCCGCCCTGAGGAGGCTGTTGTCTTCCTCCAAAAGTCAATCCTTCTTGTTCGGAGCCACCACCGAGCGGAAGGTGGCGGTTTTGGGTGCCGCTGGCGGCATCGGGCATCCGCTCGTCCTCCTCATGAAGATAAACCCCTATGTCGTTGAATTTTTATGAGAAATGCTACTCGGTTCAACCACCACACTTTCACTTTTTTTTATCAAGGCATACACGAGATTCAGACCGATTGATAAGGGTAGGGAGATTTGCGGCCAAGCGGTCTCTGTCGAGATGAGAAACAATGTTTTTTATTCAAAATGCATTGATTCATATGTACTCGTGTTGCGGGCAGGGGTAAGGAAATTGCTGGACAAGTGTTCAATGATATGCATAAGAGGGATTTAGTGTGTTGGAATACGATGATCAATTGCTGCATGCAACCCTAAGATTATGTTGAGGCACTTGATATGTTTGAGAGAATGATCGACGATGGCGTGGAATCGGATGAGGTCACCATGGTATATGTGCTTACGGCGTGTGCACAGATGGGGAATTCGGAGATGGGGCGGTAGCTACATTCATGGATTATTGAGAGGGGGATGGAGATTCTATGAGGTTCGGTAATGCATCCTTCAACTGTGAAACAAGTCGTCGGAAATCGAGCTTTAATGGAACGAAGGGGTGATAAAACCTCCAAGTTGTACGTTTATAGAACTGAATGTACTAGTTCATGAGTTCATAGTTGGAGATACGACACACCCACAAACAAAAAAAATCTACCTCATGTTAGATGAAATTGCAGGGAGACTGGAAAGAGTGTGTTACCGGCAAAACATGTCAATGATGCTTTTGGACTTAGATGATGAAGAGAAAGAGAATGCGCTCATGTGACACCCATTGCCTTTGGGTTGAAGAATTGGAAACAATGCTCATATGGTCAAGTTGGATAATAAGAGTTTTTTTATTGCAAAGAAAAAATGTGTAGAGGTGGAGCAATTAACAACAAAATTGAACTAAGAAGGAGAAAATAGAGTGTAGGAAAACAATATCTCATCACGTATGCTTAAAAAAATTAAATCATAGAAGAGGCAAGATGAATTTATTGGTATAGAATGTGATAGTATCACCAAGAAGCACGAAGAGTAAGACCTTGAGTTGCTAAAGTGAACAATCAGAAGGGCTGAAAAATTGGCTATAGCTACCGTTTGAAGGGGCAAAAAAAAAGTCGATAGAAGTATATGGTAGGGAAAGGACACCCAACCAACATACCGGCAAAAACAATCATGTGAAGGAGCAACTAAAAAGCCGATAGAAATGTATGTGGTGGAGATAGTACATCCCACTATAAAAAAATCTACTTTTTTAAGAGTAGGAGTACATGACTTCTAAAGTGTTGCTACTCAGTCATTTCATGGAGAAGAAAGAAGGTGAGCAACCGACACCCATAAAAGAGTTATGAGCTATCCAAGTATGTTCTTAATTGATACAAGTTGATTTCAAGAAACCTCACAGAGATCATTGCTACAAGTGTAGTAAAGAAAGAACTAGTTTTTCGACAAGTTTTGAGTTTGAAGTATCTCATTCCCAACTTGAGGGGGAGTGTTGAAGAATCTGTTGTTTAGTGTTGTTTTGGTAATTTTGATGTTTTAGGTATTATTGTAATTTATAATTATCCTTATTAGCTATTACTAAGGACATTTT
The DNA here is from genome assembly GCA_036023115.1 of Brasenia schreberi. Classification (NCBI taxonomy): domain Eukaryota; kingdom Viridiplantae; phylum Streptophyta; class Magnoliopsida; order Nymphaeales; family Cabombaceae; genus Brasenia; species Brasenia schreberi. The sequence continues at coordinate 7,347,293 of JAYKKT010000088.1, forward strand.
GATCCTTTTAAGTTAAACCGTCCACTATACTGGTGTAGCAGCTCCAACTTCTATTAGGTTAAGGGAGTCCGATTAATAGAAAAGAGAGAGAAAGGGAGGGTGACCTCCATTGGAGGGCCTGCCATCCCCTCCGATCTAATCTTCTTCCCTTCATTTTGTTTCTTCTATGCAGCACTTCTCTACGATTCTCAACATTGTTCACTAACACAATGTTATCTGAAAATAACATACACCAAGATACTTCATCTTTAATATATTTTGTTAACTCGTTAATAACTAATATAAATAAATATGGACTTAAAAATTAATTCTTAATGTTATCCAATATTAACTTTAAGAAAATGTGAAAGTTTTCCTTTTTTTACTCTAAATGTTCTATAAGGCGTCTCAATAGGTGAGTAGTCTAAAGGATTTGATTGATACGTTAGGTGCTTGTTTTAATCCGAGAGCAGGTTTGGCACTGGTACCAGAAAATGAGCTTCAGTGATCTGATTGCGTTGTCAAGTACAGGTAGAAGGGCATTATATTTATCTTGTAGACGTGCATTTGTGAGTCTTGTTTTCCTTCATCCATGATTAGCTATCCAACCAATGATAGTAATGGTGTCAAAGATATCTAACACATCATATGGCATAAAAATGACTTTATGACCATGTCCCTAGTCCATTATGTTGGCACAAGTCACAAGGATGACTTTGGGCCTCGTGTGGGGTGTGTTTGCACGTGTTTTCTGGTGAATCACTTGGGTAGTTCATTATTTTACTACTCTGCACTTTAATATACAAGCTGTTACCATACTCCCAGTTGATACGTTAAAGCTTATTATTTTATACAGCATGAAAGCTATTCAATAGTCTCATTTGTAATATCTTAAACTTATCTTATGCAACAGAAAAGCTAATTTAACTTCCACATAGAGTTTCAAATTGTAATTAGACCCTCAACAACAGCCACAAAGTCATCTTCTAGGTGGTTTCACACTTGAACGAGAAACCAATCATCAAAGAGAATCATATATATCAAGTTTTTCTTCAAGAAACTTAATCTTTTTCTTCAAGAAACTTAGTCACCCAATTCGTGTATAACTAAATGAATCACTCGGTAACTGAAGAAATCACTCAATATATTTCATGTACAAGTTGAATAACAGCATACATATACAAGGAGAATGCTACCTTTAATAGGCATCAGGATGCAAAGGAAAAGAGGCCAGCAGTGCTCCCAACAGTTAGGAATTCTTGCTGTTGGGCAGACCCAACAGAAATAAAAAAACAATGCATAAGTGACCCTAGATTCAACAACAACAACTAAGCCTTTTCCCATACTAGATGGGGTTGGCTACATGGATTCTTTGTTTCCACAGAGTCCTATCATGTGCCATGTTAGCAGTTAACTCTGATCCTAGATTCAATCTACCAAAAAAAGAGAGATAGAAAAAAGTAAAGATAAAAAAGCTAAGATACATTCTAAATTCAAACACTCTCCGTCAAGCTTTACAGGTAGAAGATGAAAAGTTTGCATAAAAGAAACATAACTCTGGAAGAAGGAAGAGGCTTGATGAGGAACTACCAAGTTGGTACTCCAAGTTCACGTACAGTAAATCTATGTTTTTGTTTATATATTCTTCCTTGACGTCTTGGCAATCCATTTTTATATGTTTTGTTCCTTTGTGAAATATATTGTTGTTTGCTATATGTGTGTAACACTTGTTGTCACAGAACATCACAAGAGTCTTTTGAATATCCACATTCATATCCTTTAAGTAGGCTCCTTATCCATGTTAGCTCTTCAGTAGCAGTAGCCATTTCTCTATATTCTGCACCAGTAGGCGACAGGGAAACATTCTACTTTTTTTGCACTTCCAAGACACAAGTGAATCTCTTAGGAATACACAAAAGCTGGTAAGCGAGTGCCTATTATTCAGATTACCAGCCTAGTTAGCATGCAATAGATCTAAAGAAGAGGAAGAAGACAGAAACACTCCCTTCTCGTGTTGTTTTACTGTTTAACATATATGACTATCTTATGACTGCGCCCATTGTACACTTGTGGTAGCTTGCTCAAATTGACTGACAACATGTACAACATTGATAATGTATGATATAGTGATAGGTATATTAAAGTTCCAACCATATGCTTGTAAGGTGTATGGTCGTGTAAAGGCTGTCCATCTATCAACTTTAGCTTTTGATTTACAACCTCTAGAGTATCAACTCTCTTTCCATCAGGAATACGAGCTTCTGATCACATACATGGCAAACTTAGTTCGAGACAGAAAAACCCTCTTTGTCAGTGAGCAACTTCTATACGAAGAAAGTACATAAGATGTCCCATATTTATAATTTTGTTTTGAAGGCTCAACTCATATTTGGGACATTTAATACCCTCTTATGGATCACTAACTTTGATGATCATGTCATCTTTTTGAAAACTGCCTAGTTATAGTTAAAATCTTGTGTAATTAAAGACTTTATAGTTATATTGTTTTTAAAGGTACTTTTAAATAAGGCCTCATTAATGGCACTTTAGTAATTAGGCAGATTGTAATCAGGTATTTAAAGGGGAAACCCTTAATCGTGTAATGTGTCTCTCATTGTCAAGAAGAAAAAAAATAAGACGGCTGCCAGAGCAGGAGCCGAATCTGCCTATTGTCTGCCCATCATTTCTTGTTCTTTTCAATACAATTTGATATATTTTGTGATGCTTAAAATCTTCATGGTATCAAAGCGTCACTGATCCATATACCATCACGTTTAAAGAATCGAATCAATCCCTGCACGTCAGAAAAATCAGATTCAAGTAAGTACATAAAAACAGATTCAAGTTGTTCGTGGACGTCAAGGAGATTGAGATTCAAAGAGATCCACATACCTGAATTCCTATACATCAATATTCAAAGAGATTCACTAGGCAAAAGGGTTCAACGATATCAAGTTGTCAGTTTCAGATAGTGTTGACAGCCGTATATCTCAGTTGCAAGTCAATATCGAGTAATTAGCATACACAAGACATTGGTATTTCTTTTGGCAGACAAAAAGAATATAAAGAATGTTGATAGAGATCAGCACTTTGTATGTGTGAGACGTCTTCAACAATCACCTGCAAATCAGAAACATTCACATTCAGCAGAATATATAGTTTATCAAAAGGAAAATAAATCAATACAAAGGAGAGAATATTATTGGGATACTTGTTCAGTGATCAGTGACAGAAGGAATCAAAAGACAGTGGATTAACATGGAAGGAAGATTTAAAGAGGAATCACTATCTACTGCTTGTAGAAATGATCAAAAGTTAGAACCTTTCCAGATTACAAATATCAGACTAGATGAAAGAAATTATAGAGAATAGGCTCGGTCTATTGAACTTGTACTACGGTCCAGAGGAAAAGCATCCATTATCCGCCAGAATCCATCCACCCTAGAGGGAAGCAGTGCAGACTTTGAAAGATGGTCTAAACATGATGATCTAGTAAGCTCATGGCTCATCCAATCCATGAACCCCTCAATCAGTAAAACATTTATGTATATGGAAACAACTGCTGAAATTTGGACTGCAGTAGAAGAAGCTTACTCCAGACAGAGGAATATTGCCAAAGAATATGAGATCATTGAAAGAATAAGAAAGTGTCGCCAAAGAACCAGATCAGTAAGTGAATACTATGGAGAACTACGAGAGCTCTAGAATGAGCAGAGACATCTAGTGGAAAATAAATGTGGACATTGTGTAAAAGAAAGAACTGCTGAAGGAGAAATTCGGAAAGTGTTTGATTTACTCTGGGGAGTCTCATCAGAGTATGAATCTATTAAACTAAATATCCTAAGCAAGGAAGAGTTACCATCGCTTGAAACAGTATATTCACTTCTTTTAAGGGAAAAAGACAGGAAGAATTTAGAAAAGGTGAACATATACAAGATGATAAATCTGCATTTATTGGTAGAGGATAGATTAATTATCAGAGGGGAAGAAACTCATTCAGAGGAAGAGGAAGAGGCAAAAATCAATATTATGAGGATAAGAGCAAACTATAGTGCACACATTGTGGGAAAAGAGGACATATAAAAGAACAATGTTAGGAAATTATTCAAAAACCTCCAGAATATAGAGATTACGGAAGGAAATCCATAGAGTATAAAGATTATGGTAGTCATGTAGCATCTGTATCTGAAAAAAAAGCAGAAATGAGTCCTGTAGATGAAATGACAGAATTAAAGAAACAGATAGCTGAAATCGAGACACGCCTACGAGATCAACCTTCCATCTCTACATAAAAAACAGACTTAAATCCTCCTCCTGCTTCGTAAAGTATCAGTGGTAACTATTCTTTTCAAGATTCTGCAACTTCTTCTGATTGGATAATAGATTCAGGAGCTACTGACCACATGGTAGGAAATAAATCTAACCTTATGCAGTATGAAACGATTCAAACTCCATCCACATTATGTGAAGGTAGCAAATGGTTCTTTGATTCTCATGGAAGGAAAATGAGAAATTCAGAGAGATAATCTCAGACTTAATTTAGTGATATATATTCTGAATTTTTCAGTAAATCTACTTTCAGTAAGTTCCTTGGTTAGATATGTTACTTTTATTGATGACTATTCTCGATGTACTTGGTTATTTTTAATGAAAAACAGATCCGAGTTGTTTTCAATTTTTCAGACCTTTTATCATGAAATAAAAACTCGGTTTGGTGTTCAATTCGTATTTTGCGTAGTGACAATGCCCGTGAATTTTTATCTCACAATTTTCAAACTTTTATGGCATCTAATGGAATTCTTCACCAAACATCTTGTGCCTATACCCCACAACAAAATGGGGTTCTTTGAGCGCAAAAATAGACATCTTATTGAAACCACCGGACCCTTTTGCATCATGGTCGTGTTCCTTTCCGTTTTTGGGGCGATGCGGTTCTCACTTTGCCTCGCTATTTGATTAACCGTATGCCTCTTCTCGTGCTTGATAAGGGTACCTCATTCTCGTTTTGTTCCCTCACCAACCCCTCTATTCTCTTCCACCTCATGTCTTCGGGTCAACATGTTTTGTCCATGATGTTACTCCAGGTCTTGACAAAGCGTACGCTCGCTCCATAAAATGTTTTTCTTGGTTACCATCGGTCTCAAAAGGGTTATCGGTGTTTTTCACCCACTCTTAAGCGTTATCTTGTCTCTGCCGATGTCACCTTCTTGAGTCTGTTCCTTTCTTTGAGTCTCATGACCTCGCCTCTTCCACCCATTACCGAGGTCCTCCCTACTTTTCCTCCTCTTGTTCCAGTTGACCACTGCTCCATCATCACCTTCTCTGTTGGTAACCCGATTCCTACTACTCGCCCCATCCAGGTATATCATCGTACGCCCACCACGACCACCGCCACCACCATCGAGGTTGTAGAAGTTACCGAGGCCCCTTTGGACTCTCTTCCGGCTCCACCTCCTTTACCAGCTCGGAGCGCCTCCCGTGCACGACCTTCCCATTGCTCTTCGAAAAGGTATACGCTCCACTCGTAACCCTTCTCCTCACTATGTTACTTTAAGTTACCATCGTCTCTCTTCATTACATTATGCTTGTCTTTCCACCTTGTCTTCTTGTGTCTATTCCTAAGTCTCTAGGTGAAGCTTTATCCCATCCCGGGTGGCGCCAAGCAATGATTGATGAAATGTGTGCTCTTCGGAGCGGTAAGTGGTACTTGGGAACTTGCTCCTCTTCCTCTGGGAAGTCTGTTGTAGGTTGCGGGTGGATTTATACGGTCAAAGTTGGCCACGATGGTACTCTTGATCGCCTCAAGGCTCGTCTGGTGGCAAAAGGGTATACCCAGATATTTGGTTTGGATTATGGGGACACTTTCTCACCAAGTGGCGAAGATGGCTTCTGTTTCGGCTTTTTTACGTCTATGGCCGCTATTCGCCATTGGCCCCTTCATCGTTGGATATCAAGAATGCTTTTCTCCATGGTGATCTGGAAGAAGAAGTCTACATGGAGCAACCTCCGGGTTTGTTGCTCGGGGGAGTCTTTCGGCCTCGTTTGTCGTCTACACAAGTCTTTGTATGGTCTCAAACAATCTCCCTCGGGCTTGGTTTGGGAGATTCGATCTTGTTGTTCGGCGATTTGGTATGACTCGAGTGAAGTGACCACCACTGTCTTTTATCGCCATACAATCCGAGGTGTATCTATTTGATTGTGTATGTAGACGACATTGTTATCACAGGCGGCGATCACCAAGGTATAACTCGGATAAAACAGCATCTCTGTCATCATTTTTCGGACCAAAGATCTTGGCAAACTTCGTTATTTCTTGGGAATTGAAGTGGCATAGTCCAAGGATGGCATAGTTATCTCACAAAGGAAGTATGCTATGGATATTCTTGAAGAAACAGGACTATTGAATGCAAAGTCAATTGACACTCCTATGGATCCCAATGTTAAACTTTTACTGGGATCGGGGAAGCCATTTTCGGACCCGGAAGATATAGACGATTGGTTGGAAAACTTAACTATCTTACTTGTTACCGTCCGGATATCTCCTTTGCGGTGAGTGTAGTAAGCCAATTTCTAAACTCACCTTGTGAAGGACATTGGGATGCAGTGACTCGTATCCTCGGATATATTAAGGGAGCTCAGGAAAAGGCCTTATCTATGAAGACAAAGGACACACTCAGATTGTTGGATACTCGATGATCTTGATTGGGCGGGTTCTCCTGCGATAGGAGATCCACTTACGGTTATTGTGTATCCATTGGGGGTAATCGATATCTGGAAGAGTAAGAAACAAATATTGTTTTTAAAGGTACTTTTAAATAAGGCCTCATTAATGGCACTTTAGTAATTAGGCGGATTGTAATCAGGTATTTAAAGGAGAAACCCTTAATCGTGTAATGTGTCTGTCATTGTCAAGAAAAAAAATAAGACGGATGCCAGAGCAGGAACCGAATCTGCCTATTGTCTGCCCATCATTTCTCGTTCTTTTCAATACAATTTGATATATTTTGTGATGCTTAAAATCTTCACACATCTACATACAACAATAAGATGACTAAACCTGAAGAAGTCTTTCGTATGAATAAAGCCATATCAGTGTAGCACAAGTGGTAGCCTTGATCAATTATAAAATGACTAAACCTGTCAAACCATGTCTTAGGGGCTTATTTCAAACAGTTCAAGGTTTAATAAAAAAGGATTTATTGAGGGAGAATATCAGGACAATCAAGAGAGGAGGATCAACCCTCTTGTGGGCACCGACTTCCTCTCCCTCTTTCACGTCTCTGAAAACCTAAAACAAAGTAACAACTTAAGACTTTATATACAATGACTTTATAACTTAAATGACCCAAATACCCTTAATAAGTAATCCTATCTTATGATGAATTTAACGTGTTAATATCTTGTGTCTTAAAATCTCTCCCTCAAGTTGGGTGGAATACATTTATAACTCTCAACTTGCTGCATAATCAATCTAGTGTACTCTTAGATATTGGATAGGATATCTGCCAATTGATTCTTTTACATACTAAATACTTAGTGTCTTGTTTGACACATTTTCCTTGATAAAGTGATAGTCTACTTATATATGTTTTGTCCTTTTTATGTTGGAAAAGATTTGTAGTTTTCTGTATTGCTGCTTGATTGTCTATATATAGAGGTATTGGGAGATTTACTTTGACTTTTAATTCAATAATCAATGAAATCAACCGTAGTCCTTCACTTGTTCCCTGAGCAACTGCCCTATACTATGCTTCTACACTCGATCTTGTAACTACATATTGTTTTTACTTTTCCAAGAGATTATATGTCCCCCAATAGTGCAACATATCATATTGTAAACATTTTATTGTCAATCGATCCTACCCAATCATCATGTGTACAATTCCAAATTATAGTATCCATGATTAGAGTATAAGATTCCATTCCCAAGAGTGTTTTTCAAGTATCTCAAAATTTTGAATACTGCATCCATATGTTGATTTGGAGTATGCATAAATCTACTAACGATCTCAACGGCATATGTTATATCACGAGAATATCACATGGTTTTGACCTTGTAACACCTGTTTCTTTTAATAAGTCCATTACATATTTTCGCTGAGTAAGGAAGATACTCTTTTTGATCTTAACACTTCAATCCCTAGGAAATAGTGAAGCAATACCAAATCTTTCAGATCAAAAAGTTGATGCAATTGATTCTTCAAAATTTGAATTTCTTCTTCATCATCTCCTGTCACAACAATATCATCCACATAAACTATTAGTAGAGATTCCATTCCCTCTTTTTATAAACAATGTATGATCATTTTTACTTTTTGGAATACCCGAGTCTAATGATTCCTTTATTGAAATGTTCAAACCATGCCCTTGGCGATTGTTTCAGTTCATATAAGGCTTTCTTAAGTCTGCACACTTTGTCCGATCCATATTGTTGCTTTATACTTTTTCATTGAGATTTTCTTGAAGAAATGCATTCTTTACATGAAGTTGCCATAATTTCCATCCTTTATTGGCTGCTAAGAACACATATGGATGCCATCTTTGCTATTGGGGCAAATGTTTCATCATTATCTATCCCATAGGATTGACTATATCCCTTTGCAACAAGTCTGCTTTATATCTATCAATTTCGTATTTTGTAGTATATACTCATTTGTACCCTACAACTTCTCTTCCTTTAGGCAATGATACAATTTCTCAAGTGTTGTTTTTCTTTAGTGCATTAATTTTCTCTTTCATAGCAAGTTGCCATTCTTTTGTTAAGACTGCATCCTCTCAGTTTTTCAAAATTATTATTACATCAACATTTGCTACAAATACTTTGTATCTTATTCACATATTCTTGTATGTCAATAAAATTGCTAATCGGATATGCACACGCCCTTTTTTCTTTCCATATTGCGATAGGTAGTTATAGATCACTTGATAGAGTTGTTGGTGTAGGATCTACAGAATTTGGTTCTACATCGTTAGCTTCTTCTTGTGACTCTAATATCTGCCAAATATTTCTTTCTTGCTCCTCTTGTATATACCTACTTTGGAGATTGCTTTTCTGACTTTTCGCTGTTATCCTCTTTTAACTTTTGATCTTCAATATCATCTTCCTCAATTTCTTATGATAATAATGGGAGAATCGGCTCCCATGTTTTATAACTTGCTCTATCTCCCCCTCACTGCTATAGTAATGTACATTCTCATAAAATATAACATCTTTAGAAACAAAGAACTTCTTAGTGCTGAGATCATAGCATCAATACAATTGAAGAAGCTCAAGATGTAGAAGTGGTAAGTCTGGCCGTAAATATGGTCTAACCTTAGTATCTTAGTTAGGGGTTTTTAAAGGTTTCTTTAAATTTCTTTTCATTAATGACATTTGTGTAATATAGAATAAAGTAGGCTGACTATAAAAGGAGAAACCCTGCCAAAAGCTAATTAGGATGTAATCTGTTCATAAAGAGAGAGAGACGATGGCTAAAGGTGTGGGACGTCTTCCCCTCAATACTGAAGAAATCTGGCTGCTTGTTTTTTATACTTATTTCATGTTATAATTTAACATGGTATCAGATTCTTAGGGCAATCAAATCGAGGAAGAAATCATGGAAGGGCGATTTAAAGAAGAGCCCCAGAATCAAATGAGTATAAATGACTCTAAAATCGAGCCATATCAAATCACCAATATTAAGTTGGATAGCAATAACTACAGAGAATGGGCGAGATTGATTGAATTAGTGTTAAGATCAAGAGAAAAACTTGGATTCATCAATGAAAGGCAGATTCAGTCAGAAGAGGACACTACAGAATTTATAAAATGGATGAAAAAGGACACCCTGGTAAGTTCATGGTTAATACCAGTGTTATCCATATCGTACGATACGGGCGACACGCCCAATTTTTTTTTTCAATTTTTTTTGCAGGTTTCTGGCCTCTCTTCGCCTCTCTTCACTTCCCTATGCTTGTAATTTAGGTTTATAATTTTATTTATTGAATAAGAATAATTTATAAACAAATAAAAATTGTGACAAAATCATTTTCCTTTTTGTTGCCAACTTTTAGGTATATTTCTGCTAGCGGTTTCTAATTTCATGAGATCACAAACAATTAAAAATATTTGGTTGTCTCGATTCATTGAGTGGGTATTTCACAACTTCACTATTTTAGGGTTCACCTTACGTGTCTTTCATTGAGTTGAACATGATCAACGTGTGTGAGGCTTAACTTAGTCTTTAAAGTAAGAAATGAAGCTCAAGCATTAGTTAAAAAGCTAATCGTAAGAGAAAAAGGGATATCATCAAGTAATACTATCACATCACCGAGGTGTCATAGAGTCAATAATCAAAGAAATTGAGCTCATTGTGTTGCTCACATATGAAAATTAGCAAATATGACAATTACATGTACAAAGATAGCAGTTTGTTAATTTTGATATATTAGATGAGTGAATTATGGAAGATAACGAAGAAAATGCACTCCTAACCGAAGAAGATATCGCATGAATTAATTTGAAGTGCAACAACATCACGAAGGAGATGAAGATTTTCATTTTAAAGCAAAAGGTGATGAGAAACTTTGAATCTTTATCAAGTAGAAGATGAAGATTATTTAGTTAATAATCCTGATACAAATTTACAATATGTAAAATGTAAATGTATTTCATTTTTTGCTTCAAAATATGTAATTTTGGATCTAATTGTTCAATGTTGAATGTTCAATCTGTGCTAAACTTTGCATTATATGAATTTAAAGCAATTATCAGATTTTTCCAGATTTTTTTGGATTTTTACTAATTTTTTTGATTTTTTAAATAATTTTTGTATTATTTTAATATTAAAATACGATACGATACGATACGATACGCCCGTATCGTGGAGCCCAGCGATATGCGATACGATACGTGTCAGACAAAAGTGGTTAATATAATAAATGATTCCTAAAATAAGCAAAACAAATATGTATTTGAAAACAGGCACTGGAATTTGAACAACGGTTCAAGAAGCATATTTGAAGAAGAAGAATATAGCAAAGGAGTATGATTTTCTAGAGAAGATAATAAAGTAAATAAAAGGAGATAGGTCTGATAGTGAATATTATGGAGAACTCAGAGAATTATGAAATGAAAGAGGTTTATAATTGAAAATAAATGTGTGAACAATATGACGACCGATAGTGGGACACGAAAAGTGTTCAATCTTTTGTGGGCAATTGCTCCCAAATATGAATTTATCAAGATCAACATATTGAGCAGAAAGGAGTTACCTTCCGTAGGTACCTTATATGCTCTTCTCTTAAGAGAAGAAGATAGGAGGAGTCTCTAAAGAAGTGAGCCTCCACAAGCTAAAAAATGAGCATTTCTTCAAACAGGACAATCTAATTTTCAGGGTTGAAGATGTTCCACACGAAAAAGAGGTAGAAGATTTAAGAACTATGAAGATAAAGAACAAGTTACAATGCTCATACTGTGGAAGGAAAAGACACACGAGGGAGCAATGCTGAGAGATTATCGGCAAGCCAAAGGACACAAAAGATCATGGGAGTTATATAGCTTAAACCTCTGAAAATTCTGCAGGCACAACTACACATGAAGAACACCATGGAAGAAGATTGCTAAAAGTGAATTCAAAATCAGAGATCAACCCTTTATATCATCAGAAAAGAATGAATCGGTAAAGAATGAATCGGTTGCACCTACTTTGTACACCATAAGTGGTAACTCTTCGTTCAAAATATCTAATTTTTGGGTTATAGAATCAGGAGCAACAAACCATATAGTAGGTGACAATTCCAGGTTTATATAGTATCAACCAATATCTGATTCCCAATACATCAAATTAGCCAATGGATCTCTAATTCCTATGAAAGGAAAAGGGAAGATGCAAACTCAGAATTTTCTATTAGAATCTCTGATATATATTCCAAAATTTCCCGTTAATTTACTCTAAGTTAGTTCACTAGTTAGAGATATGAACTGTTTAGTAACATTCTTTCTTCTTGGTTGTAAATTTCATGATCTAAGAGCGGAAAGAACTTTTGGTCAAGTGAACTGAGGAATGGGCTCTACATTCTGCCAGATGACATTATCACATATCAAAAAAAGGTTTTTGTAGTCACCAAAGCAGAGGAAAAACTCAAACTATGACACAGTCGATTGAGATATTTTCCAACTTCTAGAGTTAGGGATTTGATTCTTATTAAATGTCAAAAGTACTTAGTTCTTCATTGTGATATACGTCAGAGAGCCAAACATCATAGAGTGTCATTTCCTAGTCGAGAGTCACAGTCTATTATTCCTTGTGTTAGTACATTCTGTTGAATATTATCTCAATAAACAAAAAAATCAATAAACTGCAAAACAATAACACATTTGGAAACAAGGGTCGGTGGATTCTCTTGCTGTTTTGCTCCTCTTCTCTCTCTTATTTCATTCCATTACTTAAAACTGATTACAATTAGGGTATTTTAAGTACATCTTATAACTTGAAAGACGAAAATACCCTTAATTAGTAATCTTAATGCTAGACGGATCCTCTTGGATTAGATTGAATCTGAATACAGTTTACCTTTAGAAATTTACATTAACAGAAATTAAATAACAGAAACATAATACGATAACAAAAAATTAATTTATCTTCAACACGCCCCCTCAAGTTGGGTCCTCAATACTCAAAACACCCAACTTGCAGAGAGCTTTCTTTAGTCCCCTTGCAAGATGTTGAAAATCCCTTCAGTAATATTCTCTCTAATAAAATGGCAATCAACTTCAATATGTTTTGTTCTTTTATGGAATACAGGGTTCAATGATATCTGAAGAGCAACCTTAATATCGGTGAAAAAATTAATGGGAGTAGTCTTTCCCAGTTCGATTTGATTCAATAGAGATATAATCTATAAGCCCTTATACATGGCAAGAGCTATTGCCTGATATTCAACTTCTTCACTAGATCTAGCCATTACTATTTGTTTTTTACTCTTTCATGAAACAACATTACCTCCTACACGTACTATGTACCCTGAAGTGGATCTTCTATCTTCTGCTGAACCTGTCCAATCCGTATCTGAATAAATTTGAATATTTAAGGATGAATATGGTCTAAATCAGTGTTGTCTGACGCGTATCGTATCGGGTATCGCTGGGCTCTATGATACGGGCAATATGCCCAATTTTTTTTTTCAATTTTTTTTTTGAAGGTTTATGGCCTCTCTTGCCTCTCTTCACTTCTCTTTAAGGCATCCTTCGACTCCTTTAAAAATCTAGTGAAACATCTTCATGAATTCCTAAGAGTTTATAGTGTAGACATTAATATAATAATATTATCTTTCAAAAATTCTTACAAATTTTAAAATTACACGTATACTATTTAAGAAACAATAATTGAAAATAAGCCAAAATATCAGAAATGATCTTTATATATATATATATATGAGTTGCTTGGGTTCAACCTTCTAATGCAACAACGAGCTCAATTCAGGTCACGATGAATGTGGACTGAGATTGAAGAATTTGTATTTGGTTAGTTAAGCTTTTTCCAGCAAACCTATTTGGCAACAGTTTGAATACTGTCATGAAATAGGCGATTATTCATATTTGATACATAAATTTGGTTGGTACATGCATTATAGGATGAATATTTTTTCATATATGGGTATATCGTGTATTTGGCAATTTGGTTAGTTAAGGTTCTCTCTAACGAAATTTACATATTACATACACATTTTGCAATCTCAAACAAGCATATTGAAGGATGCCTTAGAGAGAAGTTAAGAGAGGCAAAGAGAGGCCAGAAACCTTCAAGGCGATACGCTCCGTATTGTACGATATAGGCCCGTATCGCACGATACGGTGCGATATTCATCGTTTTACGATACGGAGTAGTGTATCGTATTGTGGTCTATACGATACGTGGTGTGATACGGATAACACTGGTCTAAATACTAATCCCAGAGTGATGGACGATTTCAGATATTTGATAATATGGAACACCATGTTCAAATGATATCTAGATGGTGAGTGCATCCATCTACTCACATAACTTAATGCGAAACTAATATATGGCCTTATGATTGTAAGATATATTAGCTTTCCTACTAATCTATGATATATGCCCACATCTTCATAAGGTTCTTCAGAATGTTCAGTAGCTTTCTTTTGTACTTGAGTAGGAACGATACGTATCCGACAATCCTCTATCTTGATTTCTTTTAATATATCTAGAATATATTTGCGCTGACTTAAAAATAAACAAAGTATGCAACTTTCTATTCCAAAGAAATAATGGAGTTTTCTCAAGTCTTTCAAGTCAAACAAAGTATGCAACTTCCTTTTTAGTGAAATAATTCCTTCCACATCATCACTAGTAAGAACTCTATCATTAACATATACAATAAAGAGAATTATTTTCTTTCCCTGCTTAACAAACAATGTGTGATCACTAATGCTGTGCTTGAAACCCAAGCTAAGTATTCCATTATTAATTTTTTTGAACCACACTCTAGGAGATTGCTTTAAACCATAATATAGATTTCTTCAGTTTGCATACCTTATGTGGTGTATTTTTGAGGTCATAACCCGAAGGTAAGTCCATAAAAATTTTCTCTGTAAGATCTCCTTGGAGAAAAGCATTCTTCACATCCATCTGCTATAAATTCCATTTCTAATTAACTGCTATGCTTAGTAGAATTCTGATTGAATTTAGCTTTGCAACTGGAGCGAAGGTTTCTATGTAGTCAATATCATAAGATTCACTATAACCTTTTGCTACCAACCTTGCCTTGTATCATTTTATATTGTCATCATATCTATATTTTATAATAAATATCTATTTGCAACCCACAGTCTTTCTCTGTGGTGGTAAATCTGTAAGTTAAAATGTCTGGTTTCTTTCAATAGTTGTAATTTCTTCCCTCATAGCTGTTCTCCATTCTACATACTGCATAGCCTCTTCAAATGTCTTTGGAATATACGATTTTCTAAATTCATCGTAAACAACTGATATTCTTTTAGATAATTAGTATAAGAAACCAGTTTCTGAATTGAATATTTAGTTACTTCACGTTTTCTATTCCAAAGAGCAATAGATAAATCATTTGAAATAATAGATGAAGTCAAAGGATTTACCTGAGTTGATGATGGAACTGATTGGGGGAGAGTATCTTGATCGAGAGTAGCATTAAGACTTATAGAACTATCTTCCTTTCTCCTCTTGAATAAGTATGCCATTCTTCCCTCTTCTCCTCTTCGAAGGTATGGTCATGTTGATTTGACCCTCCAAAATATATTTTATTCATAAAAAAACAGAAGAATAAAAGAGGAAATGAAGAAGGGTGCAGGTCGGCACCCCTTGGTTGTCCATGTTTTTTCACACACCCTAACCCTAATAACAATATTTTAAATGCTACTAATCTAATTTGAAAGACTAAAATGCTCCTAATTAGTAACTAATAGGATTCAGGTCCCAATAGATCAAAATATGATCCATTGGGATCCAAACCGTATATAACTCACACTAATTACATAGAATTAAATATAAAGACATTACACGACACAACCTAGACTCTAAACATTCTGTCAACTTGCTCTTCACAACAGGTCACCTGCTCTTTATTTTCCTTTGTGTGATCCATTTCTCTAGGTAGTATTGGCAAGATAATAGAGGTAGGAGTGTGTGGTAAATTGGTTTCATGATCACCAAAGTATGAAATATTTTCATGAAATGTCACGTCTCGTGACATAGCTCTTCTTTCTTAACGGATCATAACACTTATATCCTTTATAAGTGGATGAATATCTCAAGAAAATATACTTAACTACCCTAGGATCAAGCTTGTCCCTTGCATTGTTGAAAATATGTACAAAGCAAGTACACCCAAACACCCTTAAAGGTATATGAAATTGTTTTTGAGTAAGACATAAAGATTGAAATGGGAATCACCATTGAGAACATTACTGGGCATGCAATTTATCAAAAACACAACAATTAAGACAACTTCCCCCGAATAAATTTTTGGGATATTATTCCCGATTAACAAAGTTCTTGCAACTTCTAATATATATCTGACCCCATTCTGTTATGGAGAATATGGGTAAGACTTTTGATGTAAAATCCCATGACTTAGAAAATAAGAATGTAGTGATTATGACATAAATTCTCCTCCATTATCACTACAAATGACCTTAATAGGTAGCTGAAATCGAGTATGAATAAATTGACAATACACGGGTAGAATATTCTTCACTTCATCTTTGGTTTTCATGAGATAGATCATAGTGAATCACGTGCAATCATCCATAAATGAAATAAAATATTTGTAGTCATGTAAGGAAGTAATAGAGCATGAGCCCCAAACATCAGAATAGACAATTGCAAAAGGTTTTGAAGCTGTAGTTTCATTCAAAAGAAATGACACACGATGATGTTTAGACTTTTGGCAAGTTTGACATTGCAAAATAAAATCCCTACAACTTGAAAATTCAGGTAGTATATCCTAATTTTGGATAGTGGAATGTGTCCTAGTCTTTGATGCCATAACGTCAAAGCTTCATTTCCTTTCTCTTTAGGAAGAATAGATTGCAGTGTTTGTCTAATCTCCTCAAAGAAATAAAGTCATTTTCTTGCGCTACCCCAACCCAAGATCTTCTCGGTCCTCAGTTCCTGAAAAATACAGTAAGTAGAGTCGAAAGTTACTAGACAATGTAAGTCTTTGATTAAGGCATGAACTGATAAGAGATTGATGAAAACATTTGGGACATGTAAAACATTTTTAAGGGTCCAAAAACTAGTGACTATACTCCCTTTTCCCACAATAGGGGTATTAGACCCATAAGCCAACTTGATTCCAATCCCTTCCTGAATTGCTTGATAGTCATAGAAAAGTCTTTTATGCCCACCATGCGGTCTGTTGCACCATAGTCAATTACCCATATTATAGAATCATATTAAGGATTATTATCCAATGCCATAAATGAGAAAGGATACACCATGATAGTCTTTAAATAAGTGTTTGATTCATTTAATCTAGTTCTAAGTTCTTCAATTTCTTTCTTCATATCGGCCAAAACACTAGCCTACTATGTTTCTCAATGTGATCATTGAAATAAGCTTTGTTCTGTCGGTTCTAATTATAATTAGGTTTGCTCACTAATTTCCAACACGTCTCTTTCGTATGATTGGTCTTGCCGTACTGTGAATAAGTCAGTTTATCTTTTTTATTTGTATTAAACTGAAATCTGCCTCTATTGCGACCACCAAAGCCACCTCTGCCTCTAAATCCTGCAGTAGAAGTTTAGTTTTGACCCATAAATGCAGTTGTTTCTTGGTTGATCTTGACTTCTTTTTCTAATTGCTTTCGATCCTCTTCTCGTAGAAGAAGGGAATAAACTCTACTCAACGATGAAAACTTTTCTCTACTTAGAATATTGTAGAATAATACTGTAGCTCTTCCTATAAACCATGGAGTTCAACATAATAATCACTAACGGACCTTTCGTCTTGTCGATATTTTCTAATCTTCTTTATAATCTCATACTTCTTTGCTATGTTTTTCCGTTGAGCATATGCATCCTGCACAGTCAGCCAAATATCTTTCGCAGAACCCAAGAACATAAACGTGATGCTAATTGATGGTGTCATGGAATAAGTGAGCCAAACACTGACCAATGCATTTTCCTTACGCCATTTGGTATACGAAGGATCATTTACATCAGGCATGAGAATATCTCCAACCAAATATTTCCATCGCCCCCTTGCTATCACGACTAGTTCTATAGATCTAACCCATTGAAAGTAGTTTCTCAAATCTAGCTTTAATCCAGTGATCTGAAATCCTACATCTTTATCTGAAGAGGAATTTTCCCCGCTTTCTACACACTTTCCTTTTTCAGACATCGTAATCGCCCCTTATTTTTAGGGTTAAGATATTGTTTTTCTTGTTTTGAGAAGAAAACCTTTCATCTTTGCTGCAAATTCCTTTTCGGAATGAAAGATCCTTGAAATATCACTCACTTAGAATCAATGATTCTTTGGCAACACTTGATAAGCTTTGCCCTAGTCCCGTTTTTCCCTTATAGATGGTTGCAAACACACGTTAATTTTGCATACAAGGCTCTGATACCATGTTGAATGTCATCTTAATAAACAAGAAAATCAATAAACTCCAAATTCAACAACACATTTGGAAATGAGTGCCGATGACTTCTCTTGCTGTCGTGCTCCTCTTCTCTCTCTTATTTCATTCCATTACTTAAAACTAACTACAATTAGGGTATTTTAAGTATACGCTTATAACTTGAAAGATGAAAATACTCTTAATTAGTAATCTTAATGCTAGACGGATCCTCTTGGATCATAATCATTCAGGAGGATCTGAATATAATTTACCTTCACTAACAGAAAAAGATCCATGGATTTGGTAAGAGAAGTGGAGGCCTATATCTATACGAGGGAAACAACAGCAACAACAACAACGACAATAACTAAGTCTTTTCCCATACTAGACGGGGTCGGCTATATGGATTCTTTGTTTCCACAGATCCCTATCGTGTGCCATGTTAGCAGTTAACTCATAATAAGCTAGATCATTCTTTATAGTTTCTTTCCAACACTTTTGTGGTCATCCTTTAGCTCTTTTAATATTTTCCAAATTTAGTTTTTCATACCTTCTTACAAGTTCTTCTTTTGATCTTCTTTCTATATGTTCAAACCATCTTAAACTCCGCCCATGTAAGGATCACCATTGCATTGCCGGTCCCAAGCCCGAATAAAGGAGGAGGGTTGTGTTAGCCTTCCGACAGCCAACGTAAAACTTCGTCGGATTTTTATAACATGGATTACAAAAATTATGAGTATTTCTTTGGGGCGTTCCCGCCTAGTGACGTGCTGCAGAGCCCGAATGCAGTAAGAAGTAAGCAAGGGCCACTACATTTTCGTACGAATATAGTGAATCAATTGTAGAGACGGTTCCCATATGATGGACGGGTGTGGGTAAAGAAGTTAGTCCCGCTACATTGCCGCCCGAACGTAGTGAAAATGTTTTAGAGAGGGTCTCCGCATTTTGATTATGGACAGATGCGGGGGATAAGAAAGTTAGTCCTAGATAATAAGATTCGTATTGGTTCTTGGAATATCGGAACATTATCCGGTAAGTTAATGGAGGTGGTAGATACTATGATTCTGAGAAAGATTTATATTCTATGTTTACAAGAGACAAAATGATTGGAGAAAAAGCAAAGGAGATAGAGGATACTAGTTTTAAATTATGGTACTCAGGTAAAGAAAAGGCTGAAAATGGAGTTGGTATTATCATAAATAAAGATTTAAAGGAGAGTATAGTAGACATACAACGATATGGTGACCGAATCATGACGTTGAAATTAGTGTTAGGAGCAGAGGTTTTGAATATAGTTTGTGCTTACGCACCCCAAGTAGGACTAGAAGAGAGTATAAAGACAGTTTTTTGGGAAGAGTTAGATAAGGTGTTTCAAAAGATTCCACAAAAGGAGTGAGATTTGTTTAGGAGGAGATTTAAATGGACATGTCGGTAAAGAGGCATTAGGATATCAAGGGATTCATGAAAACTTTGGTTTTGGGGATATAAACGAGGAAGGTAGGGAGATTTTAAATTTTGCTATGGCATTTGATCTCTTTATAGTCAATATAATCTTCAAAAAACGGGATGAACATTTAATTACTTATAAGAGTGGCTTATCACAAACACAAATTGATTACTTTATTTGTAGAAAAAAAGATAGAGCGTGTTGTAAAGATTGCAAGGTAATTCCAGGAGAAAGCTTAACCATCCAACATCGACTTTTAGTTATGGATTTATAAATAAAAAAATGGACAAAGAAGAAAAGAGTGCATCAAGCTATTCGGACTAAATGGTAGAACCTCAAAAGCGAGAAAGAAGATATATTTAAAAAGAAAGTCCATCAAGGAGATGTTTAGAATTATGTGGGCACACCTTGTGATATTGGAACAATATGGCTATACATATTAGGAAAGTGGCGAAAGATGTGTTAGGGGTATCTAAGGGAGGTGTACCGGCACAAAAAGAAGCTTGGTGGTGGAGTGAAGTAGTACAAAATAAAATCAAGGCAAAGAGGGCATGTTACAAATTACATTATGCTAAGAAAACTAGTGAAACTTTAGAAGCTTATAAGAAAGCAAAGAAGGAAGCGAAAAAGGCCGTTAGTGAAGCAAAAGCTAAGATTTGGGAGGACTTATAGAAAAAACTTAACTCAAAAGAGGGTGAAAGAGATATTTTTAGGATAGCTAGGGCTAGAGATAAGAAAACTAAAGATCTTAATTATGTTAGATGCATAAAAGACAAGGATGAAAAATTTCTAGTGGCAAATGATGATATAAGAAATAGATGGAAAAACTATTTTCATAATCTTTTTAATGAAAATAAAGATGTTAGTATTAGTTTAGGAGATTTAGCCAAGTCAGAAAAGTATATAAACCACAATTTCTACCGACGTATTCAAAAGAAAGAAGTCAAAGAGGCTCTTAAACATATGAAGGGGTAAATCGGTAGGACCAGATAATATTCCTATAGAAGTTTGGAAAATACTATGAAGGGGTAAATCGGTAGGACCGGATAATATTCCTATAGAAGTTTGGTATAATCTTTTTAATGCAAATAAAGATGTTAGTATTAGTTTAGGAGATTTAGCCAAGTCAGAAAAGTATATAAACCACAATTTCTACCGACGTATTCAAAAGAAAGAAGTCAAAGAGTCTCTTAAACATACAACAACAACAACAACTAAGCCTTTTCCCATACTAGACGGGGTCGGCTACATGGATTCTTTGTTTCCACAGATCTCTATCGTGTGCCATGTTAGCAGTTAACTCCCAATAAGCTAGATCATTCTTTATTGTTTCTTTCCAACACTTTTGTGGTCGTCCTCTACCTCTTTTAATACTTTCCAAATTTAGGTTTTCTAACCTTCTTACAGGTTCTTCTTTTGATCTTCTTTCTATATGTCCAAACCATCTTAAACGATGTTCTCTCATTTTATCAAAGAGTCTCTTAAACATATGAAGGGTTAAATCGGTAGGACCGGATAATATTCCTATAGAAGTTTGGAAAATACTAGGAGAAATAGGAATCACTTTTCACAAGACTATTTAATGAAATATGAAAAAACCAAAAGATGCCCAAAGAATGGAGAGCAAGTACACTTATACCCATATATAAGAACAACAGAGACATTTAAAATTGTGCGAATTATCGAGGTATCAAGTTAATGAGTCATACTATGAAATTATGGGAAAGAATTATCGAACGTAGGTTAAGACAAGTATAAGTACAACAGAGAGCTAATTTGGATTCATGCCAGGCAGATCTACTATTGAAACGATTCACCTTTTGAGACGTCCTATGGAACATTTTAGAGCAAAAAAGAAAGACTTTCACATGATATTTATTGATCTAGAAAAAGCTTATGATAGGGTACTGAGGGAGGTTCTTTGGAGAACTTTGGAAAAAAGAAGTATCCCATTGACATATATTAACCTTATAAGAGACATGTATGATGGTGCAAAAACATGTGTGAGGACTCATGAATGAACGACAGACTTCTTTGAAGTTAATATTGGGTTACATCAAGGATCAACTTTAAGTCCATACTTATTTATAATGGTGATGGATGAGTTAACAAAACGTATTCAAGATGAAGTACCTTGGTGTATGTTATTTGCAGATAACATTGTATTAGTGGAGGAATCTAAGGAAAAAGTTAATAGAAAATTGGAACTATGGAGAGAAACATTAGAAAGCAAAGGCCTCCGACTTAGTAGAAAAAAGACAGAATATATGGAATGTAAGTTTGATCATTTGGTTACCTCAGAGGACATAGAAATTAAAATTGGCACACATTACATCCCCCAAAAGGAAAATTTTAAATACCTAGGGTCAATTTTTCAGAGTGATGGAAGAATTAATGGAGATGTTACGCATAGAATTAATGCTGGTTGGTTAAAATGGAGAGGAGCATCAGATATTCTTTGTGATAAGAAGATACCATTAAAATTAAAAGGTAAATATTATTGAGCAGCAATTAGGCGAGTGTTGGTTAATCATCAACATGTATAAAAGATGTATGTGACAGAAATGAAGATGTTGAGATGGATGAGTGGTCATACAAGAAAAGACCGTATAGATAATGAGGTTATTAGAAACAAATTAGGTGTGGCACCAATAGAGGATAAAATGAGAGAACATCGTTTAAGATGGTTTGGACATATAAAAAGAAGATCAAAAGAAGAACCTTTAAGAATGTTAGAAAAACTAAATTTAGAAAGTATTAAAAGAGGTAGAGGATAACCACAAAAGTGTTGGAAAGAAACAATAAAGAATGATCTAGCTTATTGGGAGTTAACTTCTAACGTGGCACACGATAGGGATATGTGGAAACAAAGAATCCATGTAGCCGACCCTGTCTAGTATGGGAAAAGGCTTAGTTGTTGTTGTTTGTATTGGTGTCACTGCTAATTTATTTCTAATAACCTCATTATGTATACGGTCTTTTCTTGAATGACCACTCATCCATCTCAATATCTTCATTTCCGTCACAGACATCTTTTGTACATGTTGATGATTAATTGCCCAACACTCAAAACCATAAAACATGGCAAGCCTAATTGTTGCTCTATAATATTTACCTTTTAACTTTAATGGTATCTTCTTATCACAAAGAATATCTTATGCTCCTCTCCATTTTAACCAACCAGCATTAATTCTATGCGTAACATCTCCATTAATTCTTCCATCACTCTGAAAAATTGACCCTAGGTATTTAAAATTTTCCTTTTGGGGGATATAATGTGTGTCAATTTTAATTTCTATGTCCTCTGAGGTAACCAAATGATCAAACTTACATTCCATATATTATGTCTTTGTTCTACTAAGTCGGAGGCCTTTGCTTTCTAATGTTTGTCTCCAGTTCCAATTTTCTATTAACTTTTTCCTTAGACTCCTCCACTAATACAATGTCATATGCAAATAACATACACAAAGTACTTCATCTTGAATATGTTTTGTTAACTCATCCATCACCATTATAAATAAGTATGGACTTAAAGTTGATCCTTGTTGTAATCCAATATTAACTTCAAAGAAGTTTGTCATTCCTTCATGAGTCCTCATGTTTTTGCACTGTCGGCTGATGAAGACTTAATCGATAAAGTGATTCAGACGATCGAGGAATGAAGAAATGGGTTAGTCGGCACTTTCATCCTGCCACCACCTTCCTTTTATTATTTCTCTTCATTACAACCCTAATGACAACACACTATTATATAACCCTAATCTAACTTAAAGTACGAATATACCCTTAATAAGTATTAACCTTTACATCATTACTCACGGGTCCTATGATCCATTAGGATCCGAATTACAAGAACCACAATACAAACTAAAAGATACATTATACAATTAACTATACTAAGACACTTTTGCCTTTAACTATACTAATCTAGACTCATACTAACACTCCCCCTCAAGTTGGGTGAAAGATGGATGTTACACCAAACTTGCTACACAATCTTTGCATTTGATCTCTAGTAACTGGCTTGGTCAATATATCTTCACACTGATGTCCTGATTGCACATATTCTAATTGGAATTCTTTTGTATCTACACTGTCCCTTATAAAGTGATAATCAATTTCAATATGTTTTGTCCTCTCATGATATACTGGGTTTGAGGCTATTTGTATTGCTGCTTTGTTGTTACAGAATATAGGTATAGTTTTGTTAACAAATAAGTCCATCTCCATTAGTAATGATCGCAACAATTTTCCTTCACATATACTTGAGGCTATTGTCCTATATTCTGCTTTAGCTGTTGATCTCGCTACCACTAACTATTTCTTACTTTTCCATGATACTATATTTCCTCCAATCAATGTTATATATCTTGTGGTAGACTTTCTATCTTCTATTGAACTTGCCCAATCAATATCTGTATAAATTTCAATGTCAGTATGACCATTAGATATATAAATGATCCCATATCCTGGAGTTGTCTTTAGATATCGTAATATGTGAAATACAACATCCATATGACGTTTTGATGGTGATTGCATAAATCTGCTTACTATACTCACGACATATGCTATATCTGGATGTGTAATGGTTAGATATATCAATTTTCCCACCAATTGTTGATATCTTATTGTATAAACTCTTTAAACTCCATCTTCCATCTGTAACTTATGATTTACATCCATTGGAGTATATGTAGGTCTGCAATTCTCCATTTTAACATCTTGCAATAGGTCTAAGGTATATTTTCTTTGATTCAGAAATATATCCTTACCTGAATAGGCTATTTCAATGCCTAAAAAATAATGTAGTCTTCCAATATCTTTAATGTCAAATAATCGATGGAGATCCTTCTTTAGTTTTTGAATTTCTTGAGTGTCATCACATCTTATAATGATATCATCTACATATACCAATAGTAGCGTCAATTTTTTCCTCTTTTTGAAGAATAGTGTATGATCACTTACACTCTTATGATAACCCAAATTTATAATGCTCCTGTTGAATTTCTCAAACCACGCTCTTGGTGATTGTTTTAATCCATAGATAGCTTTTTTTAATTTGCGTACCTTTCTTTTAAGGGTTGAATATCCAGGTGGTGGTTCCATATAAATTTCTTCTTTCAGTTCTCCCTGTAGAAAAGCATTTTTCACATCTAGTTGCCACATTACCCAATTTCTTTGAGCTGCAATACTGATAATAACTCGTATGGATGTAAGTTTTGCTACCAGTGCGAATGTCTCCTCATAATCAATCCCATATTCTTGACTATATCCGCGGGCTACTAACCTGGCTTTATACCTTTCTAATGAACCATCTGCTTTGTACTTAATTGTGTACACCCACTTGCATGAGACTGCTTTTCTGTCTTTAGGTAAGTCACTGTGTTCCTAAGTTTGATTCTTCTCTAATGCTCAAATTTCAGACTCATAGCCTCAACCCATTGCTTGTCTCTAGATGCTTCAAGGTAATTTTTAGGGATTTGATGTACCTCAGCCTTTAGCACCAAATTATAGTAACTTTATGATAGTTT
Organism: Brasenia schreberi; assembly: GCA_036023115.1. NCBI lineage: Eukaryota > Viridiplantae > Streptophyta > Magnoliopsida > Nymphaeales > Cabombaceae > Brasenia > Brasenia schreberi. Next base: position 7,372,346 of record JAYKKT010000088.1, read on the forward strand.
ATTGTAGGAAAGATATTGAGAAATTTGATATTTACGGCATGATCTCTTCCCTTTTCTGAGTGCTATAGGAATATCTGAATCATCTAAGTCCCCATCTCTTGTTTCTTCTACACTTTCTCTTGAATAAGAAGTTTCTGTTTTTCCTCCTCGATTTATTACCTCTTTTTGTCTATCCATAAATATATTTCTCTCCCCCTTTCTGTATATTTGCATGCTCTTTTCTTTTGGGATTTGATTTGTATTGTCTTCCTCTGATTCTTCACTCACACTGATTCGTGGTAGAACAACTGTTTCTTCAAAGATAGAGTCAGATACCTCATTCAACCTTTTGTAGTATGGAGTAGTCTCAAAAAAGGTTACATCCATAGAAATATATCTTCTATGAGTGTTAGGATTGTAACAGATGTATCCTTTCTTTTCACAAGAATATCCAATGAAAATGCATTTTATTTCCCTGGTATCAAACTTGTCTCTGAATTGTTGATGAACATGCACATAACAAACACATCCAAATATTCTGGGAATCAGATGAAATGAGTTATCTTCAGGTTTAATTACCTTGAAAGGAGACTTTCCTACAAGCATCACAGTCAGAATTCTATTCATGATATATACTGCTGTGAGAATTGCTTTTGGCCAGAAGTATTTTGGAACATTGTGTTTAATAAATAGGGTTCTAGCAATTTTCAAGAAATGTCGATTCTTTCGTTCTACTACTTCATTCTGTTGTGGTGTATAAACACAAGATGTCTGATGTATGATGTCATGAGCTTGAAGATACGATTCCAACTGAGCATTACAGTATTCTCCACCATTGTCTGATCTGAGTGCTTTAACAGTAAAACCAAACCGAGTCTTGATAAAATTATAAACTATAGGAAAAATTGAAGAGATTTCTGATTTTAATTTCATTAGATAGACAAAGGTAATTCTTAAGAAATCATCAATAAAAGTAACAAAGTATTTGAAATTTCCAATAGAAGGTATCACACATGGTCCCCAACTCTTAAAAAACATGATTTCAATCTGTGATTTGATTCATAATCTGTTGATTCAACCTTTCTTTTTGATGAAATACCTCAGAAATTTTCATCAACCTTTTAAAGAACCCACAAATAATTACTTGTAATTTTCCAGAGATAAACCAATGCGACAAACTGATGTATTCACGTTCAAGACTCTGATACCATGTCGGCTGATGAAGACTTAATCGATAAAGTGATTCAGACGATTGAGGAATGAAGAAATGGGTTAGTCGTCACTTTCATCCTGCCGCCACCTTCCTTTTATTATTTCTCTTCATTACAACCCTAATGACAACACACTATTATATCACTCTAATCTAACTTAAAGTATTAATATACCCTTAATAAGTATTAACCTTTACATCATTACTCACGGGTCCTAATGGATTAGATTCTGATCCATTAGGATCCGAATTACAAGAACCACAATATAAACTAAAAAGATACATAATACAATTAACTATACTAAGACACTTTACCTTTAACTATACTAATCTAGACTTATACTAACATGCACCATCATACATGTCTCTTATAAGGTTAATATATGTCAATGGGATACCTCTTTTTTCCAAAGTTCTCCAAATAACCTCCCTCGGTACCTTATCATAAGCTTTTTCTAGATCAATAAATATCATGTGAAGATCTTTCTTTTTTGCTCTAAAATGTTCCATAAGATGTTTCAAAAGGTGAATCGCTTCAATAGTAGATCTGCCTGGCATGAATCCAAATTGGTTCTCTGTTGTACTTAATACTTGTTTTAACCTACGTTCGAAAATTCTTTCCCATAATTTCATAGTATGGCTCATTAACTTATACCTCGATAATTCGCACAATTTTGAATGTCTCTCTTGTTCTTATATATGGGTATAAGTGTACTTGCTCTCCATTCCTCGAGCATCTTTTGGTTTTTCCATATTTCATTAAATAGTCTTGTGAGCCAAGTGATTCCTATTTCTCCTAGTATTTTTCAAACTTCTATAAGAATATTATCTGGTCCTACCGATTTACCACCTTTCATATGTTTAAGAGACTCTTTGACTTCTTTCTTTTGAATACGTCGGTAGAAATTGTGGTTTATATACTTCTCTTATTTGGCTAACTCTCCTAAGTTACATCTTTATTTTCATTAAAAAGCTTATAAAAATAGTTTTTCCACCTATTTCTTATATCATCATTTGACACTTGAATTTTTTAATCCTTGTCTTTTATGCAACTAACATAATTAAGATCTTTAGTTTTCTTATCTCTATCCCTAGCTATCTTAAAAATATCTCTTTCACCTTCTTTTGAGTTGTTTTTTATATAAATCCTTCCAAATTTTAGCTTTTGCTTCACTCTCGGCCTTTTTTGCTTCTTTTTTTTTCTTATAAGCCTCTAAGGTTTCACTAGTTTTCTTAGCATAATGTAATTTGTAACATGCCCTCTTTATCTTGATTTTATTTTGCACTACTTCACTCCACCACCAAGCTTCTTTTTGTACCGTTACACCTCCCTTAGATACACCTAATACATCTTTCGCCACTTTCCTAATATGTATAGCCATATTGGTCCACATATCATAGGGTGTACCAACATAATTTCAAACATCTCCTTGAATGACTTTCTGTTGAAATATATCTACTTTCTTGCTTTTGAGGTTCCACCATTTAGTCCGACTAGCTCGATGTACTCTTTTCTTCTTTGTCCATTTTTTTTTTGTAAATCCATAACTAAAAGTCGATGTTGGATGGTTAAGCTTTCTCCTGGAATTACCTTGCAATCTTTAAAACACGCTCTATCTTTTTTTCTATAAATAAAGTAATCAATTTGTGTTTGTGATAAGCCACTCTTATAAGTAATTAAATGTTCATCTCGTTTTTTGAAGATTGTATTACTATAAAGAGATCAAATGCCATAGCAAAATTTAAAATCTCCCTACCTTCCTCATTTATATCCCCAAAACCAGTTTCCATGAATCCCTTGATATCCTAATGCCTCTTTACCAACATGTCCATTTAAGTCTCCTCCTAAACAAATCATCTCCCTTTGTAAAATATTTTGAATTACCTTATCTAACTCTTCCCAAAAAGTTGTCTTTATACTATCTTCTAGTCCTACTTAAAGTGCGTAAGCACAAACTATATTCAAAACCTCTACTTCTAACACTAATTTCAACGTCATGATTCGGTCACCATATCGTTGTATGTCTACTATACTCTCCTTTAAATCTTTATTTATGATAATACCAACTCCATTTCGAGCCTTTTCTTTACCTGAGTACCATAATTTAAAACCTGTATCCACTATCTCCTTTGCTTTTTCTCCAACCCATTTTGTCTCTATGTAAACATAGAATATGAATATTTCTCCGAATCATAGTATCTACCACCTCCATTAGCTTACCGGATAATGTTCCGATATTCGAAGAACAATACAAATCTTATTTTCTAGGAGTAGCTTCCTTACCCCCCGCATCCGTCCATATTCAAAATGTGAAGACCCTCTCTGAAAATTATTCACTACATTCGGGCGACAATGTAGCGGGACTAACTTCTTTACCCACAACCGTCTATGATGTGGGAACCCTCTCTGTAATTAATTCACTACATTCGCATGAAAATGTAGTGACCTTTGCTTACTTATTACTGTATTCAAGCTCTGCAGCACGTCGTTAGACGGGGATACCCCAAAGCAATTATCATAATTTTTGTAATCCATGTTGTAAAAATCCGACGAAGTTTTACGCTGGCTGTCGGAAGCCTAACACAACCCTCCTCCTTTATTCGGGCTTAGGACCGGCAATGCATGGGTGATCCCTTACATGGGCGGAGTTACCTATACGAGGGAACCACAAGCAAAATTTCAGCTAATATCCCAACAACATAACATAATCAAGAGACGATCATTTGACATCAAAGATTAGGGCATCTACTACTATCAAAGTTAAAGATAATTGTACCGGAATTAGCTAAACTCAAAAAGGAAGCATGATTAGAATGTGAGCTGTGTCAATTAGGCAAACATGTTCGAGTTAGTTTTCCTAGAAGTGTATCGAGAACTCAAAGTCCTTTTGATTTAATTCATTCAGATGTATGGGGCTCTAGCTCAATTACTACAGTTACTAGACACAGGTACTTTATTTCATTTATTGATGATTATTTTCAGTTCACTTTTGTTTACCTACTGAAATCAAAGGATGAAGTTGTTGCAATATTTTCTTTATTTTATAAATTTGTTCAGAAGTAATTTTAGGCACAAGAAGGCGATCAAATGGTAGTGCATTCACTTGAGGAGACCTCAAAAACTATCTTTCATCACAAAGAATACTTCACTAAACATCCTATGTATACTCTCCCCAACATAATGGAGTAGCAGAACACAAAAACCATCATATACTAGAAACAACCCGAACATTCATGATTGGAAGCAAAACACCAAAAAGTCTTTGGGGTGAGATAGTTCTTACTTCTGTTTACCTTATAAATCGTATTTCATCATCTATTCTTGAAGGAAAAGTGCCTATGAAGCTATTATTTCCAAAGGACAAACATTTTCACATCATCCCCAAAGTCTGATATGTATGTTATGTACATGTACACCTTAATGGTAGGGATAAACCGGATCCAAGGACAGTAAAATGTGTCTTTATTGGATATTCACCATTCCAAAAAGGGTATTTGTTAAATTATAACATGAAATAAGTATAAAAAAAAAACAGGCGGCCAGATTTCTTTAGTGTTAGGAGAAGACGTCCCACACCTTGAGCTGCCGTCTCTCTCTCTTTATGAACAGATTACATCCTAATTAGGTTATGGTAGGGTTTTCCCTTTTATAACCAGCCTACTTTATTCTATATTACACAAATGCCATTAATGAAAAGAAATTTAAAGACAACTTTAAAACCCCCAACCTAAGATACTAAGGTTAAACCACATTAATGGCCAGACTTACTCCTTTTGTATCTTCAACTTCTTCAACACCCCCCCTTAAGTTGGGCATGAAGATTATAATTATGCCCAACTTGCTATATAATTCTTTAAGCGTATTTGTGTTAATGGCTTTGGTCAGCATATTTGCGCATTGATCTTCTAGTCTCGCGTGTTCTAATATGAATTCATTAGAACACACATAATCTCTTATGAAGTGACAATCTATTTCGATGTGCTTGGTGTGTTCATGATACACTGGATTTGAAGCAATTTGTATCACTACCTTACTGTCACACCATAAAGGAATGGACATTGTAATTGGAAATCCCATCTCCATAAGAACGAATCTCAGTCATTTTCCTTCACAAATACCCGAGGCCATTGCTCTATATTTTGCTTCATATCTAAATCTAGCTACCACAATTTGTTTTTTGCTTTTCCAAAATACTATATTATCACCAACCAATGAAACATATCTTGAGGTTGATTTTCTATCTTCTTTTGAACCAACCCAATCTCCATCTGTATAAACTTTAATCTCCGTGTGTTCATGATTCATGTAAAAAATACCATATCCAGGAATGCTCTTCAAATACCTGAGTATATGGTACACCACATCCATATGTCTCTTTTAGGGTGATTCCATGAATCTGCACACAATTCCCACACCATAAGAGATATGAGGTCTAGTGTTGGTCAAGTATATCAACTTACCAACCAGTTTTTGTTATCTCACACATCCATCATTCAATTCCATCTTTTGATTAACCTCCATAGAGGTATGTATCGGTTTGCACTCCGTCATTTTTGTGTCTCGTAGTAAATCCAACATATATTTCCGTTGGTTTAGGAAGATATTTGCACCCGAATACACCACTTTAATATTGAGAAAATAGTACAACTTTCCCAAATCCTTTATGCCGAAGAGTATGAAATTCCTTCTTTAGTCCCTCAATTTCATCTATATTATCACATGTTACAATAATGTCATCAACATAAACTAGCAACAGTGTTTGTTTCGTTCCTCTTTTAATAAACAAGGTATAATCACTAACACTTTTAGAATAGCCCAAATTAATAATACCACTGCTGAATTTTTCAAGTCAAACACGAGGTGATTGCTTTAATATATATATATAGCCTTTTTCAGTTTATAGACCTTTCTTTATTGATTTATATATCCTGGTGGAAAGTACATATACACTTCTTCATTGATCTCCCCCTGCAAAAATGCATTCTTCACATATAACTGTCATAATGTCTATTTTCTTTAGGCAACTAGGCTGATTATAATTCTGATGGTTGTAAGTTTAGTCACAGGTGCAAAGGTCTCCTCATAGTCAATTCCATGTGACTAACTATATCCTTTTGCTACTAGATGAGCCTTGTATCTTTTTAAAGATCCATCTGCCTTGAACTTGATGGTATAAACTCACTTAAAGCCAACTGCCTTCCTTCCAGATGGGAGGTCTCTCACTTCTCATGTGTGATTCTTTTCAAGAGCTTGTATCTCTGATTGCATAGATTTAACCCACTGTGGTGACTTAGAGGCCTCCAAATAATCATTTGGAATATGGTATTCTTCAGCATTCAACACAAAATTATGATAACTCGGAGAGAACAATCATAAGACACGAATTGAGTAATCGGGTATTTAGAGCATGATCTTTTCACTTTCCTTAAAGCTATCGGAAGATTAAGACGTAAATATTCATTACCTTCTTATGTGGCTTCTATAACTTGATCCGAGGAGGGATCTCCACGTTGGTTCATAGTTCCTCAAACATAAAATAAGGGCATCATGGAATTAAACAACCAGATTGCAACCAACGCAAAATTATGATAACTCGGAGAGAACAATCATAAGACACGAATTGAGTAATCAAGTATTTAGAGCATGATCTTTTCACTTTCCTTAAAGCTATCGGAAGATTAAGACGTAAATATTCATTACCTTCTTATGTGGCTTCTATAACTTGATCCGAGGAGGGATCTCCACGTTGGTTCATAGTTCCTCAAACATAAAATAAGGGCATCATGGAATTAAACAACCAGATTGCAACCAACGCATCATCTTTTTCCCATTTTGAATATATGATATCCATTCGTTATATATCCCATCCCTTGACAACTCAAACATAAGGGTTCTGAGAGTGATTATATGAATTATTGGAACAAAGGTTTCACAGTCAACTCGAGGCTCTTGGGTGTAACATTAGGCAACAAGTCTAGTTCACTACCATCTAATTGCCTTGACTTGTGCCTGAAATTGCTTCAGAACAAATTTATGAAATAAAGGAAATATTGCAACAACTTCATCTTTTGATTTTAGTAGGTAAACAACAGTGAACCTAAAATAATCATCAATAAACAAAATAAAGTATCTATGTCAAGGGATAGTGCTCCATACATCAACAACAACAACAACTAAGCCTTTTCCCATACTAGACGGGGTCAACCACATGGATTCTTTGTTTCCACATATCCCTATCGTATGCCATTTAGCAATTAACTCATAATAAGCTAGACCATTCTTTATTGTTTCTTTCCAACACTTTTGTGGTCATCCTCTACCTTTTTAATACTTTTCAAATTTAGTTTTTCATACCTTCTTACATGTTCTTCTTTTGATCTTCTTTCTATATGTCCAAACCATCTTAAACGATATTCTCTAATTTTATCCTCTATTGGTGTCACTCCTAATTTGTATCATATCACCCGTATCATACTTTAATATTAAAAAAATACAAAATATTAAAAAATCAATAAAAATAAGTAAAAATCCAAACAAAAATCAAGAAAAATCAGAAAAAATCTGGCAATTGCTTTAAATTCATACAATGTAAAGTTTAGTATAGATTGAGCATTCGACATTGAACAATTGCATCCAAATTTATATATTTTGAATAAAAAAAATGAAATATATTTACATTTTACAAATTATATTTTTATATATCACTCGTATCATACATTTACATTCAACATCTTCATCTTCATCTTCTCCTTGCAAAAGATCCTCCTCATCATCATCAAGAATACTTTTTATTTGGAAATCAAATTCTTCGTCTCCTTGATAATGTTGTTGCGCTCCTTCCAAATTAATTCATGCAATGTCTTATTCAGTTAGGAGGGCATTTTCTTCATAGTCTTCTATAATCCAGTCTTCTAATATATCAAAATTATCCAAACTTATTGGATCAAATTGGCTTTCTTGTCTATTTACTTTTGTTAATTACCTACAACAAAGAAAGATAAGCAATTAGTAAATAATATTAATAATTAAAGTCAAACAATTTATTAAATTGAACATTTATGTACTAAGTAATATAACATTACCTTTCACGAAGACACATAAAAACTAATCATTCAGTCGCTTATGTTCCAACCTGTTGCGCTTTTTTCTATTGATGTGTTGAAAGACACTTCAATTTCTTTCACAACCAGTTGCACTATAGGTTTGACTCAAAACTTTGACTGCAAAATCCTTAAGGTTCAGACAATCAATTCCAAACCTATTCCACCAAACTTAACATTAGAGACATAATCCACAATAATATAAGATGTATTGATTTAAGAAACTTAAATACGAAGATAAACAATTTACTTGGACGCATAGTAGTGCGGTTGCGAATTGCTACAGGCAAACTCATCAAGTGAAGAGCATTATCATAGATCTCCATTTCTCGATGTATAGCATCTACTCTGCTCTAATTAGGGACTAATCTATCTATACAATCATTGATGCCTCGATTAACCTCACCATCCCTTTTGAAGCTTGTTGAGTACCTCAATGATGGGTTTAGATAATATGCTGCTTCATGAATAGGCTGATGCAATTGTTTATTCTATATATTATCAATAATTTTTCACACAAGCACATAATCTCTTTTTTTCCATTAAAATTATTTCTAATGACTTCTTTTGCCCTATCCATGGCTTTATAAAGGTAGTCCATAGATGGTTTCTCCTCACTAGCAGCCTATCTCAAAACCTTTACTAATGTACATGTAATCCTTAACAGTCTAACACATGCATTCCAAAATGTACTCCTGAAGACTGATTCAACTTTTGGTTTCTTATGTTCTGAGGTAACTCTGCAAATTATTGTCATTCATCTGAGAAGAACATTCTCTTCAATGCTTGCTTTTGTCTCACAATACTCTGTACAGATAAGAAGTTTATTGCAAACCAAGTTGCAGCTATTCAAAGAAGCTCTGCACCTTCTGTATATCTCCTCTTTATACAAAAAATAAATGCATGGTTGTAAATGAATTTTGTGATATCTTAGCAACACTCAGTTGCTGTCTTTATCTCATCCATCTCACCAATATCCTCAAGGATGAGATCTAAATAATGGGTTGCACATGGTGTCCAGTAGAAAATCCCATAAGTATCAGCTAACTCCTTCCTAGTTGCTTTGTAGTTACTTGCATTATCTGTAATTAATTGTACTACATTCTTTAGCCCAACCTCGCATATCACCTTATCAAATTCATGTCGTAGGATTTTCGTAGTGTGCCTCTTCTCTGACATGTTTAGAGATCTCAAAAACATAAGTCCTTTAGGACAGTAGATAAGAAAGTTTAGCAAGGTCCTTCCTTGCCTATCTGTCCATCCATATGCCATGATAGTGCAACCTGTCTCCTTCCATGACTCTCTCAAAGTCGAACAATATTTTCGCCTATCTGTCAATCCATCTATCATGATAGTGCAACCTATCTTCTTATTACAAAGAATACCTGATGCTCCTCTTCATTTTAACCAACCAGCATTAATTCTATGCGTAACATCTCTATCAATTCTTTCATCACTCTGAAAAATTGACCCTAAGTATTTAAAACTTTCCTTTTGGGGGATGCAATGTGTGCCAATTTTAATTTCTATGTCTTTTGAAGTAACCAAATGATCAAACTTACATTCAATATATTCTGTCTTTGTTCTACTAAGTCAGAGGTGTTTGCTTTCTAATGTTTCTCTCCATAGTTCTAATTTTCTATTAACTTTTTCTTTAGACTCCACTAACACAATGTCATATGCAAATAACATACACCAAGGTACTTCATCTTGAATATGTTTTGTTAACTCATCAATCACCATTATAAATAAGTATGGACTTAAAGTTGATCCTTCATGTAACCCAATATTAACTTCAAAGAAGTTTGTCATTCCTAATTGATACGACTCACATACACTTCTAGGAAAATTGACTCGAACATGTTTGCCTAATTGATACAGCTCACATTCTAAGCATGCTTCCTTTTTGAGTTTAGCTAATTTCGGTACAATTATCTTTAACTTTGATAGTGGTAGATGCTCTAATCTTTGATGCCAAATGATCGCCTCTTGATTATGTTGTGCTGCTGGGATATTAGCTGAAATTTTGCTTGCGGTTCCCTCATATAGGTATAGGCCTCCACTTCTCTTACCAAATCCATGGATCATTTTCATCTCCCTTTCCTTAAACATAAAATAAGGGAATCATGGAATTAATCAACCAGGCTGCAACCAACGCATCATCTTTTCTCATTTTGAATATATGATATTCATTCGTTATTATCCCATCCCTTGACAACGCAAACATAAGGGTTCTGAGAGTGATTATATGAATTATTGGAACAAAGGTTTCACAGTCAACTCCAGGCTCTTGGGTGTAACATTAGGCAACAAGTCCAGCTCTGAAACTATCTAGAGTCCTATAACTTTGGTCTTGACTTTATAATTCCACCGACAACCCACAATCTTTTCATCTTTAGGTTTGATCACTATATCTAAGGTTTTGGCTTTTTTGAAGTAATCTATGTCTTTCCGCATAGCTTGAATCCAATCACTAGAGTTTTGGCTTGGTTGAAGTTTTTGGGCTCAATATGTAAGGAGATAGCAGCCAAAAGAGATTCAAAAGGGATTTATGTTGAGGAGCAAAATTCACATAGGACACAAATACAGGTGATTCGGGCACTGTGCTAAAAGTTCTAATGGAGTTGGTGCTGTCAGATTGGGTGTTTTCTTTGGCTCTTCTAACATAAAACTTGCAAAAGGGATGGACATATTTCTAATACCAGAAGACTCCATTCGACTTGCTCACTAGTGCCTTCGATTGGAGGTTTCTTGAAGAGGCTCACCAACCTGGTTGTCACTGTTAATATTGAAGATAGGATTAGGTTCCTCCAAATCGTCAAGAGTCTTCCACAAAAGAATATTCACTGTGCTTCCTATAGAGATGCCAAAATGGGCATGTCCTGGGGCTCCCGCCTTGGAAGAATGCAAGCCCAGCCTAAGATTCCAGGCCCACGTTAGGGGCTGGGCTCATCTGGCCCTGGGGGCCAAGGTGGGCTGGGCAGGGGACCAATATATATATATATATATATATATATATATATATATATATATATATATATATCTTTGTGTGTATGTGTTTGTGTGCTTGTGCACTTGTATATATAGACGTATATTTAGATATATACAACAACAAAGCCTTTTTCCATACTAGATGTATTTATTATAATATATAGTATATATTTATATATCTATTATAACAAAATATATATATATATATATATATATATATATATATATATATTCATATGTATATGATATGGAACAGGCATATTTTCATTAAACCGTATATTAAGAGAGATAACTAATTGGTATATTCATACAAGGAATTTTCAACAGGAGTGAAACTCTTTGCATTAAACCGTGGGATAAGAATCTTTTGATGTCATAGAATGGAAAGCACTTTCTCTGCCATCAGATCTCCAACATCAATTAGGAGAGATTTATGCATGACTCCTTAACTGTATGGTGATGAATGGCATCGTTTCCTTCCATAGCAGTAAGTCAGCAGTATTTTAGGATCGACTGTATGAAGTCGAAAGTATTGAAATGATTAAAAGTTTAACTGGTAAGACAACATTCATTAAATACTTTTGCTATAGTTTAAAATGTAAGTTCAAAAGTTTGTGCAATTTGAGATAAGGTTTAGAGCAATTTTGCCACTCTATTAAGCACAATATTTTATTTATACCTGCAATGAGGATTATGTTAAAAGAAACAATTGTCTGAATCTCATGTTTTTGTTGAAGAATATGCTTATCTAATGTTCTTTGTGTTAGTTTTATGTTTTTAGGTATTATTGTACTCGCCCGAAACTTTAGGGGCATTTTGGTAATTTTCTGTACTAGGTGTATTTTGGTTATTTTGGTCAATTTCCGTTTTACAGCTCCCTATATAAGGACTGGTAGGTTGTATTAGACTATGAGGTTGTGTTGTAAGAAAGAGTGGAGAAGAGGGGGGGCGACCTCCATTGGAGGTCCGCCCCTTCCTTCAATCCCTCATTTTTTCTCCTTAATATAAGTCTTAATCTCCTGCAACGCTTCTCTAAAATTACAGCATGGTATCAGAGCCATAGAAGGCCTGAAAAACGGTGATTTCTTGATTAGAATATCCAAAGTTGATGTGTGGAAGAGAATCCTCAAATCAGATTGGGCTACGCTTCTTGGAATATTTTTTTTGCTGCCGATTGAACTATTGCTGGAATTTCTTCCTGTCAACTAGACTGCTGATTTTGTGTAGAAGAAAATCATCAAATCAGGTTAAGTTATCAATTTCCTCAGAATTTAATCTTCAAATCAGTTTGAGTTTGGGCTGCAAATTTCTTCTTGGGATATGAAAAATAGGACTACTGATTGAGTTGCAGATTCTTAGCAGAGTAATCTAGTGATAAACATTGACAAAATCTTTTTCTGATTATCGTTAAATCTACTCCGAAAAGTCGATTATTTACAACAGTTTCTAGCATATCAAAGTATATTGCTAGACTTTCTCCCATTCTGTCAAAGACTGTGCAGTTAGAACAATGTTTTTTTGTTGATTCAATATCCTGTTCTTACTATTAAGAGAAGTGTTATCTAGTTTTTGAATTTAACCTGAAAGAACAAGACTTTGAGGTGAAACACTGTTATTGATAAAGTGATTAGTGATCAGGTAGATATTGACCTCGGGTCTGTGAATATTGACATTATTGATGATACACCTTGCTTGGATAAAAATGGTTTGACTGTTGTTGATGAGAATGGATAAAAATGGTTTGACTGTTATTGATGATCTGTCAGAAGTGAAGGTGTTCCTGATCACATAGCAGAGCTGAGGAAATTTATATTTAGAGCTGAAGAAACTGTTCATATTCTAGCATCACGTCTGATCAAACCTGCAAGTCAATAATGTGCACAGCAACCTCAAAAGCCTTGTGCTCATGGATGAAATATGTGGAGGGACGAAAATGGTCAAAGGGACTTGCATTGCTGCTAGCATCATAGAAAATCTTGACAAGATTGGTTACCTTGGAATTGTTTCTACTCATTTACATGGACTATTTGATTTGCCTGTAAGGATAACATATGCTGTATACAATGCCATGGGAACATAGATTGTCGATGGCCAGTTGAAACCAACATAGAAGCTAACTGATGGAATCTGTAGAGAGAGCCTTGTTTTAGACGGCCAGAAGATGAAGGTGGAGAAAGACAGATGGCCAATCAAACTTGGGATTTGATGAGTCACATAATCCAAGCCAAAATTAAATATATTCTCCTAGCAACTGTTTGGTGTGTTTTTTCAAAATAACAAAATATATCAAGATAGACAACGTACTAGAGAATTCAATGCTGAGAAGATTACTGTGGCTGTCTTTATTGGATTTAAATATATTGGATTTGGCAGCACATTAATTGCATATTTAGATTCCCAAGAAAGCGGTATAGGAAAGTGTAGCAGGAAGAAGTTGCAGAGGCAATTATGATGGAGCAGTGAAGGCTTGACCAGAGAAATACAACATTTAATGGAAAAAGTGGAGCAGCTTGGTAGATGCATTTAATGAATATGGCTGTAGTTATTGGAAAAGGAATTCAGCATATGGTAGAAAGGTGGCTGCTTTAATTATGTTGTGCAGAAAAATTAAATAAGGTGGAACATGGCTGCATTAATAAGAGATTTAATCAGTGGCTGCATTGATTGCTGGAGTTATTGCATATGGAGGCCGTCTAAAGAAGCTGTTGACTTGATAAACGGGAGATTTGAGACAGAGGCAAATGGCTGTACCATCGAGGATTCTGAACAAAATGTGGAAAAACTTAAGTCTCGGACGTTGGAAAACTCAGGACGTGTTAACAAAGTTGATACAGTTGGTTCTGCTGTTATTCCGAAGCCATTAGAACAATCAATTGAAGAGCCTAAACATAAAAAAGAAAAGCAAGGAAAAGCTGAATCAGTTTCTAATTGCTTAAGTGAAAATTCCTCTTCTCAAGAAGAGGATGGTTTACAAGGTCATGGAGAGGTACCTCAGGTAAAAGTCAATGACTTGGCAAATAGTAAGAAAGCTGAATCAGTTTCTAATGGCTTAAGTGAAAATGGAAGTGCCATGATAAAGACAGGAAGAAAAAGAAGAAGAAAGAAGCTCCTCAAGCTGTCATTGGTTGAATCAGAACATACACTCATCTTGAACTCGCAGCCGAATACTTCAAATTTGATGGATGATGGCGGTAACATAGTAAAGGAGGAAAAGCGTGATTTTTTAAAAAAATGAGAATACTAAGAAAAGCAAGGAAAAAAAAGAAAAAAACCAAACCAGTGGTTGATAAGCGTAAGCTATCTCTAGAGAGGGTGATGAGAAGTTAGATAAGACTGCTAAAACGCCTGTGGAAAAACTAACTGGAGGATCAGAAAATGGGCTAGCCTTATGACTTGTTAAACATATTTGAGGTGAATGGCCTTTCCTTCATAAGAGAATCCATATCGCAGGTGGGTCGTCTTTCCTTTGGTAAAGATGTGATAAAGAATTTTTTTTGCAGCAAAATAATCTAGAACTTGTTGTTCGATCACATGAAGTAAAGGATGAGATTATGAAATTGAACATGATGGCAAGCTTATTAGTGTATTTTCGGCCCCAAATTATTGTGATCAGATGGGATGATGTGAAAGATGCATGCTTGATTTACAGACTAATGATGAAGAAGTTCTGTCGGAATTAAAGCCTGTGTTGAAAAACGTGAGCAGATGAATGATGCATATGAAGATATTCAATGAAATGCTCAAGAGAGAGATGAGTAACATGAACAAGAAGTGTTTGAGGAAAGATTTAAGAGAACTGGAAAATTCTTGTGTAAGTTTGCAGTCATGAGGACTGCTTTATTGTTATGATAGCCAAGAAGGCTGCTTTGATGTTGTGACAGTCAGGAAGACTGCTTTGTTGATGTAACAACTAGGATGGTTGCTTTGTTGTTGTGACAGTCAGGATGGCTGTTTTGATGTTGTGATAGCCAGGAATGCTGCTTTGTTGTTGTGACAGCCAGGATGACTGCTTTTATGATGTGACAGCTAGGATGGTTGCTTTGTTGTTGTGACAACCAGGATGACTGCTTTGATATTGTGACAGCGAGGATTGTTGCTTTGTTATTGTGATAGCCAAGATGGATGCTTTTATGATGTGACAGCCAGGATGGCTGCTTTGTTGTTGTGACAGCCAGGATGACTGTTTTGTTGTTGTGACAGCCAAGATGGCTGCTTTTATGATGTGATAGCCAGGATGACTGCTTTGATGTTGTGACAAGTAGGATGGTTGCTTTGATGTTGTGATAGCTAGGATGGTTACTTTGTTGATGTGACAACCAGGATGACTGCTTTGATGTTGTGACAGTCAGGATGACTGCTTTGTTGATGTTACAGTCAAGAAGGCTGAGTTGATAGTACAGCCAGCGATGCTGCTTGTGATGATAAGCCAGGAAGGCTAAGATATTTTTCAGCCAAAGAAGCTATTGAAGATCAGATCAGTGATGAAGATAGATGAAGAACGGTGCAAACAGATATAAAGATCTTTTGGCAAGTTTGGAGTTCGAAGTATCTCACTCCCAACTTGAGGGGGGGTGTTGAAGAATATGCTTATCTAATGTTCTTTGTGTTAGTTTTATGTTTTTAGGTATTATTGTACTCGCTCGAAACTTTAGGGGCATTTTGGTAATTTTCTATACTAGGGGTATTTTGGTCAATTTCCGTTTTACAGCTCCCTATATAAGGGCTGGTAGGTTGTATTAGACTATGAGGTTGTGTTTTAAGAAAGAGTGGAGAAGAGAAGGGGGGGGGGACCTCCATTGGAGGTCCGCCCCTTCCTTCGACGCCTCATTTTTTCTCCTTAATATAAGTCTTCTTTTGTGTGTTTAATCTCCTGCAACGCTTCTCTGAATTACAACAGTTTTCGTTTGATTAAGCTGGTGAATGTGTCCTGTGATGCACATGTACACAACTTCTTTTAACTCAGTCATTTGGTATCTTAGGATGAGAGTTTGCATCTCACATGTTTGTGTAATGACTTGACGAAACTTTAGGGATACTGATTTTGAGCTGTTTCTCATTATGCTCAATTAGATGCTTAACTGATTCAACTTCTTTCTCCTTTGGAGTCAATAAGTACATAAATGGAAATACACTGTTTCTTACTTTTCAGGCACACTTTCAATCGGTGAACCTATCAGCAAGCGCATACTTTGTCCCTGCTACTGGTTCCTCCAACTATTTAAATTTTGGTGCTGCAGCAAGTGAGGTAAACTGTTACAGACTCAACAGAAGTGTGTAGTGCATAATGGGACCTTGAAGGCATTGATATACTACTTTAGATTAAACTATGAATAAAAATCTCATCTCTTGCAGGTAGAGGTTGATCTTTTAACTGGAGCTACCAGGATTTTGCGTACAGATATAACTTATGACTGTGGATTAAGTCTAAATCCAGCTGTAGATCTTGGACAGGTAAGTACGAAGGTTACCTCAATTTGGGATGATGGTTTTCTCTGCACAGGATTCACATAGAATATTCCAAACAACAAAGCAATATTAGTCACAATCTCAAACAATGAACATACTATCTGGTTTGTTCGAGTATGATTTATGGTCCATAACCCTGTCCTTGCATGGGCCTCTTGTTTAGGACCATCCAGTATTAATGGTTTGAACATTTTGGTTTGTTCAACTTTTTGGACCTCTTATGAAAAATAAGAAACTGACTATGTTTCCCAGGTGGGGGGCCTAAATGTGGGGTCTTAAGAAGCTGTTTGCTCCCAACTTTATGCTGGAAAGTTGTATCCCTCCGCACACCAATATTCTAAGCTCTGATGACAATTCAACGGGTTTATGAAAATGATTCTCCTTAAACATCATTTTGGACTTTTATCATGAAGAGTACCGTTTTTGAGATTTATGCCCATTGCTTATGGAAGGCTATTATTCATTCTTATCTTTTCGTTGAATGTTTGATAATTTTTTCTTTTTAATCTTTGAAGTTGTACGTGCTGTTCGGAAGGCTATTATTCATTCTTATCATGAAGAGTACATGTTTTTTAACAAAAATCGGAGCATGCTTGACCATTTTGTTGATGAGCATAAATTTTTAATCTTTTCTGGGCATATAATGTGGACTGTGTTATGTGTGGATACTAAACATGGATCAATTGTCTCTTGTTCTTGCTTTACGGATAGTGTTTGTGATTCTTTGTCAATACAGCAGCATCTGATTGGTTATCATGTGTGTGTGTCTCTATTCCACTAAGCATGTTACTTAAATCTTGTACAATTTTGGGAACATTACTAACATAGGAGTGTTAGGAAAATAAATGAGTCACAGATGTATGTATGCATGAAGAATACATCTTTATTCAGTGAAGCCTCTCAAAAAGAGAGGGAATCAAGCCATGAGGCATTCATACATTATTTACAAGAGAGAGTGGTTTTATGGAGGAAGATTAACAGCAGACCCTCCAAACGGCTTGAATTCTAGCTGTTAGAGGCCAGCTGTTGTGCCTGAAAGCCTTGCCTATTCTAACCCGGGAAGATAAAATAAAAGAAAGCTAAAGATAAAATGCACAAATGCGCAGTTACATTTAACAAGGAGTACAAACTTAAAATAGAAAAGGCAAAAGCACATAGACCTGCTTCTTCCTGTATGTGTCTTCTCTCTTTGATTTATGATTCAATTCCTTGATTGGCTGCAGCTCTTATCAAATTATGGCTATATTTTTTACATCACGGATGTTGTGATTCTAAGTGGAAGTTGTTCAGTTTATGGATTACCAGGAGGTTCGTCATTGATGATTGTAGATGTGAAAATTTCACTCCAAGCCTATGTAGAGACTTAGAAGAAAAACTTTCAATTCTACTTTGTGCGCGAGCATGCCAGCTAGTTTATAAAAACTACCAAAAGTTAAATCCGATTGGGCGATTGTAGATAAGTGGGCTCTTTTCACTTTATGCCTTCTTGAACCGATGCTGAAGGGTTAACATAAGTGCCTAGGGATTCCAAATAGATATGTGATATTCCAAGCTCACGTGAAAACAAGGTGTTGAAGAATGACAAACAAGTGCACTTAGTTTTCAAGTTAAAAAATGTAGAGGTTTTGAAAAACAAAAAAATCTGTTTTCAAGACTTGTTTCCTGAATTATTTTAAGTGCCTTAAAAACATCCAAAAATCATCAAAATTTTACAAGACTAAACCCGAGATGTGGAGAGTCTATGACACTTTTTAGATTTACATTCGGGATTAGGATATTGCAGAATTAATTCAATGAAATGCCTCTGCTCAGACACCCAAAATTGTTATGTCACAGAAATACATAAGCTTAAAGACGAGCCTGTATCTCGGTGCTCAGAGTTCCAAATTTTATGAATTTTGTCTTGTTGGAAAGCTATGGATTTCAACTTTCCAATGAACTAAGAATCACTGGTTTTGGAGGCTTACATATAGAGTTATGGGATGAATAACCAGACTCTGTTGTAGGAAAACCGAATGGACAGACAGTTTGCAAAACTTTTCCTGTTCTTGCACCGTTTTAATTATGTGGTTGCATGACTCTAAAATTCTTGAAAATTTTATTAGGAGTAGGCCTGTGTGTGTAGATATAGTGTACAAAATTTTGGAGGGTTTAGAGCAGTGTTTCGGAAATGAAAAATCAGACAATCAATGTATGCAAGGATGTTGAAAATCAGTTTTCAGGTTTTAGAACATACGTGATGCAAAACTCACACGAATCAAAGTGCAACAACACAACATCCCGAAATTAAATGCTAAAAGAAAATGAATTGAAATGTATCTAATATCTTCAGCATAGAGGGGATAAGAAGATATAGAGTGTTTATATCATATATTGGGGTAGAATCAAGAACTCAAACACAGAGTGCATAAGCAAAGGAAAGAGAAACTTCAGCACATCTACTTCTATTACATCATTAGGAGAGACAAAGCTCCATTAATACAACCCATTTTCAATTGAATAATGAGAAGAGATGAAGATTTAATCAAGTTAGAACCAACACTTACTCGAATTCCCTTGGAAATGACCTCCAAAGATGATGCTCGGCCCTTTTTCTTCACCTTTTACTCATTTTTCTCACCCAAACCCAAGAGCCTTGATACTAACACCCTCTTCCCTCTCTAAGCCTCTCCCTAGTAGCCTAAGATCACTCATAATACAAACCAAGGAGCATCACCTTCTTCACTCTATGCAAGATGTGAGAACACCCTCCCTTAGCCTTTCTTTATAGGCCAAGGGGGGGCCTTTTTAGGCCCTTCTTTGGGGAGGGTGGTCCAATGCCCATATCCAATCTATTTCTTTAACAAGTTCACGTGGATAAGTGAGAGGAGTGGTCCCCTTTTGGTCAGCCATGACCAGTCCCATGTTGGCTGGTTGTGGTCTTGATTGAGTGTACCTAGCCTTGACTGGCTAGGTGCTTGAGGCCTCCAAGTCCACTTTGGCCGGTCCTTGCTTCTTCAAGTGGTCGTGGCTTCCCTTGCTGATTCCTCCATTTAATCAATGCTATGTAGGCATGTGATTTGGTATTTAACTCAAGGATGTAGGATAAACAAGGCTAGAAATTTTTTGATATTGGTCGAATTATTTGATTCAAGTAAGGCTTTATGTTTAACTCAAGCCGATCATGTCTAGCACTTGGTTGAAGTGGCTGGGTTTGATGAGGTTGTCCATTGTGATTTGATCTTGGATGAGGATATGCCTTGACTTGATCTACTCCCTTGATTCCTGACTTGTCCTTCGCGAACCTGACACTATCTCGAATCAGGCCTTGCCTGTCAACCTGCTTTCTGCCTGTTTTATTCTAATCTTCTGGGCTTTATGCTTTTAACTTTAATTTGAAACCTTTTAAAAAAATTTATTTTAAAGATTTAAAATTTTCATTTTAAAGCTAAAAAATTTAAAACAAGTCAGCTTTCGAATTTTGGAGTATTTTCAGAAAATTTTTATTTAGGGTGTTTACCATGGTTCCTTGGGAAAAGCTTCCAATAACATCAAGGAACTTTCTGTTGGCTTCTTTTTCTGCATGCAAAGCTCTCCTTCGATTTCAAACATTAA
Source organism: Brasenia schreberi (assembly GCA_036023115.1). Taxonomy (NCBI): domain Eukaryota; kingdom Viridiplantae; phylum Streptophyta; class Magnoliopsida; order Nymphaeales; family Cabombaceae; genus Brasenia; species Brasenia schreberi. The sequence goes on from JAYKKT010000088.1 coordinate 7,392,687, forward strand.
TGTCCATCTCACCATGGAATAATTCAAGTAACCCTTAACCTGGTGACCAGAACCTACAATTTGGAAAATTCCTTCTTGTTTCCAAATACGTGATTTGCTCCCACTTATTTGTTGTAAGGACTGCTGTGAGGCCCTCTGTAAGCTTTTTGATCAATGCACTGTGCCCTTTCCTCCCTCCTTTTCATTTTAAGCTTTTGTTGGTGCATAAATATTTACTATATCCATGTTTCTTATTTTTCAAAACGCTGGTTACATGTTCTTTTAATTGTATTACGTTATATTTTTGTTAGGTTTGAGATGATTTGCTAAATTTATGCGCTGACCCTGCTCTCTTAAGTTTTTAGGACAATCCATGGAATCATTCTTCATTGGCAGCTGCCTACTTATTGGGGCTGCAACATGCACATGCTAAACGAGTAGACATGAATATCTGAAAAAAGATCTATTGAGTTAAAAGCGACTCATATCATATAGAGACTCATGAAGATGCAAGGATCCGCCACTGTTGCAGCTGTGGTCCTTAAATATTTCAGTATATATAATCGTTTAACTCTGTCTTTTTACTTTGCAGATAGAGGGTGCATTTGTTCAAGGAGTTGGTTTTTTCATGTTGGAAGAACATATTGTAGACTCTGATGGTCTGGTGTTGTCAGATGGTACTTGGACATACAAGATTCCTACAATTGACACGATTCCCCTAGAATTCAACGTTGAAATACTTAGTAGTGGCCATCACCAAGATCGTGTTCTATCATCCAAAGGTGCAGCTTTCTCCTCTCTTTAGATTTTCCATGTTCATCTGCTTCTGTCACTTCTTGGTGTACCACAAATGGCTTATAGGCTGCATCGTAGTACTTGTTTCCCATTAGTGGCGCTTTTTAGGTTGGAGTTGTCATCTTGTTCCTATTCGTGAATATCATCAAGGTCTTCAATCTGATTTTTCCTACAAGTGAGATTAGATTTATACTGAAGTTATTGATTGTGCTTTGATCTACTATTAATATTTTAGTATGATATTGGCTACTATCCACCAACCAACAAGTTGGTTAGTTGAATTATAGAGGTTGATGACAAAGCGAACTTGACTCTAGGAAAATATTGCAAGTACTGATCTGGTTCATCGCAACCATGTTGTGTACAGCTTCAGGAGAGCCACCATTGCTTCTTGCAGCATCGGTGCATTGTGCAACAAGGCAAGCTATAAAGGAGGCAAGGAGGGACCTCCGGGCTTATGCCAATTCGGAAGTGCAGTCAGAAACCTTTGAAATGGACTCTCCGGCTACCATGGTTACTGTCAAAGAACTATGCGGACTTGACAATGTTGAGAAATATTTACAGAGCGTGATTTCTCATACATAAGCAGTCTTGGTGCTCAAAAGTGTTGTAGCAACATGTCTTGGTGATTCCTATTCCAAAAGTTGAGGTTCTTGGCGAAACTCATGTCATTTCCCCCCGGTTGGGGCGGCATCTTGTACAATATCTGCAATAGTCTTGTATGTTCATAGCATATATGAGTTTATCTTCTGTTCATATTCTACTTATTTGAGGGTAGAGCCGCAGTATGTACCCTTTAAAGATCCAGAACAGGTGTTATTTGGTTATTAAGATTGGATGCGCTTACCGTTGGCTTATTGCTAAAAGGGAAAGAGTTGAAAGCTTTATAATTAAAATAATAGTAAATAAATAAAGATAAGGATGCTGGGGAATAAATTCCATCTTTTGGTAGGAGCGGTGAGGCAAATATTCAAAAAATTGGAAAAGAAAAGCATAGCCAAGGTTGAATCCGTGAAGATATAATATAGAGCCCAAGGTGCAGTCACGGGCATTTGCTTAATGAAGAAAAGTACACCCACAATCTCGAAAGTTGAAAATTTATAGGCCATGGTTGAATTTTTGGATTATAAAACAAAGCATGTGGCACATTGATACTATTTCCCATCTTAAGAAAATTTCTGCATAGATCTAGTCAGCTAATCTGGTGAGAGGGAACTGGCCCCCCTTCTCCCAGTCTGGGATTGATTCCAATTTTGCTGGTTCTGGGTAGATTTCAAGGCCGGTTCAAGTTCTTCTTTGCTTCCTGTTTCATTTGAAAGTTAAATGGAACAAACGCAAGATTTTAACACCATAACCAAAAGCTACTTGGAACTATGTTGGGTTCTGGTCCCTGATAGGTGGAGCTGGAACTGAACCACAACGATCCTACTACTGGTTCGACTAGCTTTAAGCTGGTCCTAGAGGTGGTTTAAGTCACGGCTCAATCTGTCAGGCTAGGTCTAAACGTGCCGCCTCTATGATCACCTTCGTATGCCTAAATTCATATGCATCAATTTGGCACACACGAGTCATTTATGCCTATATAATAGAGAACACTAATTTGCAGGTCTCATCGCCCATAGTTTATGCATATTAGAGAAATGTACAAAAGCACTCCCGGTTAATTATTTCCGTTATTTACAGATGACCACTTAATGTTTCAGATATTACAATTTCACTCACCTTTTCAAAATTGGCCAATGATCCATCAATATTCTTCAAGAAACCAATTTCGGCAAATAAAAAATGCCATAGTTTGTAAAATCATATTGCCAAATTTTGTAGATCGAGGAAGAAAATATTTTGCTTTACAACACATGGATAAAACTAGCAGAAAATCAAGTACCTGCTATGGTTTTACAATTATTAGCAATCCTTTAACAAAGCAATGAACTATGATCTCAACTTTTAGTGATGGATTTGGGGTTTCGAGGTGGTTTAAACCCTCACCAAAATGTTTTCGCGTTGATATTTTATGCTAAAGATTGTTATTCAATTATAGTGACGGTTCATCAATAGCCATAGATCACTGGCTTTGAAGTGTAGATTGAAGTAGTCAGTGGTTAATTGCAGTACCAGAAAAGTTGCTCATGCTTTGTGAAGTAGCTGACGTTAGAGCACAGGCTCAGCTTGAGGGTCCATCACCGACAATTTGTAGGAGATCATCAGTTATTGCAAAAAAACGGTGGACTTTGAAGTTTACATTAGATCCGTTGCCTCAGAAAGATTGATAAAAGGACAATGTTTAAGTTGGCTACCTGATGCAACCCTCCTTTTATCAGGACTAGATCCCGACCCGATACGTAGGGGATATCTATAAAGTTTTTTCGGTGAGTTATGTGGCCTACCAACCTTTTTAGGATAGAGCAAACTATTATTGCAGCCCACGGATTTCTTCGTGGGCTACCATTTTTATTAGTATTCTAAAGATTTGGAGTAAACGCTCTGCCTCTGCTCAACCTAGATCCGCCATTGTGGGTGAACCACAAGCTGAGTTTGGTTACTTGGGCAACTATTTGTAAATTTCTTTGATACACTCATAATTGAACATCCGTATTTCATGCAATATATTTCTCTGGAAAGCTCGGGATATGCTTTGCTTGACTAACCTTAGAGGCTTCAAGCACGAAGAGCAATAGCAGCCTTGCTCCGAAAAGGTCGATTGACAAGTTGCAGGCCATGAGTTTAATAGTAAGCTTAAAGGCTTAAAGATTCGTTCATATACAAGGGCGAAACTGCAAAACAGGAAAGACATAAGCTAGGCATATCTGATTATGAGTAATATTCATGCCATTAAATACAACCAAGCACAAGCACACACAATAGACAACTCGAAACTAACGCCTCATTTTATTTTCTGATATTTCATTTCATATTACTGAACTCTTCTCTTCAAGCATGTACATGACAATGTTCATTGACTCAATTTAGTGATAGCCACCTCCGACTCCACCGCAGGTTCCACCTACGGCTCCACATCTGACTCCACCACCATAACCTCCTCCAGCTCCTCCACCATAACCACCTCCAGCTCCACTGCCATAACCACCTCCTAGCCCTCCACCACTACCATACCCTCCACCATATCCACCGCCTAGGCTGCCACCATAGCCATCACCAAGGCCGCCACCTAGAATCTTATGGAACCACTTTTGGTCCTTGAGTTGGGGTCTTATCAGAAGAATGAGGGGTGCGTGTGGCACTAGCAAGGAGATTGAGCACAATGAAGAGGAAGAGCTTTGCACAACGAGGAGGAAGAGCTTTCTCCCAGGAGAATTTTCCATTATTTTCTCCTTTAATTAGCCTTTCTTGCTTAGTCAGTGGGTGTTATGCATGGAAGGTGGAACATGGCAAGGTACTTATAGAGAGGGACAATTGGGATGTCATTAATGAGAGACGATAAGCCACGTAGATTGCTAAGGAGTCAAGTATATAATCTTCTGGCCATTATCAAATGACTATTTGGGTCATACAGAAACAAAATCGTCAAGAGGCAATTATTTATAGGTGGATTATCCAGCATTCAATGCATACGCTCTCTATCGTTCTTGAGAAGGTAGGATGAGGGAGAGCAGGTTGTCATCATTTTCAACAGTGATCTCCGCATGAACACGACGCAATTTACCCCACATGGTGATATGAAAAAGGTTGGGTCGTATTCACGGTGACCTTTTTTCATACTGACCCTCTAGAACACGACCTGAAACATGAAATGGCCATCCCTTGAAAGATACCAAGTCATACGGTATGTAACCCATATGCTGGTGAAGTAAGATGTACTCCGCCCTATATATGATCACTGTAAAATCCAATTATGGTTTTCCACTCTGACGAAAATGTAGCGCACTAAGTGCACAATGAATATATAGCTTACCTGAGCAGGTCACAACTTAAAGGTCATGGCTTCGATATTCCGGGTGTTAATTGGTTTCAACCTCGCCATTGTACTAAAAAAAGAAAAATCTAGAACTAAGAACAAGATTTCTACAATACCACCCTCAATTCAAGCAAACTGATCCATGCTCTAACTACAATCTCTCTCTAGTCAAAACCATCAATTGGAACATATAGTTAAAGCTTTTAGGAATGAAAAAGTTACATGCAGATGACAACAGACTGGATTGTCCTTTCATCTATTAACACTATTCTTTTTAAATAAATTTTTTAGTTCACTAGCCGAGTTACGCAGAACTCATCAGTGGCACAAGATTAAATGATCTAGAGCTCAAACAATGAAGACTTCACAATGAATGTCTATGCCACCATTTCAGGTTGTAACAAAGAGTAGATGCAAGGCTACACCCACTAGTACACATTTGACCTTTTGTCACCAATGACAGAAAAATTGAACTGCAATAATATATTGGAAAACAATTATATGGGTCCAACCATCGGAAATAGAAAAACAATTGCCGAAATAAATCTTTGTATACTTTGCCAATGGTTGTACTCATATTCTTATACTTGGGGAAACTGTTGGCAGTGATTAAAACAAGTACATGAATTGGTGAGAATCATGCGGGCAAGAAGACGTACCTAGACCCTAGCCGCCTTCAATCACGATTTAGTCACCTAAGCCGAAACAAAGAGCAAAAGCCACAGAGGCAGGGAAGGTGAGAGAGAGTATGTGAAGAGTTTCCCTTAATTGTATGATTAGGGGCCCTAATAAAATTTTATAGTAAAACCAATGGACTTAAGATCCATTCCAACAATCGCACCTCCTTGGGTTGACCCTGCATCCGTTCTACATCTCTTCGTATAGGGATCCATTTGACCATTAGATCAAAATATTTTTGTATAAAAAAATATTGAAGATAATTCTCGAACCCAAAGCCGAGTTTGGCATATGCATGTGTGGTCTTTAATGCCTCCCTAAGTTCTTTGAACTAAGGTTCATGACCTACCATCTATATAAAAAGACATGTGGGATTCTTTCAACCATCAATATGGTACTAAAGAATACCCAATAGTATTCACAAGCACAAGTTCCTCGCTCACATGTGATTTTCATAATTTTGGACTTTCATCTTAATCAAAGATATATCAAATAAGTAGTTAGAAATACTTAACATAAAGGATCTGAGTTGGAGAAAAAATTGTTCCAAGAATTTATCCTTTGGAAAATGAGGTTTGACATATTGCTCATGATGTTTACCTTGTGTATCTACATCCCTAGCTAGGTTAGCTATTTCTCTTTATCCATATACTATTTTTTTCTCTATAATGTGAGCTATACTTTTTAAGTTCGCATTTACATAAATCTGCTTATCTGTTTTGGATACCATGAGGCATTTGATATCCTTATAATTGAGCTTGTAGCCATTGTCAAGAGGCTTTTGACCTTTAGCTTGGGGTAAAGGTTTTCAATGTATTTGGTGCGAAACATATTCTTTAGTTGTTGAAAAACTGTTACTATTTGACTTATTGACTAATTAGAGATGGTTGGGTTAATTAATTCTTTGTGATATTAATTATTCTCTTTAAAGTGTTATGTATGCAGATTGTTTACTTCCAATGTTAATGGTGAAGTCTATGGTTCTTCTGTCCAAAAAAGATGCCTTCTTTTCTTTCCATTAGTGCATGTTGGAATCTTTCGGTCTAGGAGTTCTCCACTAAACAATAATATAGCCTCACATGCATGCATTCACACACACACATGTGTGTGTAAACGCTCAAAAATTTTTCAAAATAATTTTTTTCATCTTTTAGAAATTTTATTTTTTTTGCAGCTTTGGGTCTTTTAAGGGTTTTTCAAATAAAAACACCTTAAATGAGCTAATTTCTGCATCAAAATTTTGTATCAACCTCAAAATGATGGTATATAACATTCCTTTCAAAAAAAATCAAATTTGGACAAAATTGCTTAAAAATGACTATTTTGCCATCAAGACCAAATTGACAAAATTCTACCTTTTTAAATGACTGCCTTCAAAGACATCCTTCTTAGACGTCAACCTTCCTTTTTTGAACGTCAACTTTTCTATTTTCGAACGTTGACTTTCCTTCTTGTACGTCGTTCTTCCTTCTTGAACGCCGACCTTCCTTTCTTAGACGCCAACCTTTCTTTCTTGAACGCTGACTTTCCTTTTTGGAATCCGACTTTTCTTTTTAGTCTACTTGCCTAGAACCAAAATTGACAGATTACCTTGCCCAATAATGCCGAAATTGGTAGGTGCTTGGTCATTGTTTTTTTTGGTTCATACAATCTTCTCTTTCTGGGGAATTTGCCTCTTTTCAGTCCGAGTTTCATATATGGTAGGTATGGTTTCAAACACTTTCTTTAAAACCATTTCTATATTTGAAAACATCAATTTTAATGAAATATTCAAATATTATTTTTAGAAAACACATAATTGCATTCCCAGTTTTTGTCTGCATGGGTGACCTACTTTCGGTCTGTGAGTTAGTCTTTAACCATCTTAACCACTTTAATCCTTTTCATGGGTGTAGGGTATCAAACCACTTTAACGGGTATAGGGCATCGAACCATTTTAACCCTATTATCGACCGAGCGAATTTATGAGGTCTGATTTGAATTTCAGGGGTTTTGGAATTTTATAAATTTATAAATTTACAAATATTTTTGGGTTTGGTTCCCAATGTTCTCATTTTCATTCGTTTCTTTAAAAAGAATTGTTTGGAATCATCCTTTCTTTGAAGGCGATCATTTAAAAAAACAAAATCTTGCCAATTTGGTCTTGAGGGCAAAATAGTCACTTCTTTCATATTTTGTGAAAAGTGGATTTTTTAGAGGGATGCAATATATGCTTATTTTGAGGTTACTACAAAATTGTGATATAGAAATGAGTTTGTTTAAGGTATTTTTGTTTGAAAACCCATAAAAGACCCAAAATTGTAATTTTTTGTTTTAAAAGGCAAAATTTTCAAAAGGTAAAAAAATATTTTGGAAATTATTTTGGGTGTTTATAGATGCTCCTCTTTGGCATTAATCGAAATTTATTTAGATAATGACAAAGAAGAAAATACCTTTTTGATTTTCTTTTTAGATTTACCTTGAGAGTATGAATTTTTACTTCATTCCAAAACCTCTATTTTCTTTGATTTGTTTTTATGAAAGAAGGGATCTTAGCCAAAGGGGTTTAACATGACAATGCCTAGTCATATGATGATTATGCATAGACGATCCCTTTATGGATGCATGTGTGTATGGAATGTGAGGTGAATGAAGTGGATGTTTAGAGACCCATACTTGTGATTTGTGAACTTGAGAGGAAGCCTATGAAGACCATCTGCCCCAAGCAAGATAGTTCCCATATTGTTTCCTTTCATGTTTTGGGTTTTCAAAATTTATTTTCAAAAGGGAAACTCCTTTTGGTTTCTATAGAAAAGGACTTCCAATTTATTACATTTCTCCTCACTCAGGTTTTAATACTCATTACTTAGCAGAAGTTTTATAGAAAATTTTGCATAACATCTCAAAGTTCAATTTCTCACACAACAAGGTTTAATTCTCAAACAAAATGAAATACAAATAAATATGACATGTTTCTACTCTAAGATTTTAGTGATAAACTTTTCTCCATTGGGATGAGCTATAGGGATTTCGGGAAAGAGTTTTCCACGGTCTCTTCTGAAGCGTCCTATAGTATAAGGCCAAGAAATTTTTGACAAAAAATTACTCTTTTGAACTTTGACATTCTTTCTCCTTTTCTTTTAAAGGAAACCTCTATATTAAGGTTTTTGTTTTCCCTTTTATTTTCTTTTTCTTTTTGAAAGACATCTATATTTGAGGTTTTGTTTTTCTTCCTTTTCTTTTGTTTTTTACCAATTTTTCTTTTTTTGGGAAGAAATAAAGTGGAGAAATACAACTCATCCCTTTAGATACTCAATTCAGCCAAGAACATCTTATTTCCTAATAGCACCTATCATTTAAAAATATTTTGCTATTTTGAAGTAGGCCTCATTTCATAAGCCAAAGATTTTTGAAATGTTACCAAATGATTTTGAAGACTACTTTTTATAAAGCATCAATTCCCTCATTCATGGTCACATAATCTATTTTGATCCTTTTTTCAAAATCTTTTCAAGTATTGGGCTTTTATAGGGTCTGCTAAAATTTTCCCCTCAACATCAATTACCCAATATGCATTCTTTACCCCTCTTACAACATAGGGACCAGCCCATTTGGGTCGTCACTTATCAAGTGGATGTAGGCCTCTTATGGGGATATGATATAAATAACATGTAAAATATATTCCATATGATATGGTGGAGATATATGGTTTATGAAATGATAAATGTATTTAGTCTCCATGAAAGGTGTTTAGGGAATACACTCTACATGCCCCTAGTTTGGAGGAGATGACATGAGCATTGATTCACTATGGCCGACCCCTATTATGGCATGTGATGAATGATTTTCAATGTGATGCATAAATGACCTATACATGTATGATCTTGGTTTTTGGCATTGAATGATATGATCCTAGCCTTTAATGTATTTTGGATTAGGTTCACCCCCTAAATTGACCTCTAAGAAATTCACTCCTACGAAATTTGAAGGTTTTTCCAAGTCAAGGATTTTATGGAATTTAGGAAGCTTAGAGGCTTGATCATCTTCATGGATGAGAGGATCCTCCTCCTTGCTTTGATCACTCTCAATTGCTTTGATTTTTAGAAAATTAACATGCGTAAGAGAAGGGTTATGCACAAAAGAATTATGAGACAATTCAGGTTTGAGAATGTTTATGGATTTTGTCAAAATCAATTTTTGAATTTGTACCCGATTTTGAAAACCAAAAGTTTTAGGATTTTTTGACTTTTTCAATTTTTTTTGATTTTTTCAAACAAATGTTAGAAGGAAGAACATAAAAGACTTTCTTTTCAGAATTTTCAGATTTTTCAAATAATTTTGGGTTTTGAATTTTTTTTTTTTTTTGGTTTTTTAAAATATATATTTTTTTTGGATTTTTTTAATAAAGGGGTCTTCCATCAAACCTATAAATAAAATATCATGAATTAGACTTCAAACAAGAGGTTTAAACCATAGGTTTCAGTTTTAGCTGGTTGTAGGGCACTTTGACCCAATTGGTCTTAGGTGGTGACTCAGGAGGAATGGATGGGGTATACCCTAAGCCATTTCGACCAATGTTAGGTAGAGGTAAGATGGGTTCCAATCTACCTTAGCTCTTGGCTCCTAGACCCTGGTATAGTGTATACCCCATGTTCAATAATATATTACAAGGCTTTTTAAGTTTTGAAAAAATTTTGATAAAGAGAATGGCCTTGGAATAATGTATCATCTATGATACGGTCATATACTCGAGTTTTTTGGGGTGTGCCTAGGAGGTGTATGACTTTAGGTTTGAAAATTTTGACTCCCCTAGGATGCACATGACCCTAAGAGTGGAAGACTTGGGTGATTCGAGTGTTTCTCGGAGATTGACGACCTTGACAGGGTGTGACTTGGGTTCTCCTAGGGTACATGTGACCCTAAATGGTTTGGGGTGGGATGATTCTAGTTCTCCCAAGAGGATAATCTTGGCAATGGGGGGATAGATCCTAGGTGCAACCCGATGTGCCCTTAGGGGTGGACAGTTTGAGTTTATATGGATGATAAGGGAGAGCATATTTGATCTCTTGCAAAATAGATGAAAATGGATTTCAAGGGAAACCATGGTCAGGCCCTTTGTTGGCTTGTGGATGTTGGGAGAAATCATGTCCATAGGCTTGGGTTTATAATACAAATCTAGGCTTAAAGAGATTTGTTTATAGAGGGTAGGGTTAGGTGTACCTAGGATGTCAATGCATGCCTTAAGAATAACCATGTCTACCAAGTTTTGAATTTTATTTTGATTTTGTTTTTCACTTTGAATTTCTTTTTGTTGGTGCGAGACATTTGATGCACCTTGAGAAGCCACATCCTTGGGCACATTTGGGGGTGTTGTGGGTGCATGAGTGTAATATGAATGATCTACCTATCCTACATAACAAAGAGGAGGATCAAGTAGAGAGTTTTGAGAGAAATGAGTTTTAGATCTATCTTTTTCAAGCTTGTCTACCTTTCTGTAGTGAGAGCAATCTTCCTTGCAGGCGTCCAGAGGTTGCTCTAGCATGTATGGCCCCGAGCTCTCGTTGCTTTGGTAGGTCTTGAATTTCATCCTTCAAGCCTATGTGTGTGTAACACTCATATATAAAATGATGCTCATCAGAATTGAACCATATGAGCAAATGATCTTGAAAAATTTTGAGTGATTTTTGTGAAGTAACTCTCATGCCCCACTCCACTTGTGTGCCTAGGAATGTAGACATTTTTTTCATTTTTAATTTTCATAATTTCAACTTTTTGATTTTCAAATATTTTTTATTTTTAAAGGTTTTCCAAATTTATTTAGTTTTTCCAAATAAATAATTTTTTTGGTTTTTTAATGGACAAAGGGGTGTTTGGATGATTAGCAAGGTTAGATGATTTGATCTCAACACTTGTTTCATATGTAGCCTCATATCTTTCATAAGATTTTGGCCTCGGTTTGGTTTTCTGGGTATGTTTTCCTCCCTATGTACCAAAGATGATTTTTCTTGGGAACAAAATGCCTTGACCTCTTGGTTTAAGGCCTCAATTTCCCTTTTAATTTATATTATTTTAAATTCCCTTTTCAAAAAGGCAATTATTTCTTCTCAGATTTGAGAAGATTTCTTTGTGGTTTTGGAAAACCGAATTGAAAAGTTTGATGAGGATTTACTCGACATATTTTCAAAAGAATCATCCAAACATGCCATTATTGAGTTTCTCAAAACAAGGGATTTGAAAAAGAGAGAAATTTAAGAATCACGATTTAAATTTGGAATTGGTTTTAGAAAAACAAGAATGAATCAAACAATTTTCATACTCAGGTTATCTATAGATGTGAATTTTTATTCTGAAGTCTATATAGAGGCTTGAAATTAAATTTACAAACTACATCATGTGTGCGAGCGTGCCAACTAGTTTGCACAAAATAGCAAAGATGATTTTCTCACTTCATGTAGCGATTGTAGGTGGTGAATTCTTTTCAACGTTGGTCTTCTTAAACCAATAATTAAGGATCAACCTAGACGTTTTGAAAATCATTCGAAATCTAGTAAGTTTTTAAAACCAAATTACAATTCGAAAAGTTTGATAAAAATCATGATTTTACTTCTTCACTCAAAAACATTCGAAGTCTTAAAAAACATAAATTGATTATGTTTTCAGAGACTTGTTTAGACATCTTTTGAATCTCCAAAAATTCTAACAATTTTATAAAAAATAGAGTTTAATATGAAAATTTAGAAACTATTTTTATTTTCTATTCTATAGATTTATTCAATTAAATCTGAAAATATACCCAACTCAGATATTCGGGACATATCTGTAATACAGAATTAGAGGTTTAGGAAAATGACTGTATATTTATACTTAGATCTCTGATTTCTATGAAAGTAGTCTATTGAAAAGCTACAAATTTCATCTTTCCAATGAGACCATTTTCAATCAAAACGGTTCACTGTGTATAAAGTTATGAGATTTTGACCCAACCTTTATTGCAAGAACTTTAGATTTTACAGATTCTGTTTCGATTTGTTAGATGTTCTCCAATTTTATTTATGATGTTGCATGAACCTAAAATTCTTGAAAATTTTATAAAAAAGTTTGTTAGTGTGTAGATTACATGGGAAAATTTTGAGAACATTCATATTAGGAGATAATGAAATAAAAATTAGTTATCAGACACTTGCAAAGTGTATAAAACATGTTTTCAATCTTTCAGGATATGTGGGTACTTTCGTCTTAATTACAAACAATCTTATATCAATTCAAAATAAACAAAATTATAATTACAACATGGGCATAGAGGACATTAAGAGGTATATGATCTTATATTATATATATTGGAGTAGAAAGGATAAAAAAACACATAACAGATAACATATTATAAACACCAAAAAATTTGATCAAAATAATTTGATCTTTTAGAAATTTTACCTTTTCAAGAAAAAAATATGGTTTTGGGTCTTTTAAGGGTTTTCAAATAAATACACACTAAACTAACTCATTTACATACCAAAATTTTGTGGCAGCCTCAAAATAAAGGTAAATTGCACCTCTCAAAAAAATCAAATTTTGATAAAGAGCCAAAAAAATGAATGCTTTGCCCTCAAGCTCAAATTGGCAGCATTATGCCTGATTTTCATCGATAGAAATGATGATTTCAAACCATTTTCTTCAAAGAAACAAATAGAAATGATACATTGGGAACTAAACCCAAAAATGTTTGCTAAATGTTAAATTTATCAAAAACCTTCTGAAATTAAATTAAATCCAAATCAATCCTTAAAAACTCGCCAGATTAAGAAGAATCCCACTTTGAGACCCTACACCCATCAAGGGTTAAAGTGGTCCGACAACCTACACTCATAAAGGGTTAAAGTGGTCCGACACCCTACACCCAACAGAGGGTTAAAGTGGTTGAAATGACGAAGACTAACTCACGAAGCGAAAGTAGGTTGCCCATGCAAACAAACATTGGGAATGAAACTCAGTTGTTTTCAAAAGAATATTTGAAGATTTCGATAAAACTCAATGTTTTCAAATATAATTTCAAATGAAATAGTTTTAAATAATAAAAAAGGAAATATTTGAAACATAAATGAAAATAAAAGCCAGGTCAAGCAGGGATGAAGATGAATCATCCCCTCTGAAGATTCAGCGAAGATCAATGCAAGAGTTAAAGTAGGTTCACATCAAGTAGAGACCGAATTCAGGTAGACCCAGATGAAGCAATGGCCGAGCCCACTTACCTTGACCGAACAAAAGGGGGACTCACCTAAGTAAGGCTCCATGAAGAAAGACACACGCCTCGACTGATGGATGCTTACCTAGCGAAGGAGTAATGAACAAACTCAGTTGGCCAAAGAGCAAGGAAAGAGCACATCCTAGTAAGTAAAGGGTTGCACCCAAAGGCACCCCACACCATGAGCCAAGCCAAGCTCATATCAAACAAGGCACAAAGCTGCCCCAAGAGTGGATTAGATTAGCCAAATCCGAGTGCATCCAACGAAGGCAAGACCGCATCGTGGTGAATCAAGCCCACGGTTGCACCAAGACCAGCCGACCATGCCTAGGTGCACATAACACACTAGTTAAGCCTAACCCAATCAACTATACCTAGCATACCTTGGTTGGTAGGAACAGGGGTCCATGTCTCACCATGACCCACCCCCTAGAAGTTGGCCGAGTTCACCAAAAGAGGACTACACCCGCCTAGCCGATGGGACTGAAACTATGTTGGCTCGAGCCAAAGCGAACCCACTGAAGTCAAGGGCTACATGGGTTGTACTCCTCTTGACCAAGAGGACCACAAGAACTTGTGTAGTTGGGTCTCTTTGGATTGGAACCAAGATGAAGCCAATAAGAGATCCATTGACCCACATTATGGAAGGGTCTAGCAGCCTCCTCCCTTTGCCTATAAATAAAGGCCAAGAGGGGACGTTTTCCAGCATTTGAGAGATTGAAAGCATTGGAGGGACTTGTAAAACTTCAGAGAAGTGTAGGAAGGAGTCCAAGAGAGATAGGAGGTGCTGCAACAAGAGAGAGAGAAAGAGAGAGAAGAGAGAAAAGAGAGAGTGAGAGGAGAAGAAGAAGGGGACGACTTTCTTGTTGAATCCGTGTACCATTGGAGGCCGGTAAGGAAGTGTTCTTTTGCTGGTCTTGATTCTTTTCCTCATATTCAATTTGAAAAGGGGTTGTATTAATGGAGCACTAGTCTCTCCCCATGTTATAATAGCAAGTACAAGTACTGCCCGTTTCCTTTCGTTTATGATTATGCATTTTACTTGTTTGCTTACATGTTTCTCTACCTCTTTATATTTTATACACTCTTATATCTGCTAATCCGCTCTATGATTAAGATAAATATGTATTTACATTCATTTCTATTCAGTTATGTGCTTTAATTTAGTTGTGGATGACTTTTAAATTCGGATGGATACATGCATGTATGTTCTAAAACTGAAACTTTGTTTTCCTCCATCCTCTATATGTCTATTGTTTCATTTTTCATTTCTAGACCGCTGTTACGAATGCTTAGAAATTTAAGACACTGAATCTACACACAGTATGTTTTTCCTACAACAGGGGTTGGGTAAAATTCCCATAACTCTGTTTATAGTAAACCAAAATTGATAACATTAGTCTAATTTCAAAACTGATATCCATACTTTCTGATAATACTAAAATCATATAATTTAGAGTTTTGTACACAAAGATACACAAGTTTCTTTAGGCCTTTGTGTTTCTGTAACAGAATATCTTAAAACACTTGAGCAGTGGTTTGTTCAAGATTTAATTTTGAAAATCCATAACACCAGAATACAAAATAAAAATAATGCTTAGAATCTCTACATTTTATTCTATGTTCTGTAAAGTTTTCATGAATTTTGGAGATCTCTAAGTCATCTAAAAAAATTCAGAAATAAGTTCTAAAAATAGAACAAGTTTCTATTTTTTTAGAACTTGAAAATCTTCAATCTCTAGACTACGTGCATGAGTTTGATTTGATTAAAAACCATCTTTCAAAGTGAATTTTGGAAACATACACCAGCACAAATAAATCCTTAAAGCGTCTAGGCTTACCCTTAAGTATTAGTTCAAGAAGGCGTAAGGCGAAAATATCCCGCTTAGCCACAATCGTCTTACAAAGTTAGATTCACAACTTTGCTAGTTTTAGAAACTAGATGGCATTCTCGCGCAAAAACGAAATAGGTTGAGAAGTTTATTTCAAGTTTCTACATAGGTTTTGGAATAAAATTTTCACATTTTCACATATGAATATGAAAGAGACGAGGCAACAGATGATCCGTAATTAATACATAAATATGGAGACATGAGCTCCTTAATTACAACAACATTTATCTTAATGAAAGAGGAAAAAATAATAATTAAAAGACAAGAGAAGAAGGGACCTATAGCGAAGATGGTGACCGACAATGGGCAGCCATGAAACTCCTTTTGTTGGTCTTGATTCTTTTCCTCATATTCAATTTGAAAAGGAGTTGTATTAATAGAGCTCTAGTCTCCCCCCATGTTGTAATAACAAGTAGAAGTGTTGTCCGTTTTCTTTCCTTTATGTTTATGCATTCTACTTGTTTGTTTACATGTTTCTCTACCTCTCTATATTCTATACACTCTTATATCTCCTAATCCCCTCTATGATTAAGCTAAATATGTATTTACATTCATTTCCATTCAGTCATGTGCTTTAACTTAGTTATGGATGACTTTTAAATTCGGATGGATGCATGCATGTATGTTGTAAAACTAAAACTTTATTTTCTTGCATCCTATATATGTCTATTGTTTTATTTTTTATTTCTAAACCGCTATTCTGAATACTTGAAAATTTAAGACACCGAATCTATACACACAAGTTCATTAGAAATAAAATTTTCAGAATTTTAGGGCCGTGTAGCTTCGTGAATACAACAGGAAAATATCAGTCAAATTTAGATTCAATTTCTGCACAGTATGTTTTTCCTGCAATAGGGGTTGGGTAAAATTTTCATAACTCTTTTTGTAGTAAACCAAAATTGATAACATTAGTCTCATTTAAAATTATCCATATCTTTACGATAAGACTAAAATCATATAATTTGGAGTTCTGTGCACTGAGATACAGAGGTTTCTTTAGGCCTTTGTGTTTTTGTAACAGAATATCCTAAAACATCTGATTAGTGGTCTATTTAAGATTTAATTCGGCAAATTGACAGCACCATAACACAAAATAAAAATAGGATTAGAATCTCCACATTCTATTCTATGTTTTGTTTCATGAATTTTGGAGATCTCTAAGTCTTCCAAAAAAATCGAAAATAAGTTATGAGGAAAGAACCAGTTTCTGTTTTTTCAGAACTTGAAAATCTTCAATCTCTAGACTAAGTACATGAGTTTGATTTGATTAAAAACCATCTTTCAAAGTGAATTTTGGAAATATACACCAGCACAAATAAATCCTTAAAACGTCTAGGCTGACCCTTAAGCATCGGTTCAAGAAGGCGTAAGGAAAAAAGATCCCGCTTAGCCACAATCACCTCACAAAGTCAGATTTACAACTTTGCTTGTTTTACAAACTAGCTGACATGCTCGTGCAAAAGCGAAATAGGTTAAGAAGTTTATTTCAAGTGTCTACATAGGCTTTGAAATAAAATTTTCACATTTACACATATGAATATGAAAGAGACGAGGCAATATATGATCCTTAATTAATACATAAATATGGAGACATGGGCTCCTTAATTACAACCACATTAATCTTAATGAAAGAGGAAAATATAATAATTAAAAGACAAGAGAAGAAGGGACCTATAGCGAAGATGGTGACCGACAATGGGCAGCGGTGAAACTCCTTTTCCTTCTTCTTTCTCTCTCTCCCTCTTTTGGATCGTGGTTTGCTGTGGACTGATGCTTGATTGGTGGATCGGTTGATGAAACTCGATTATGGATTGGATAGATCTTGATCTTTCTTTGATGATGGCGTTGCAACCCCCCTCAAGGGCTCTTTTATAGGCAAAGAGCTACCTTTTGCTGTAGCTCTTTTTAAGTCAACTTGCCCAAGTCATATGGCAAATAGCCTTGTTGAAAATCTACTCGAATTGGAGTTGTTTGATGACCTACCAAACCAGGTCAAGGTGCTGCTCCTTCTTGCTAAAATCGGCTGGTTAGGAAAGGTAAGTTGTTGGCCTTCACTTGCTGAATTCGGCTCAAGCTACTATCCACTTGCTAAGATCGACTCAATTTGTTGTCCACTTGCTAAAATCGACTCAAGCTGATGAGAAGGCTGCTAAATTCGGTTGTCTACTAATTACAGCCAACTTTTTCAGTTGCCTAAAATCACATATCAGAGTTTCAACTTCCATCTTGTTTAGTGAGTGGATTAGTGCTTCCTCACCCAAAGAAGCATAGATGGCAACAACTGTTATATTCTGACGAAAGCATCCCTGCAAGGCGATGAACCATTCTACTCTAATTTCAGCAAAGATTACGACATGCTTCTTAGGCTCATGGCCCAATTTGATCAGGCCCGATGCAAAATCAGAAGCATGTTCAAATGCATCGGCAAAGCTAAGCCACTTATAGTCACTACGGTGTAGCTTCTCAAGGGTTCTCCCGTCACTCAATTTCATTTCTTCCCTTCTAATTACCTTTTTGAAGTTGGGAGGGCTTGGTAACTTACCAAATTACGTACCAAGGCCACCTATGGCAATCATATGAATCATTTATGCTGAAATTAGTTAGTTTCCTCTAAGTGGCTTGCCAAATTGAGCACCCTGGCTTTCCAAATTGAGCCACTTGCCTTTTTTTTTTAACGTAGAATTTTCTTTCTTGGACGCTGACCGACCTTCCTTTCTTAAATGCCGACTTTCCTTCTTGGATGCTGATGTTCCTTTCTTGAATGTCGACTTTCCTATTTTCGAACGCCGACTTTCTTTCTTGGACGTCGTCATTCCTTCTTTAATGCTGACCTTCCTTTCTTGGATGCCGACCTTCCTTTCTTGAACTTCGACTTTTCTTTCTGGACGTCGGCTTTCCTTTTTTAGGCTACTTGCTTAGAACTAAAATTGACAGATTACCTTGCCTAACAATACCGAAATTGGGAGGTACTTGATCGTTGCCTTTTTGGTTCATACAATCTTCTCTTTATAGAGAATTTGCCTCCTTTCGGTCCGTATTTCATATATGGTAGGTATGGTTTCAAACACTTTCTTTAAAATCGTTTCTATATTCGAAAACATCAATTTTAATGAAATCTTCAAATATTATTTTTAGAAAATATTGAATTTCATTCCCAGTTTCTGTTTACATGGGTGACCTACTTTCACTCTTTGAGTTAGTCTTTAACCACATTGACCACTTTAACCCTTTTCATGGGTGTAGGGTATCAAATCACTTTAATGGGTATAGGGTATCGAACCATTTTAACCCTTGGTTATAGGGTCTCGGAATGAGACTATTCTCAATAAGGCAAATTTCTAAGGTCGGATTTGAATTTAATTTAAATTTTAGGGGATTTGGAATTTTGTAAATTTATAAATTTATAAATACTTTTGGGTTTGGTTTCCAATGTTCTCATTTTCATTTGTTTCTTTAAAAAGAATTGTTTGAAATCATCGTTTCTTTGAAGGCAATCATTTAGAAAAACAGAATCTTGCCAATTTGGTCTTGAGGGCAAAATAGTCACTTCTTTGATATTTTGTCAAAAGTGGATTTTTTTCAGAGGAATCAATATACACTTATTTTGAGGTTGCTACAAAATTTTGATGTGAAAACAAGTTTGTTTAAGTGTTTTTATTTGAAAAACCCTTAAAAGACCCAAAACTATAATTTTTTGTTTAAAAAGACAGAATTTCTAAAAGATAAAAAGAAATTATTTTGGAAATTATTTTGGGTGTTTACATGTGTATATTATATATATATATATATATATATATATGAGTAATTTTGTCCGGCATATGTTTGAGATATGCATACTCATGCATTCCTTCACTTTCATTTAAAAGTTATAAGAGCATGAAAAAGAGTGATGCCCCCCAAAAGCAAGAGAAATGCATCAGTATTTATGTGGCATGTTTTATGGTTATGAGTGTTGGGCAGTTAATCATCAACATATATAAAACATGTCTATGACAAAATTGAAGATGTTGAGATGGATGAGTGATCATACAAGAAAAGACCGTATACATAATGAGGTTATTAGAAACAAATTAGGAGTGACACCAATAGAGGATAAAATGAGAGAATATCATTTAAGATGGTTTGAACATATAGAAAGAAGATCAAAACAAGAACCTTTAAGAATATATGAAAAACTAAATTTGGAAAGTATTAAAAGAGATAGAGGATGACCATAAAAGTGTTGGAAAGAAATAATAAAGAATGATCTAGCTTATTGTGAGTTAACTGCTAACATGACACACGATAGGGATCTGTGGAAACAAAGAATCCATGTAGCTGATCCCGTCTAGTATGGGAAAAGGCTTAGTTGTTGTTGTATTTTTGCAAATCTAGAGAGAGTTGCTCATGTACTATTGCATAGGAGGTGCACATGATAGTGGGTTTGGGGCCTATGTGCCTCTCTCTCATGTGCATTGCATGCACAGTAGCACGGGAGCAACAATCTCTCTCTCTATGAGAAAAAGAAAATTCAAAAGCAAGCCGAACTTGTTTTAAAAGTGAAATCCTGCAAAACTGTGCCGCATACTTACACAAGCACAAATATGTATGCAAGTAAAACGTTGTTGCATTTTGGTGTACAGGAATTATTTAAGAAACATGATTTTGATTAACTAAATATTTGATTAGTTCTAGACTTATATCCACTTCAAATCATTGCTTAAAATCGGATATGATTAATCACTAATCCACCCAATTCACCATTGGCAAGCAAGAAAAAAGGACAATTGGATATCATTGTAATTTTTATTTAATAATTTAAATAAATAAATATTACATTTCGGCTTGAAATTTGTAAAATAATCTAGGGGGCTCATTGAAACGAAAAGGTCTGTGATAAAAGCATGTTTCCAAGCAACAACATTGTTCGCTTTATGACCTTGTTGGCTAAAGAGATAAATAGTAGGTATGAAGGAAATTAAAGCTCGAGCAAAGAAAGAAAACCAACATAATTCGAAAGGCCTCCCCTTGAACCATCTTCATAGCTCTATATAAAGAAAGCAGAAGGATGTTGGAAGGAAGTAATCCATGTATCAATCAACCCAATTATTCAATTTGTTCTTTTCAATTCAGTAGCTTAATTTTGTTTCTTTAGTTTAGATTTTCCCTTCTTGATAGCTATGAAAAATCTTCTCTTTAAAACGAATAGTTTAGTTTGCTCTTTTATTTCCTTTCTTTAATCCTCTTATTTCCTTCCTCTTTTATTCTCAGCACCTATTGCTGGTGTGGATTTCCCACCCACGAAACCTTATACATTATTCACGATTTCTTTTCTTTCCAATAGTACCCGTTTGCATCTATATGTGTCTCCACTAAACTATAATATACTCTCTTTCTCTCTCTCTCTCACTCACTCACACACACATATATGACTAATTCTAACATGCTTACCTATCATACATGCATATTTATGCACTCCCTTGCTTGTTGAGAGCATAAATATTATAAAAGTGAAAAATATAAAGCTAAATTTATTGCACTCATGCTCCAAAAAGATAAAGAGAGTATATGAGTATGAATGTGTTATATGTTGCAAATCTTATATATATATATATATATATATATATAGAGAGAGAGAGACAGAGACAGAGAGAGAAATAGAGAAATAGAGATGCTCCTGCACAATTGCATAGGAACTGCACAAGAGAGAGTGGGTGCATGATATGTGAATCTCTCTCTCATGTGCATTGCCTCTACAATAGCACAGGGGCAACTCTCTCTCTCTCTATATATATATCTATATATATTTATATATATATGTGTTAGTCTTGTCTTAGTAAAGGAAAATCCATCATTAATACTATACAAAACAAGAATCAGTTGGAAGAAAAGAAAAATCAAAAGCAAGCTTACCTTGTTTTAAAAACGAGATGCTGACAAATTACACCAGATACTCACACAAGCACAAATATAAATTCATGTGAAATATTATTGCATTTAGGTGTATAAGAATTATTTAAGAAACATGATTTTCATTAACTAAACCATTAATCATTTCTAGACTTATATCTACTTCAAATCATTGTTTGAAATTGGATATGATTAATCAAATCAATAATCGATCCAAATGCATTGATAGAGAAGCAAAAAGAAAAAGACAAGTGGATATCATTATTTAATAATTTAAACACATAAATATTACATTTCAATGTTGTCATTGAATATAAAGACTAGAGTTTGAAAGAAAAACCTAGTTATAAAATAAAAAAATCTTAAGCACAAAACTACCAAAAACCTAAATTTGAGTATGTATAAGTACAATAATTAAATGTTATAAAGTCCCAAATCCAAACACATCAAATCATCAAAATGAAAGAAATGTAACATACAAAATTTCAAAAATATGACAATATTTAATACAATAGAACATGTTGTCACCCAAAAATTGTTAAATATCCCCTAAACTAAAACCAAACCAAGAGTTCTCTCACAATTATCCACATTGTATGCATCGTCACTATTTATGCTCATTCATGTTCAACTTTATCATTTTGCTCCATGAATGAATTATAATATTTTGCTTTTATCTTTCAACTCTTCCAAGGCCTTCTATTGTCTCCCTTCTAAAGTGTTCCTCATATAATTTCTCACATATTTTCACCAAAGCTCCGTTCCCTACCTCTTCAAAAGTCCAAAGCACCATAAATATCTCCTGGTTTTATTCTCGGTGACGGACAAATTTTATTTATAATGGTTTCTTATTAATGTGATATTTATACACCACAAAATCTTTATTTCAATCACTAATATCTTTAAACAAGTATATAGTTGATTGTGATGGCTTATTATTGCTGCATTATGATTCTTATCTTCCAATATCGTAATAAATTATTATCTTCTTATTCTAATGAGCATCTGATCCACATCTTCGTTTGAGTCAACCTACATTAATTTCACTCATTTATTGTGAACATGTAAAACTATATAATTAAAAGTAGAAACAATTAATAAAAACAATTTTAAAAAAAATCCTTGCAATCAACGTATCAAAACGAATAAGAAATACCTTAGAAGTGTTAATTTTTTAATTGAGTTTTGTAAATAAATAATAAACTGCTACTTATAGAGAGAGATCCATCGATGGTAAGGCAAAATAACCAACAAAAACATTTTTGCTCTATCCATTTTGGATCAGCAGACCAGGTCGGGGTCATTGATCCACTCCAAACTACAAAATATTAATGAGGGATTAGTGAAAAAGTTCTTGTTACTAAGAAAATCACTTCATAGTCAATTGAATTAACTACCATTTAAAATACATTTAGCTATACGGATTTTATCCTTTTATATACTGTATCCAATTCTTAGGATCTAATTAAAAAGTCTCTTCCTCAATCTGAGGATCTAGTTTATCCATAGCTAATTAGCGAATGACATTTTCTCTCACTAAATTCCATCTTCTTGTAGAGTCAGAAAGTAGTAGCCACATATAGAAATGGTTGAGTCAAGATAGCAAATACTTCTTAAGTAAAATAATATCCTGTTGGGTCACATAGTTTACCACAAATGCAATTGAGTTGGATTCGAGCGGATTCATATTTGTACTCTCAAATAAAACCTAAAAGCTGATATTCATATATATTTTTTAATTGGTATATCGAATTGCATAGATTCAAAATTGATCAGATCCAGATCTAGGTCTGACCCATTTGATACCCGTAGTTAGGTGCTATGGATCCAACAGTCCATGACTTGTGCTTTAGTTCTTCCTGTACCGGACAAACTCTGACAATTTTGTGCAAGGTTTCAAGTTGGAATCATTCAACTCCGCCCATGTAAGGGATCACCCTTGCATTGCCGATCCCAAGCCCGGATAAAGGAGGAGGGTTGTGTTAGGCTTCCGACAGCCAGCGTAAAACTTCGTCGGATTTCTACAACATGGATTACAAAAATTATGAGCATTGCTTTGGGGCGTTCCCGCCTAGCGACGTGCTGTAGAGCCCGAATGCAGTAAGAAGTAAGTAAGGGCCACTACATTTTCACCCGAATGTAGTGAATCAATTGCAGAGAGGGTTCCCACATCATGGACGGGTGTGGGTAAAGAAGTTAGTCCCACTACATTGCCGCCCGAATGTAGTGAAAAATTTTCAGAGAGGGTCTCCGCATTTTGATTATGGACGGATGCGGGGGGTAAGGAAGCTAGTCCTAGATAATAAGATTCGTATTGGTTCTTGGAATATCGGAACATTATCGGGTAAGCTAATGGAGGTGGTAGATACTATGATTCGGAGAAAGATTCATATTCTATGTTTACAAGAGACAAAATGGGTTGGAGAAAAAGCAAAGGAGATAGAGGATACAGGTTTTAAATTATGGTACTCAGGTAAAGAAAAGGCCCGAAACGGAGTTGGTATTATCATAAATAAAGATTTAAAGGAGAGTGTAGCAGACATACAACGATATGGTGACCGAATCATGACATTGAAATTAGTGTTAGGAGTAGAGGTTTTGAATATAGTTTGTGCTTACGCACCCCAAGTAGGACTAGAAGATAGTATAAAGACAGTTTTTTGGGAAGAGTTAGATAAGGTGTTTCAAAAGATTCCACAAAGGGAGATGATTTGTTTAGGAGGAGATTTAAATGGACATGTCGGTAAAGAGGCATTAGGATATCAAGGGATTCATGGAAACTTTGGTTATGGGGATATAAACGAGGAAGGTAGGGAGATTTTAAATTTTGCTATGTCATTTGATCTCTTTATAGTCAATACAATCTTCAAAAAACGAGATGAACATTTAATTACTTATAAGAGTGGCTTATCACAAACACAAATTGATTACTTTATTTGTAGAAAAAAAGATAGAGCGTGTTGTAAAGATTGTAAGGTAATTCCAGGAGAAAGCTTAACCACCCAACATCGACTTTTAGTTATGGATTTACAAATAAAAAAATGGACAAAGAAGAAAAGAGTGCATCGAGCTATTCGGACTAAATGGTGGAACCTCAAAAGTGAGAAAGAAGATATATTTAAACACAAAGTCCTTCAAGGAGATGTTTGGAACTATGTTGGCACACCCTCTGATATGTGGAACAATATGGCTATACATATTAGGAAAGTGGCGAAAGATGTGTTAGGGGTATCTAAGGGAGGTGTACCGGCACAAAAAGAAGCTTGGTGGTGGAGTGAAGTAGTACAAAACAAAATCAAGGCAAAGAGGGCATGCTACAAATTACATTATGCTAAGAAAACTAGTGAAACTTTAGAAGCTTATAAGAAAGCAAAGAAAGAAGTAAAAAAGGCCGTTAGTGAAGCAAAAGCTAAGATTTGGGAGGGCTTATATAAAAAACTCAACTCAAAAGAGGGTGAAAGAGACATTTTTAGGATAGCTAGGGCTAGAGATAAGAAAACTAAAGATCTTAATTATGTTAGATGCATAAAAGACGAGGATGAAAAAATTCTAGTGGCAAATGATGATATAAGAAATAGATGGAAAAACTATTTTTATAATCTTTTTAATGAAAATAAAGATTTTAGTATTAGTTTAGGAGATTTAGCCAAGTCAGAAAAGTATATAAACCACAATTTCTACCGACGTATTCAAAAGAATGAAGTCAAAGAGGCTCTTAAACATATGAAGAGTGGTAAATCGGTAGGACCAGATAATATTCCTATAGAAGTTTGGAAAATACTAGGAGAAATAGGAATCACTTGGCTCACAAGACTATTTAATGAAATATGGAAAAACCAAAAGATGCCCGAGGAATGGAGAGCAAGTACACTTATACCCATATATAAAAACAAGGGAGACATTCAAAATTGTGCGAATTATCGAGGTATCAAGTTAATGAGTCATACTATGAAATTATGGGAAAGAATTATTGAACGTAGGTTAAGACAATTATCAAGTACAACAGAGAACCAATTTGGATTTATGCCTGGTAGATCTACTATTGAAGTGATTCACCTTTTGAGACGTCTTATGGAACATTTTAGAGCAAAAAAGAAAGACCTTCACATGATATTTATTGATCTAGAAAAAGCTTATGATAGGGTACCGAGGGAGGTTCTTTGGAGAACTTTGGAAAAAAGAGGTATCCCATTGACATATATTAACCTTATAAGAGACATGTATGATGGTGCAAAAACATGTGTGAGGACTCATGAAGGAACGACAGACTTCTTTGAAGTTAATATTGGGTTACATCAAGGATCAACTTTAAGTCCATACTTATTTATAATGGTGATGGATGAGTTAACAAAACATATTCAAGATGAAGTACCTTGGTGTATGTTATTTGCAGATGACATTGTATTAGTGGAGGAGTCTAAGGAAAAAGTTAATAGAAAATTGGAACTATGGAGAGAAACATTAGAAAACAAAGGCTTCCGACTTAGTAGAACAAAGACAGAATATATGGAATGTAAGTTTGATCATTTGGCTACTTCAGAGGACATAGAAATTAAAATTGGCACACATTGCATTCCCCAAAAGGAAAGTTTTAAATACCTAGGGTCAATTTTTCAAAGTGATGGAAGAATTGATGGAGATGTTACACATAGAATTAATGCTGGTTGGTTAAAATGGAGAGGAGCATCAGGTATTCTTTGTGAGAAGAAGATACCATTAAAATTAAAAGGTAAATATTATAGAGCAGCAGTTAGGCCTGCCATGTTTTATGGTTCTGAGTGTTGGGCAGTTAATCATCAACATGTACAAAAGATGTCTGTGACAGAAATGAAGATGTTGAGATGGATGAGTGGTCATACAAGAAAAGACCGTATACATAATGAGGTTATTAGAAACAAATTAGGAGTGACACCAATAGAGGATAAAATGAGAGAACATCGTTTAAGATGGTTTGGACATATAGAAAAAAGATCAAAAGAAGAACCTGTAAGAAGGTTAGAAAACCTAAATTTGGAAAGTATTAAAAGAGGTAGAGGACGACCACAAAAGTGTTGGAAAGAAACAATAAAGAATGATCTAGCTTATTGGGAGTTAACTTCTAACATGGCACACGATAGAGATCTGTGGAAACAAAGAATCCATGTAGCCGACCCCGTCTAGTATGGGAAAAGGCTTAGTTGTTGTTGTTGTTGTTGTTGTTGTTTCAAGTTGGAATCATTCAATGGAAGCCAATGTCTGTACCCTTTGGCAAACTGATCGGTGAAGAACTTTCTCAACTGTCACAGTATTTAGAGCAGAGAGTTGCAGTGAGGAGGAGTTGGTAGGACCCTCACAAAACTTATTCACCAGATTTGCCACCCCTAGTAGCCATAGTAGCCGCCTACGAGAAGAGATGCAACAACAACAACAACAACTAAGCCTTTTCCCATACTAGACGGGGTGGATTACATGGATTCTTTGTTTCCACAGATCCCTATAGTGTGCCATGTTAGCAGTTAACTTACAATAAGCTAGATCATTCTTTGTTGTTTCTTTCTAACACTTTCGTGGTTGTCCTCTACATCTTTTATTACTTTCCAAATTTAGTTTTTCTAACCTTCTTAGAGGTTCTTCTTATGATCTTCTTTCTACATGTCCAAACCATCTTAAACGATGTTCTCTCATTTTATCCTCTATTGGTGTCACTCCTAATTTGTTTCTAATAACCTCATTATGTATACGGTCTTTTCTTGTATGACCACTCATCCATCTCAACATCTTCATTGTTGTCACAAACATCTTTTGTACATGTTGATGATTAACTGCCCAACACTCAGAACCATAAAACATGGCAGGCCTAATTGTTGCTCTATAATATTTACCTTTTAACTTTAATGGTATCTTCTTATCACAAAGAATACCTTATGCTCCTCTTCATTTTAACCAACCAGCACTAATTCTATGCATAACATCTCCATCAATTCTTCCATCACTCTGAAAAATTGACCCTAGGTATTTAAAACTTTCCTTTTGGGGGATGCAATGTGTACTAATTTTAATTTCTATGTCCTCTGAAGTAACCAAATGATCAAACTTACATTCCATATATTCTGTCTTTGTTCTACTAAGTCAGAGGCCTTTGCTTTCTAATGTTTCTCCCCATAGTTCCAATTTTCTATTAACTTTTTCCTTAGACTCCTCCACTAATACAATGTCATATGCAAATAACATACACCAAGGTACTTCATCTTGAATATGTTTTGTTAACTCATCCATCACCATTATAAATAAGTATGGACTTAAAGTTGATCCTTGATGTAACCCAATATTAACTTCAAAGAAGTCTGTCGTTCCTTCATGAGTCCTCACACATGTTTTTGCACCATCATACATGTCTCTTATAAGGTTAATATATGTCAATGGGATACCTCTTTTTTCTAAAGTTCTCCAAAGAACCTCTCTCGGTACCCTATCATAAGCTTTTTCTAGATCAATAAATATCATGTGAAGGTCTTTCTTTTTTGGTCTAAAATGTTCCATAAGACGTCTCAAAAGGTGAATCGCTTCAATAGTAGATCTGCCTGGCATGAATCCAAATTGGTTATCTGTTGTACTTAATACTTGTCTTAACCTACGTTCGATAATTCTTTCCCATAATTTCATAGTATGACTCATTAACTTGATATCTCGATAATTCACACAATTTTGAATGTCTCCCTTATTCTTATATATGGGTATAAGTGTACTTGCTCTCCATTCCTTGGGCATCTTTTGGTTTTTCTATATTTCATTAAATAGTTTTGTGAGCCAAGTGATTCCTATTTCTCCTAGTATTTTTCAAATTTCTATAAGAATATTATCTAGTCCTACCAATTTACCACCCTTCATATGTTTAAGAGCCTCTTTGACTTCGTTCTTTTGAATACATCGGTAGAAATTGTGGTTTATATACTTTTCTGACTTGGCTAAATCTCCTAAGCTAATACTAACATCTTTATTTTCATTAAAAAGATTATAAAAATAGTTTTTCCATCTATTTCTTATATCATCATTTGCCACTAGAATTTTTTCATCCTCATCTTTTATGCATCTAACATAATTAAGATCTTTAGTTTTCTTATCTCTAGCCCTAGCTATCCTAAAAATATCTCTTTCACCCTCTTTTAAGTTGAGTTTTTTTATATAAGTCCTCCAAAATCTTAGCTTTAGCTTCACTAACGGCCTTTTTCGCTTCCTTCTTTGTTGTCTTATAAGTTTATAAAGTTTCACTAGTTTTCTTACCATAATATAATTTGTAACATGCCCTCTTTGGCTTAATTTTATTTTGTACTACTTCACTCCACCACCAAGTTTCTTTTTGTGCCGGTACACCTCCCTTAGATACTCCTAACACATCTTTCGCTACTTTTCTAATATGTATAGCCATATTGTTCCACATATCACAGGGTGTGCCAACATAATTCCAAACATCTCCTTGAATGACTTTCTATTTAAATATATCTTCTTTCTCGCTTTAGAGGTTCCACCATTTAATCCGAATAGCTCGATGCACTATTTTCTTCTTTGTCTAATTTTTTATTTATAAATCCATAACTAAAAGTTGATGTTGAGTGTTTAAGTTTTCTCTTGGAATTACCTTTCAATCTTTACAACACGCTCTATTTTTTTTTTACAAATAAAGTAATCAATTTGTGTTTGTGATAAACCACTCTTATAAGTAATTAAATGTTCATCTCGTTTTTTGAAGATTGTATTGACTATAAAGAGATCAAATGCCATAGCAAAATTTAAAATCTTCCTACCTTCCTCATTTATATCCCCAAAACCAAAGTTTTCATGAATCACTTGATATCCAAATCCCTCTTTACCAACATGTCTATTTAAATCTCCTCCTAAATAAATCATCTCCCTTTGTAGAATCTTTTGAAACACTTTTGTCTAACTCTTCCCAAAAAGTTGTCTTTATACTATCTTCTAGTCCTACTTGGGGCACGTAAGAACAAACTATATTCAAAACCTCTGCTCCTAACACTAATTTCAACATCATGATTCGGTCACCATATCGTTGTATGTCTACTACACTCTCCTTTAAATCTTTATTTATGATAATACCAACTCTGTTTCAAGCCTTTTCTTTACCTGAGTACCATAATTTAAAACCTGTATCCTCTATCTCCTTTGCTTTTTCTCCAACCCATTTTGTCTCTTATAAACATAGAATATGAATCTTTCTCCGAATCATAGTATCTACCACCTCCATTAGCTTACCGGATAATGTTCCGATATTCCAAGAACCAATACGAATCTTATTACCCTCCTTGGGGCAGTTGCAGATCCAGAAATTTTAGGTGGGCCGGTCACTCAAACCTCTCCAAGATCACCTTTAACTGCTATAACATTGTGCAAATGCCAACTAATCACCCTCCTCCTGATGTTGAGCAAGAATCCTGTTAGAAACAAACTGTTCTTAACCAAAGTGATTTAACATAGACACACTTTCTTTCAGAAACGAAACATCAACAAGTATGGGTAGTGACTAAATTATAAAAGTGGGAGTTTGATGATATCTTGGTTTTTAACTCTATTGACTTCATTAGTGGTTTGGTTCTCGGATGGAAAGACATGATTTCTCTCCATGTTGATGCACATGATTCCTACTTTATTTAGTGTGAAATCGAAGATCCTATTCCAAAATTGAAATGGACATTAACTACAGACCATTTGCATCATTTTGAAGCAAGCTAAGTATCTCAATTTCTAGGTCTGCAAAAACAAGCATATGTTGTCAATGATAGATTGCATTCGCATCGATGATTTCAATTCAATTTCTCCATCAGAGAATTGTTGTGGTCTTTCAAAATCGCAAGGATCCATTACACAATTTCTTGGTTCTATATGTTGCAGTCGATGTATGTATGCACGTATGCTTCAAAGGTTGTAATGTTGCAGCAGTTGTACGCCTATAGACGAGATAGAGAAAAGAAAAAGAGAGAAGGGACAACGTTACCCACGAAGGATTTTCTCTCAATGTGTATCTTACTTTTTTTTGTATATATAATTGACTTTTGCTTCTTCCAAGTTTTTCTCTCTGGGCTTCTCGTTAAAAAGTCATTCCATATTCATCCAAAATATACCTAGAACCTTTCAAAAGTAAAAACAGTTTTGAATAAAATTTACCTTTTTATAAAACAACTCATGTAATCCGAGAAAAGAGCCCTTCTTCCCACATTTCATGGTTGACGTTAGTATTGGGGCCGATAGTGGCCACCAACTACTTACACTATCAATAATACCAACTTAATTTATTTGGGTTTTATTGGTCCAAAATTCACATTTAGTAGTTGAGGTACATCTTATGATTAATTCGTGAAAGACTAGACCTTAATTTATGTCCATCGGCTTGGAGAGTTGTATATCAAATGGCATGCCTTTCTCACCTTGAGATGATCAACTCATTCTATCAGTAGATACCTCTCCAAATTTTGATACTCCAAGATGATAATTTGTTTTTCAAGAATGATGGGTATCTGAAAAAACCCAACATACTTGGCAGCAACCGGTAGTAGATTGGAGTGTGTATCAGTTACATATTAAAGCTAAAGAAATGTAGACGAGCCTTCTTGGATTGATCCGGTAGAATGGTTCTAACTCACACAACCAAATTATTCATCCGAAACACAAGCCTCAGCAAGTAAAGGCTAATCCCCATTCCACAAAATATGAGTCTATGGAACTAGTAGAAGGAGACTTAGCCAACAAGATTTTTAATGAAGAACACTATTGGAAAGAGAAATCCCGTGTTCAATGGCTATAATGGGGTGATTATAAACACCCTAAATCAAAATTTTTTCTAACACTCCCAATTTCGAAAATTCAAAGGATTTAAAACCTTTTCGAAAATTCAGTTGATTTAAAACCTTTTGTTTAAATGAAAAAGTTCAAATCTTTCAAAAATGTTTCAAAATTAAAGGTTTCAAATTAAAGTTAAAAAGCCCAAATGATTTGATCAAATCAGGCGAACAGGTGGGGTCCAATTCAATCCAAGATCGAGCTCAAGCCCAGAAGCGAAGGAATGGACTAAGTCAAAGGCATATCTTCCTCAACAAATCAAATTAAATGGGCTAATACCAAGGTAGCTCGAGTTGGTTATTGATTCAAATCAAGGATTTGTTTGGATCAAATGCAACCTTGGGACAAGGATTGTTTGACTTATGCAAATTGAAAATGATTGAGCTTAGGGGTTGATTCCAAAAGTTTATCTAATGTATATCCAGCCCACATATCAACACAAATCAAGCAAATTAAAGAAGAGCTATCAAACAAGGTTGATTAAGGCCTTAAAACAAGCCTAGCCGAATGCCTTCCAAGTCCAATTGACTAGGACCAAGACATAGGACTCAAGGCTAAACCAACCCACATGAGGTTGGTCCACTTTTGACCACATTTAACCATAAAGGACCATCAAGGCCACATGATTTGATGGGTCTTGAGGTTGGGTTTGGACCTTTTGGTCACCCGCCCTAAGAAAGGGCTTAGAAGAGCCCTCCCTTAGCCTATAAATTGAGGCCAAGGGGGGGGGAGGGGGGAGGCGTGAATCATCTTGGGATCTTAGAGGAGTGAGAGAGAGGCCAACACTTTGAGAGTTGTGTGAGTTGTGAGAGCTGCTAGGGAATAGCCTAGAGAATGAGAGGGGAGTGTAGAAGGTAGACCACGGTTTTGAGAGGTGAGTGTTTGATCAAGAGGGGAAAGGGTGAAGAAACGGGTGGTCGGCCACTACCTTGGAGGATGTTTCCTTGTGTAAGTTCAGTAAGTACTGCTCCATTTTATTTCTTCTACATCTATTCTTCAAATTCAATTCAAAAGGGGTTGTATTAATGGAGTATTGTCTCTCCCATGATGTAATAGAAGTAGATGTTGCTGAAATTTTCCTTTTTTTGATTATGCAATCTATGTGTTTGATTTTTTTATTCTACCTCTCTATATTCTATAAACACTATATTCTTTAATCCCCTCTATGCTTAAGCTATAAAGTATATTTTAATTCATTTCTCTTTAGTAATTTTAATTCATGATGTTGTGTTATTGTTTTTCAATTCGTGTGAGCTTGCATTACGTATGATTCTAAAAACTTGAAAACTAGATTTCTTCATCTCTGTATACGTGGATTGCTTGATTTTTAATTCATGAACCTTTGCTCAAATTGTTTCGAAACTTTGCACACTTATTATACACACAGGCTCAATTCTAATAAAATTTGTAAGAATTTTAGGGTCATCCAACATCGTAATTAAAATTGTGTAAAATCGAAACAGCTTTTGTAAACTGTCTGTCCAACCAGTTTTTCTACAATAGAGATTGGGTATTTATCCCATAACTCTGTTTGTGGGTATCCAAAATCAATGAATTTTGATTCTTTAGAAAGCTGACATCCATAGCTTTCCATCAAGATCAAATTCATTAAATTTGAAACTTTGAGCACTAAGATACAAACTTATTTTTTAGTTTCTGTATTTCTCTTGCAAAACAGTTTCGGGTGCCTGAGCAGAGATACTTCTTAGATTTAATTATGCAATAATACAACTCCGAATCATGATGTGAAAGATTCTAGACTCTCCACACTCAAGCTTAGGCTTGTAAAATTTTGATGATTTTAGGAGATCTGAAAGACATTTAAAAGGATTCGGGAATCAAGTCCTAAAAAGAGAACTTTCTGTTTTTTTAGAACTTGTTCATTTTGAAACTTGAATCAAGTGCACATGTTTTCATTCTCAACACCTTTGCTTTTCACGTGAATTTGGAAATCTTACCTTTTTAGTTGGAATCTTTAAGCGCTTAAACTGACGCTTGAGCATAAGTTTAAAAAGGTCTAAAGTGAAAATAGTCCTCTTAACCACAATCACCCATCAAATTTAATTTTGCTAGTTTTAAAAAACTAGCTGACATGCTCGCGCATCAAGTAGTGTTGAAAGATTCATTTCAAGTCTCTACATAGGCTTGGAGTGAAAATTTCACATCTACAATGACCAAAGTACAAAATTTTGTCATGTGAAGCACAATGAGACAACGTAGAAACAAAATTTGGAGTTTTATTAGAGATGATAACCATTGGCATGTGAGTAAAAAAAATATTTTTTACTACTTTATTTTGTGGAGGTAACTAAAAGGACCTAGTGTCGACTTTGTAGTTTACTCAACCAAAGGTGCAACCTCTACGAATAGGAGACTAACAACAGTTTTTCATGCAAAAATCAAGAAGGCGGTTTTCTTTATTAATCCAAAGGGTGCTATGGGTCCTGATGGTTTTGCAAGAAAATCTTATCAAAACCAGTGAAATCTTGTCCAATATGAGGTGATTTAAGTTGTTCTAGGCGTCTTCAATAGGGGCAAACTTTTCAAAGTATGAATAATTAATCTCTCTCTATATCCAATGATACTCATTATGTAAACTCCTAAGTATGACCACTTTGGTTTTCATGAATAAAAGTTTATTCATGTAATTAGGAATGAGATAATTTTTTAATTATATAGATTGCTTTTAATCAATAAAATACAATTACTTAAAATATTTAACACCATAGGTATCTTAGGAGGCAAGATTAGACGAATTATTTCTCCTATGTTGAAATGAAAAAATTGAGGAAGGTAAAACTATAAAATGCAAATACATATAAAAGAGAAGTGCGCTTCTTTAGCCTTGAACTCTTGAAAATTCTATTAAAATTCTTTTTGAAGTAAGTTGCATTGCCGATTTAAAGTCTAAATATATCATTTGTTCGATCTCACCTCCTCCAAAAGTTTATGCATGCACTAAATTCTTTCAAGGGTATCAGAGCACCTTTTGAAGTACTGATTGAATAGTTAAATTTTTTTCACGTATATATTTTTTTATCCTAAAACATATCATTACTCATTTAGAGAGGGACTAATGTTCAAGACTAATTCCTATTTCTAAAAAACAATTTTGTTTTATACAAAGAGAAAAATCTTTACATTGTATTTTCTATTGAGAAAAGTCTAAAACTTTTTTATTCTTTTTTATTAAAAAAGATATTTTTCTTTTGCCTTAACCAAATAGTAAAAGCAAAGATAAACATACAAACAACAAAACTGAAGCTTAAGGCATAGATAATCAAGCTTGAACCCACAAACAAGTGATCAAATGCCACAGATTCCACCTATTGAGTCAAGACCAACTTCCTGAAATTATTTTCTATGAATTTCTATATGATATGTGAAAGAGTCACATAAAAGGCTCACCAATGCTCATTCTTTTTCCTCATCTTTTCTTATGTTGTTTTATCTATCTTTTATCGAAAAAAGACCTAAAACTTTGAGTCTTTGATAAGGATTTTGGGTTTTGGACTTGCTTTGTGCTCTCTTTGTTCTTCTTTCTTAGCCTTGTGTGAAAAGAGAAAACCATATGAGATAACCATTAACACTAGTAAAAAAGAAAAGAAATAGGTGGTTTGGTTTCCTTTTCTTATACTTGTTGAAACCTATGAGTATCGACATTTGACTATACTCCAAAAATATACTAGAAGGTTGAATTGTTTCTCCACTTTGTTGTTTTGTCTCTTAATTACTAATAAAAGCCTCAATATGAATTAGTTAACAAGACTAGATAGAAAGTCCTCAAACTTTTACACCATATTCATGATAGAAGGAAGGAAGGAGGCAGAGAGACCACTTGATGCCAGTAGATTTGGGAAGCAAAGGGCTCACTACAACCATAGCTTTCCATGCTACAAAAAGTGAGAGTTGTGAAAAATATCAAAGAAAATAAAATAAAAGGAGAAATTAAGATAGATGTCATTGGGAAAAAATCAATTTAAAAAGGAGAATCAAGATCCAAATGAGAAGGGTCGATGGACAAGAAAGATGAATAAGAGGAGCCCAACCAAGTCTATTAAGAGCTTTCACGATACTCTCGTATATATAAATACTTATAGGGGTTACCGTCTTTCATCATAAAGGTACAGGTTCAGATCATAGACCATTACTGATAACTACAAAATCAGTTGAAGGAATATTCAAAGGTAGATTTAACTATAAATGATGTCTTTAGAGGATCCTTGCTTTAGCTGCATAAAAAAGCTCAAGAATTATTCAGCGGTATTGTTCAACTATTCAGAACGCACAAACAGAAATTAGATGCTTGCAAGAAGAATTACAAAAGTGAAAAACTTTGGTGATGAATCACAACAAAAAGAAATTTATAAAATAGAAAAAGAACTAATACAAGCATATATCAAAGAATAAATGTGTTGGTAGAAAAGTCAAGATCTCATTGGTTGAAATGAAGAGGCAAATACAAAATTCTTAAAATTCTTCTATGCAAAATTTATAACCATAAGACTAAAAGGAAGACATTAGACCTAAAAAATGAAGTAGGAGAATGGTGTTCAGAAGAAAATAAATTGGAAGGTGATTGCCAATAAATTCTTTAAGAAGCTATTAACATAAAGCAATGATAAAATGAATCACAAATTAACAAAACCAATACAAAAATAAGAAATAAAAAAACAATGTTTTCTAGAAAAATAGAAAGATTTCCAAGAAACAATGGATTTTTAGCAAGACTTTATCGAAGATATTGGGAACTTATTAAAAAGATGTCTATTGTGTAGTAAAAAGCTTTTCCAACACGCTTGCAAAACTTAAACAACACTCATTATCTATGCTTGATCCAAAAGGAAGTAAGTAAGATCAATGAGCTATATAAGAACCATAAGCCTATATAGAGTCTTCTAAAGATCCTAATAAACAAGATGTCTAGTATTATGAACAATATTATTAGTGTCAATCAGAGTGCATTTATCAAAGAATGGTTGTTCTCAAACAATATCTTTGTTGGTCACGAAAAAAATGCATCTTCTAAAAAATAAGAGTTATGAAAGATCGTTTGACATGGTAATAAAAATGGACATGAGTAAGGTGTACGAACGAGTGAAATTGAGCTTTCTATAATTTATAGTGAGAAATTGGAATTTCATAGCAAATGGATAGATTGGGTTAAGGAATGTGTTACAAGAGTCACACTCAATTTTATTCCAAGGGCACATATATGACTACTTTAAAACCTTCTCGTGAACTTGGACAAGGTGACCCGTTGTCACCATTTCTCTTCATTATGCACGTATCTATTATTACACACAACAACAGAAAAGAGAGATATTAAAGGAGTAAAAATAAAAACAAGATGCCCAACAATCTAAAACTTCTTGTTTCCTGCACAACAATGCTCAAATATAAAGCAAATAACGTAGATTTATGAAGAATAATTGGTAAGAGATAAATCTAACAAAATCAGCGGTTTGATTCAATGGGAACACACCTAATGAAATGTGTTCTCTATTGGCTTCAAAATTAAAAATTGAGCATATTAGGTCCCAAGATGAATACATAGGACTACCATCAATGTTTAAGAGATTGCAGAAGAGTACATTTGAATTCCTCAAGCAAAAAGTTGAAAACAAACTCCATATATGAGAAAATATCCTACTTCCCACATCAATAAGAGGAATACTTGTGAAGGTTGTGGGTTATACAATCCCTATATATTCATTTGCCTGCTTTAAGCTATCAAAAAGATTGTTAAAAGAAATACAAAATAAGCTACTAAAATTCTGGTGGGAAGAAAGTAAAGAAAGAAGAGGTCAACAATTGACTGGATAAAACTTAATCAGTAAGAAAAAGGGTGAAGGAGGATTCAACTTTAAGGATCTTTAGGCTTTCAACCTTGGCATGATAACCAAATACAGTTGGATACTTCTAAAAGGAAGGCATTCCATATTTTATAAGGTATTCAAGAATAAATATTTTCCTTGAGCTTCGTTTATAAAAGAAAAAGCAAGAAATAATACATCAAGAGGCTTAAGAACCCTACTGGAAGGTCAAAAGATTATTGAAAAAGGATTAATATGAAGTATAGAAGATGGTCAAACAACATAAATGAAAAATGATCCATAGATTCCAGGTAATACTCATTGTAATTTCCAAAGCAATGAAACCGAAACGAGAGCATTACAAAAGTATATGAGCTAATAAAAGCAATGGCTCATGGAATAAAGAGTAGATTAAAGAAACTTTTGTCCCAAAAATAGCAGAAAGATATTCCAAATTGGAAGAAAAGAAGGTCAAGATGCACCAGTATGGAAGCTTACAGAATATCTGCTATAAGTTCTTCCGCTACCAAATTATAAACCTCACAACACAACAAAATGAGAAACAATTATGGAGAACGATATGGAAACAAAAAAATACCTAACAAAATATGATTGTTTATGCGGAAACTAATGCATCATGCTATCCCTACAAAGGATAAGTTGAGACAAAGATTTATAATAGCTCACGGATTGTGTTTGACCTCTAAAAAAGAATCATAAACAATAATACATTATACACTTGCGTGCCCACCAGTGAAGGAAGTTTGGAATGAGACAAGGGAGAATCTTATATTACCTCAAGATGCCGAAGGATGTTTGGCTTATTGGTGGATTAAAAGTTTTAAATGGAAAGACCAACTAGTGAAAGAAGCCTTTACCATGTGACAAATATGGTTAATTTGAAGTGAACATGTTTTTGAAAGAAAACATCCAAATACCGAAGCCAATGCAAAAAAGCAAACAAATACAAAATAGCTCAACTTCCAAACACAATTTTGTAGCAAAATTTGAAATTGTATATATGAGTGAAAGAAGGAAATGATAACTGCAAAAAATTATGAGAATCCTGCAATGTATTGGCTTGTTGGCTCGTAGAGTTACTGCACTTTGTTCTTATCTTGGAAAAAAACTTCATTGTTCCAAAAGAAAAACCCATCGAACAATTAGCGTCTCTAGAGATAGATATCAAATTATCAACTTCGGGAAAGGCAAAAACATAATAAATAAGAGATCAAAGTTAATTGGAAAATTACCAGCCCTATTAGTTGATGAACCAGAAGAGGCTGGAAGGTCCTGGGCGATCTAATCCAACTCCTTAGGCTCAACCAAGTTACTAATGACCCACCTTCTAAGAAACCCGGATACGTCCCACCAGGAATAGATTTTCCTCGATCCCAAAGCGTCTAACGTTGGCATGGAATCGACGAGGACCAATATGCCAGTCCCGATACGTTATTTTCTGTATGACTCGCTTGGTTCACCCAGTAATGCATACATGGATCGGGGAGGATGGATGGATTGTTGAGAGAAGTAATCGAGTCTCTGAGACGAATCCAGCTTTTGTGCGGAGGAGAGCGAGTCTCTCGATGGGCGGGGACTCGAAGACCTCACAGAGGTGGTTGCATGTAGAGAGGAGAGGCGTATTCCAGCTCATGCGGCACCGTCGTTCGGTCTAGAGGGTTTTGATGGTCTCGCTTTAGGGGCGCCATGGACGTGGTCATTCACACCATCCTGCTTACATGTTTCTTAAGGAGTTTGGTTGACACACACACTTCTCATCAATTTACACTCAACCACTATGCATTAGTCGTTTGTATTTTTAATTTGTTTGGTGCACTCTCGGTGTTGGTCCACTTGGCAGGGCTCTCGACTTGCTGGTTGTAGAGAGCAAGTTCGATTCTGTGGCACGCATACTCGGCTTCAGCCTCCCATTTATACCAAAAGTTTGCTGTTGGTTTGGTTGAAGTTGGACGGCATCTTATATTATTAGATCCCTCACTCATATACGCTATATATATGTGTATATATATATATATAATATAGATTAAAAAATTTAAGTTATAGGAAATTTTTTAAAAAGACAAACAGTTGATTCTGGTTTGGTTCCGATTCAAGTTTTATAAAAGATAAAACCAGAACCGATGGGAATGGTTCCTGGTTTGAGCCCGGTTCCATCGAGTCTGTTAGGAACCTTTTAATAGATGAAGGGGATTATTTTTGAGCGCTCCTTACAACATCACCTCCAAAATTAATAAGTTATTAATAAAAAAATCCAAATGGCTATAAGAAATTAGGAAAAGAGTAAATGGGTGCTGATCATGACGAGAAAGAGAAGACAAAGACGCTATAAAAGATAATAGAAAGTTGACTACGATATTTCGAACCTGATGTGACTTATTTTATATTCTTCAACTTTGGAAATTGAATGTGATTCTCTTTGTTATGCATTCTTATAAATCCCCTTCTTTCATATTTTTCATGGTTTACAAATTTTTTAATATTTTATTTCTCTTGAATACGTATGAGTACCTACCCCAAGGCGTAAAATGGGGAAATACGTTATTTACAATATTTATTGACATAACTGGGCCTCATTCACCTTAGGTTGCGTTTGCACGCGCGGAACTCAACGGTGCCCTCGGAGCCACAAATTGCAATCCCAGAGGAGTGAGTGTTGAGAAGGGGCGACTGCTTTCATTGGAAAACAACCAAGAGGCAGAGTAGGCCCTCGTTTGCGTGGTTGCCGTTTTTGGAGATCCTGCACGGGCGGCTCTGCAAACAAAAACGCCCCTTTATGTTGTGTTTGACTCCGCGGCCAGGCCCCACCTCAAGACTCACGGGAGTGCACTCGTTAGTTGCACAAGAAAACAACGCCGTGCAGGTCCCTTCGTCCGAGGGCCGCCCATAGCAGGAATAAAGTTGTTTGCGGTGTCCATCAGGCTCTCCCGTCAACTCAGTTGACTCCAACTACTTTCTGATGAGAAGTTTCCGGAAGGATTTTTCTTTGTCGGCCAAAGGTTTGTGGAAAGATTCCAGAGGCCACGAGAAGAAAGAAAAGATTATTCATTGATAAGTATGAAATTAATTTTGTCAACCATGGAAAAGGAAAAAATGGTTTCGACTCCAATTAGAGAAAGTATCCAAGTACTGACCAAGATGCGTTGACGATGATCTGGATAATCCTAGAAGTTCCTGGACGGTTCACCCACTTTCAAAGAAATCTCGTATGCCCTCCAACAGAAGGATATCCACCACACCTAAGTATATTTCAAGTGCACGATACTGCTGGTAAAAACACAAAAACCAGTAGCTCACCTCACAATTTGAATGTCATGAGTTCAATACCGGGTCATGTTTTCAGCCTTGCTTTCCTTTGTGACAGCAAAAAGGCATAAAGCTTTGGAACAAAAAAATTGAAAAGTTTAGAGCAGGTAAATGAGCTCAACAAGCTGAACCGAACACAAACTAACGAGGGACGTAATGAGCCAAGCAGTATTCCGAGCGGCCCGGTTGATTTACCAGTCCTAGTTAATGAGCAGGAAGACCCTGAAAGGTCCTGGGCTCAACCAAGTTATTGATGACCCACCTTCTAAGAAACCGGGTACGTTCCCACCAGGAAAAGACTTTTCCCCGACCCACAATATTCCAAAACCTCCAACGTCGGCAAGGAACCGATACTTTATTCTCCATGTGACTCACCCGGTTCGTGGAATAATGAATAAGGACACTTGATCGCAGAGGATGGACGGGTTGCCAAGCGGAGTAACCGAGTTCTGAAATGTAACCGGGTTTTATGAGGAGCAGAGCAAGTCTCCTGACTGGGAGAGGTTGCGTGTACGAAGGTGCGATCCAGCTCATACCCTAGACGTGTTTACATCACTCTTGAGGTAGAGAGCTCAGATACCATTGACAATGTCAAGGCGAAGATCCAGGACAGGAAAGACATCCCACCAGACCAACAAGGAAACTCATCTTCGCCGGAAAACAGCTCGAGGATGGCCGCACATTGGCTGACTACAATATCCAGAAGGAGTCTACTCTTCACC
Organism: Brasenia schreberi; assembly: GCA_036023115.1. Taxonomy (NCBI): domain Eukaryota; kingdom Viridiplantae; phylum Streptophyta; class Magnoliopsida; order Nymphaeales; family Cabombaceae; genus Brasenia; species Brasenia schreberi. The sequence continues at coordinate 7,433,747 of JAYKKT010000088.1, forward strand.
TTGTCCTGCGTCTCCGTGGCGGGATGCAGATCTTTGTGAAGACCCTTACCGGAAAGACCATCACCTTGGAGGTGGAAAGCTCCGACACTATTGACAATGTCAAGGCTAAGATTCAGGACAAGGAGGGCATTCCCCCAGATCAGCAGCGTTTGATCTTTGCTGGAAAGCAGCTTGAGGATGGGCGCACCTTGGCCGATTATAACATCCAGAAGGAATCCACACTTCACCTTGTCCTTCGACTCGGGGAGGCATGCAGATTTTGTTAAGACCTTGACAGGGAAGACCATTACGCTTGAGGTTGAGAGCTCCGATACTATTGATAACGTGAAGGCAAGATCCAGGACAAGGAGGGAATTCCGCCTGACCAGCAGCGTCTCATCTTCGCTGGCAAACAGCTTGAGGATGGGCGCACACTGGCTGATTATAACATTCAGAAGGAATCGACCCTTCACCTTGTCTTGCGTCTTCGCGGTGGGATGCAAATCTTTGTGAAGACCCTTACCGGAAAGACCATCACCTTGGAGGTGGAAAGCTCCGACACTATTGACAATGTAAAGGCAAAGATTCAGGACAAGGAGGGCATTCCTCCGGACCAGCAGCGTCTGATTTTTGCCGGAAAGCAGCTGGAGGACGGCCGCACTCTTGCGGACTACAACATCCAGAAGGAGTCGGCAGGCGTGTAAGGTTCGTGAAGTTTGGACTTTTTAATAAATAAGAAAGATTTATCTTCTGTAAATGTCTTTCTTGGGGGATTGCAATTAATTTGATGTCATGAGTATCTTATGGTTTTGGATTGCAATTAAAACATAGTAATTCAACATAGTAAATAAACCCAGTGGCCCGTATTTATCTTCGTTATAATTTTGTATAATCAACATTTGATGTCATGTGTATCTTATGGTTTTGGATTGCAATTAAAACAATTGCCTTGTCCGCTTGTACTTTGCATAGTAATTCAAACAAGTACATAGAAAGTGGATGAGAATGGACATGGACTGAGAAAACGTGTTTGGTTTTGTTGATTCTTCTTTGCCTTCCTAAGTATGTGATAATTTATTCATTTAGGCCACTGGGTTTATGTATGCTTCTGTATGAATCGGCTGCCAAAGGATGCTAAGCAACCTATTATGGTGTCTTCTCTGCTTCAAACGCGTTCAGATGCCATTGTTATGTGATGTGATAGAAGGTTCCTATTATATCCTTTCAAACTGAAAATAACAGTCAATGAAGCATTTGGATGTCAATTGCTAGTTTCTGCATGCAAAACAGCAACCGCGGTTGTTTGGTATGAGATTGCATTCTTTTTGTTTTTGAAATGGCAAGCAGGTGATAGTGGCATCTTCTGTTATATCTATTGAATCATTTTAAGGAAGTTACGAGAGAAGGTTTCTCATGTTTGTTGATTATTATGATATGAACATACCGATTCATAAAGTTCATATATAAGAAATTAAAGATCATGTTGTATGATAGGATTGCCTTGATCGTATCAGAAATTGGTCAGAACAATTGTATTTGGAACCTTTGATTTCAGCCTTCCGATGAATGCAGAATGGTAGGATCGAGCCAACTCTGAGACTTGACAACCATACCGCATGCTAGGCCAAAAAAGTATTCTTGGTGCTTCTTTAGTCTGATGAGTAGCAAAAACAAAGGGTTTAGTGCTTCTCTGATTCATGGGGTGACAATGCAAACTAAATGATTAAGTTTGGTGCTTTGCCACGGTACTAGAATGTTGGAAAAAAAGCAAAAATTTAGTTCCAGTTCTATGCAAATCAAACACGGAACTAGTGATAATGTGGATCTAGAGTATCAGTTCTGTGTGAATCAAAATCAGAATCGTCATCCCAAGCATCAATTCATTCAAATGAAATATGGAACTACAATTCCTCGGAACCAATGGTTATATAGGCCCATGTGGTAGGCCTGTGGTTCAAGTGTTGGGGTCCTACTACGAATCAAACACACTCATAATGATTCCAATCTGAAGTTAGTTTTGAACAAGATTGGCAAAGTTTGAGTGTGAATTCGTTTCAAGACAGGTTCTGTTTCTAATGCCAAGCCAAATGCAATCCAGATCTAGGCATTGGTCATAGCAATGGAGCTGTATTTGAGCGGAACAAGCTGACTAGGCTGTTGTAAATAGCGCTGGTGGGGCAATTAAAGTTATAAGGTAAATATTATAAAGCAACAATTAGACCTCTCATGTTTTATCATTATGAGTGTTGGGCAGTTAATTATCAATATGTACAAAAGATGTTTGTGACAGAGATGAAGATGTTGAGATGGATGTGGTCATACAAGAAAAGACTGTATACATAATGAGGTTATTAGAAAGAAATTATGTGTGATACCAATAGAAGATAAAATGAGAGAATATCATTTGAGGTGGTTTGGACATATAAAAAGAAGAACCTATAAAAAGATACCAAAACTAGATTTTGAACGTATTAAAAGAGGTAGCGGACAACCACAAAAGTGTTGGAAAGAAACAATAAAGAATGATCTAGCTTATTGTCAGTTAACTGCTGACATGGCACATGATAGAGCTCTGTGGAAACAAAGAATCCATCTAGCCAACCCCGTCTAGTATGGGAAAAGGCTTAGTTGTTGTTGTTGTATAAGAAGCTTACATGATTACGTTGATTAGTGCTGAAAGTTGGGGAGCAGGAATGGAGACGTTTTTGGTTTGTAATGGAAAAGATAGGTCCTTATGATAGTTGGAGGCATTGGATAAAGGAGCGCGTTTCGGCGGTCTCCTATTCACTTATTTTAAAAGGTGAATTGTTTGAATACTTCTCTTTGTAACGGGGACTTTGCCAAGGCGACCTGCTCTCTCCATATTTGTTTATATTATGCATTGAAGGGCTTTCTAATCTTCTTTATAAAGTTGAAAGACAAGGAGAACTGAAGGGTCTCAGGATCTCTCGTACAGGGCCATTCATCTCACTTATTTTTTTGCTGATGATTCACTACTTTTCAGCAAAACATCCATTCACCAATATTGGCAGTTTAAAGAACATTCTCAATCGATGTCATATGTATAGCAGACAAGTTGTAAATTTGGAGAAGTCGGCAGCATTCTTTAGTAAGAACACTCCCCAAGACTTGTTGCGCACATGGCTAGCACAAGAACTTGGTATCCATCATATAGGGAGTTAAGTATTTCAGGATTCCATCTTATTTTCAAAGATCTCAAACTCAAACTTTTTCCATATAAAAGATCGAATTCTGGAAGAGTCAATTTCCCTCTAGCAAGGTCAAGGAAGTTTTAATCGAAGCCGTGGGGGCCATAATACCAATGTACATAATGTCTTACCTCAATTTGCCGGATTCATTTGTAGATGATTTACAGAGGGCTATGACGATTTTTTGGTGGGGTCACCTACATCAATTGAGGAAATATTATTGGGTACCTTGGCAACAGATGTGTATGAAGAAAAGTTTAGGAGGAATAAGATTCAAAGATCTCAAGGCTTTTAATCTTGCTCTCCTAGCCAAGCAAGGGCAGAGATACGCATAGTGCACTCATTATTTTATAAGGTTCTTAAACATAAGTAGTTTCCTCATGGTGGTTTCATAGAGCTCACAATACATGGTAATTGCTCAGCATGGTCACGTCTTATCAAAGGAATATCGAAAAATCGAATGGCTATATATATGTATGTATGTATATATATATGTGTATACATACATATATGTATTTATACTATGCTGGAAGGCTGGTGAAAGGCATGATTTCTTTTACGCATGGATCTCTCTTAATTTCCATTTACAATTCCACATGATGAAATCCTAAATCACCAACTTATTATGATAAATCAACTCATGAATCATGATGGTTCTTGGCATGAACAACTAGTGAGAAACTTAATCTCACCTAACTATGCTTCAGCTACCCCAAAATTTGATCGGTATACATTGATATGGCAGTTATCAAGGACATAAATGGTCTTGTCTTGTTATGAGGCAGCATCCCCAAGGACGAACTCTCTACAAATACTGAGGCAGGCATTAGACCTCGTTGGAGTTTAATTTCGAAATTGCAAGTAAATACTAAAAGTTAAGTTTTCAACTGGAAACTTCAACATGAGAGGATATGGTCCGTGCTCAACTTCAACAACATAACCAATAGTCGATGTTAATTGTCTTATGTATCAATCAAGAGGAAACTCTATTGCACAGTCAGCAGCAACATTCGAGATGAAAGGATGATGATAGAACTCAAACCGACACGCTTGCCACTGCCTCTTACTACTTTATGGTTTTGACATTTTGGCTTGTTTCATTTGGTTCTTTTATCTATTTGTTACCTATTTGTGCTCTGAGAAGCTGCTTGTATCACCGTTTCATTTAGTGAAATATCGTTCTTTGTTGAAACAAAAAAAATTAAGAAATTAAACATGCATATAATTAGTATCATGAAGACAACCGCATGTCATGGATTGTTCTTTCACCATTTTATTCTCGGCAATCGTAGAATAAGACACGCCGTCTGTAGTCGTGACGTTTTGATAATCATGACAGTTTGGTCACCCAGGATAACCCTGTCCTTATCCGCCACCATATCCTCCTCCATAACCACCATCAGAGCCACCACCATAACCACTTCCCCACCGTAACTACTGCCATATCCACCCTCATAGTCACCACCATAGCCTCGATGTACCAAGACCACCACCATCCCATCCCCATAGCCTAAACTGCCACAATGTTCACCTTGCATGCTATGTACATCCAGTACAATGACAATCACAACTCCGCATAGTTTAACCCCCTTCATATTCCTACTCTAACAAGTTAATTTTGATCCTCTCTCTCTCCTCCCCCCACCCCCCTCTCTCACACACGCACATTCATCTGATGTCTTATGTGTTGCGTGGGGCTCCTCTAGTTTAGATTCCTTCCAGATAATTACTAGGAATATGTATTCTTCCTGTCATCTTTGCTTCAATGATTTGACATACATATCAACATACAGTGGTCAAATAGCAATAAAAGCTGGATTCTTTAGGTATGTTGCACCTTTTCTTGGGTAAGACTGCAGTGGCGAGAGCGTAAATGGTGCCCGGGCTCCAACTTTATATTGTTGCCTTCAATCTAGAGCCAAGTGAGAACCGAGTTAAACATGGCAATTCCTTGCCTCTTCCCAGTAGTGTTTGTTGCTGTCTTCCTTTGATTCTTTGTCATCATAGACGATCCTTGGGTGGTCCAATCTTGACGAATATCATAATCTTTAGGTAAGCTTAAGAGTACACACCTCTCGTATATAAAAAGAAATTATCATTTCAAGATATGATGGTGTTTTGCACCGAAATATCAGCTGACTTGCACATAAAAGGTCTGCAAGAATCAATTCAAGCATTAAAATTGATGGAGTTCCAAGTTGTGGCTGGGATACTTGTTAGAAACAACTTTGAGGTTTCAATCTCACCTTAGGTCGCTCATGGATTACTACTGTAAGGCTTCTTCCACATGACTTTTGATGAATTTCACTAAAAAAATACAAGCTGTGTTGGTATCCAAAAACAACAACAACAACAACAGCTAAGCCTTTTCTCATACTAGACGGGGTCGGCTACATGGATTCTTTGTTTCCACATATCCCTATCGTGTGCCATGTTAGCAGTTAACTCACAATAAGCTACACCATTCTTTATTGTTTCTTTCCAACACTTTTGTGGTCGTCCTCTAGCTCTTTTAATACTTTCCAAATTAAGTTTTTCATACATTCTTATAGGTTCTTCTTTTCATCTTCTTTTTATATGTCCAAACCATCTTAAACGATATTCTCTCATTTTATCCTCTATTGGTGCCACTCCTAATTTGTTTCTAATAACCTCATTATGTATACAGACTTTTCTTGTATGACCACTCATCCATCTCAACATCTTCATTTCTGTCACAAACATCTTTTGTACATGTTGATGATTAACTACCTAACACTCAAAACCATAAAACATGACAAGCCTAATTGTTGCTCTATAATATTTACCTTTTAACTTTAATGATATCTTCTTATCACAAAGAATACCTGATGCTCCTCTCCATTTTAACCAACCAGTATTAATTCTATGCGTAACATCTCCATCAATTCTTCCATGACTTTGAAAAATTGACCCTAGGTATTTAAAACTTTCTTTTTAGGGGATGGAATGTGTGTCAATTTTAATTTCTATGTCCTCTGAGTTAACCAAATGATCAAACTTATATTCCATATATTCTGTCTTTGTTCTACTAAGTTGGAAGCCTTTGCTTTCTAATGTTTCTCCCCATAGTTCCAATTTTCTATTAACTTTTTCCTTAGACTCCTCCACTAATACAATGTCATCTGCAAATAACATACACCAAGGTACTTTATCTTGAATATGTTTTATCAACTCATCAATCACCATTATAAATAAGTATGGACTTAAAGTTGATCCTTGATGTAACCCAATATTAACTTCAAAGAAGTCTATTATTCTTTCATGAGTCCTAACACATGTTTTTGTACCTTCATACATATCTCTTATAAGGTTAATGTATGTCAATGGGATACCTCTTTTTTCCAAAGTTCTCCAAAGAACCTCCCTTGGTACCCAAATTTTAGCTTTTGCTTTACTCATAGCCTTTTTCGCTTCCTTCTTTGCTTTCTTATAAGCTTCTAAAGTTTCACTAGTTTTCTTAGCATAATATAATTTGTAACATGCCCTCTTTACCTTAGTTTTATTTTGCATTACTTCAGTCCACCACCAAGCTTCTTTTTGTGCTGGTACACCTCCCTTAGATACATCTAACATATCTTTCACCACTTTCCTAATATGTATAGCTATATTGTTCCACATATCACATGGTGTACCTACATAATTCCAAACATCTCCTTGAAGGACTTTTTGTTTAAATATATCTTCTTTCACGCTTTTGAGGTTCCACCATTTAGTCCGAATAGCTCAATGCACTCTTTTCTTCTTTGTCCATTTTTTATTTGTAAAGCCATAACTAAAAGTCTATGTTGGGTAGTTAAGCTTTCTCCTGGAATTATCTTGCAATCTTTACAACACGCTCTATCTTTTTTCTACAAATAAAATAATCAATTTGTGTTTGTGATAAGATACTCTTATAAGTAATTAAATGTTCATCTCGTTTTTTGAAGATTGTATTGACTATAAAGAGATTAAATGCCATAGCAAAATTTAAAATCTCCCCACCTTCCTCATTTATATCCCCAAAACCAAAATTTTCATGAATCCCTTGATATCCTAATATCTCTTTACCGACATGTCCATTTAAGTCTCCTCCTAAACAAATCATCTCCCTTTGTGGAATCTTTTGAATCACCTTATCTAACTCTTCCCAAAATGTTGTCTTTACACTATATTCTAGCCCCACTTGGGGTGCATAAGCACAAACTATATTCAAAACCTCTGCTCTTAACACTAATTTCAACGTAATGATTCGGTCACCATATCATTGTATGTCTACAATACTATCCTTTAAATCTTTATTTATGATAATACCAACTCCGTTTCCAGCCTTTTCTTTACCTGAGTACCATAATTTAAAACCTATATCCTCTATCTCCTTTGCTTTTTCTCCAACCCATTTTGTCTCTTGGAAACATAGAATATGAATCTTTCTCTGAATCATAGTATGTACCACCTCCATTAGCTTACTGGATAATGTTTCGATATTCCAAGAACCAATACGAATCTTATTATCCAGGACTAGCTTCCTTAACCCCGCATCCGTTCATATTTAAAATGCAGAGACCCTCTCTAAAAATTATTCACTATATTCGGGCGGTAATGTAGTGGGACTAACTTCTTTACCCACACCCGTCCATAAGTAGGAACCCTCTCTGCAATTGATTTACTACATTCAGGTGAAAATGTAGTGGACCTTTCTTACTTATTACTGCATTCGGGCTCTACAGTACGTCGCTAGGTGGGGACACCCCAAAACAATGCTCATAATTTTTGTAATCCATGTTATAAAAATCCGACGAAGTTTTATGCTAGCTGTCGGAAGCCTAGTACAACCCTCCTCCTTTATCCGGGCTTGAGATCAGCAATGCAAGGGTGATCTCTTATATGGGTGGAGTTTGGTATCCAAAAACAATTAGTGAAAATAAAGCATGTTCTTTGCTTTTTGAGTAGCTAGACTAATTAAGATGGGTTGCAAAATTGTCATCTCTCGTATATGAAAAAGTGTTATAACTAAATATGCTATATTTGCATAAAATTAGACCATGTCAACCACAAGGGTTTCAGACATACACAAGATAGCATAGAGTTACATTTGGAAATCCAAAACTGAAGTAATGCTCTGACTATACTGAAACGATGACTCTTCAAAGAACAGATATAATTTTAATGGGTATGATGGTGAAAGTACTGGCCACGTATAGACCTTTCAATCGATAACTATCTCTTGGAGACTTTCCACATTCTATTGATCAATGCAGAACTTTAACAGAATACATTTGCCACTCTAACAAACACATATGTTGAGATACTTAAATGGAGAAGACGTCAAAAGCTAGAAGATGTGCACTAGAAAAGAGGTTGTGAAAGCCCAATAAGTATTGGAACAAGATCTTGTCTTTTCGGGCTCAAACATGATGATGACCGAACATTATAATGGAGATAAAAAATCCAAATATGTTCTTGACACAAACCAATTACGGGAAAAGGCTTAGTTTTGATTTTTGGTTGGTTTATCTCCAACCTTCTATGTATATTTTCATGTTACTGTGGGGCTTCTCACAGAAACAACCATAAAACATAAATTCCTTGTTTATCACTCCTGACAGTTTGTTATGGTACTGAATTCAATTGAATCTGTTAAATGAACATCCACATTTAAGGTGTACTTGATATACCTGTTGAGGTTGATTGGGAGGCGGTGCATCAATTGTCACAGAATTGTGCCCTTCTGCCTGAAACAAGTTGTCCAAATCCGATGGTTGCAGTTGTTGTTCCGCTGGTATTATCAAATCCTCAAACATGGCATGCCAATCACCGAGGTTCTGTAACAAGGAGTCCCTAACAATCATGTTACTAGTACAGATATTTCAACTTCCAACCCTTCATCACCAAAATTCTCTTCTTGAACAGGTAGGGAAGGAATGTACACATCTTCAATTCCATGTCTTTGGGGAATGATCTCATGCAAACTTGAGCCTACATTCTCGTCAGTCATACAACAACAACAACAACTAAGCCTTTTCCCATACTAGATAGGGTTGGCTACATGGATTCTTTTTTTTTAGAATCCATGGTAAGTCCGACAAAGTTTTATGCTGGCTGTCGGAAGCCTATCACAACCCTCCTCCTCTATCCGGGCTTGGAACCGGCCATGCAAGGGTGATTCCTTACATGGGCGGAGTTACATTCTTGCCAGGCATACAATTCAATATTTGTTCAGTACTGCGTCCCATTCCTGAAGCTAATGGTGCATCAAAATTATCTTTTTCACCCATGTCATGATAGGCAGCAGCTTCACTTGTACTGCCATGTGAGTCATACTTCGCATTTCTTGAACAAGACTGCACCTAAATGAGCGTTCCCAGCAAAACTAAGCTGCTCATTACAGAGGATCCATGTAAAGGAATTCCACCTTGCAAAACTTCTCTTGATTGATTAACTACTGAGCTAACCATAAAGTTCCCGAATATAGGCCGACTTTGTTTATGACTAGTACCACTCTGCAGATTCAAACTTAAAGGCCACATATATGAACTTTGTGGATAGCATCAATCAGTTCTTGTCCTTTCTTCCTTGTTCATGAAATATGGTGGTCTTCCATTCGACTTGATTACTGGTTCGGCTTGCAGGATCATCCCATAATGGCCAAAGCCTGTAGTGCTATCCAACCATGAAAGGCCATAATTACTAAGAATGGGTGTATAAGGACGACGTTGTGGCTGCAGCTCATCCCAAAGACAATTTCGTGTAAAATAGGGTGTTGGTTGAGTGACTTGGTTGCTTGGACTAGGGTCTGCAAAAAGGTCTGCTTCTGCATCCAAAGATACAAACCCTATTAATATTTCCTAGCTTTCAATATCATTGAATTGCAGTAAATTAACTTCTTCATCCAACAGTGACACAAATGTGAACGGTAATTTAGTAGCTGTAAGATAATAAGGTGCTAGTCTTTGTTCAGTCAACTTCTTCATCCAACACACATGACTAGTCAAAGCTAATACAAAAGCTGCTATGATAATGAGTATGCAAATTGAAAGGTAAATATTATAAAGCAACTATAAGACCGACATCCGTAATTCACAGAGTATTGGGTAAATATAAAATCTTCTGTAAAACAAATGAAGATCTTCAGGTGGATCTGTGGTTACAAAAGGAAGAATGGATTTATTATGAATTATCAGAAAAAAGTTGGAACAAAGCGATTGAAGATTAAATAAGAGAGACATGCTTAAGGCACTTGGTACATTTAGCAAGGCCCATATGAGGCTCTGATGAAAAGATTATCAGTGCACACCTTAAGAAGGGAGAGGAAGGCTGGATAATAAAATATTACTTTTCTTTTGTAGGTCTTGAAAGCCAATAAGACAAGCTCGACAGTGACCTATAATCCATATAGCTGAATAACTGGTTTTCATTTTGGTTTGGTTTAGGTCCATGAATTGCTTTTGTATTCAAAGAAGTAAAAAGGTACCTGCAGCTTGCTGGCGACCTGTTTCCTTGTTACATTACCAACATTCATGAGCTCGAGAATCTTCACTGGAGTGGCTTTTGGTGCAGTCACATCACAAATGAGCTTAGCATGCAATACGAGCAATCCAACCAGAGAGAATCAATCAATTTACTCAAATAAGTGAACGCATTGCAAAGAGGTTCCCTATGAAAAGAAAACAATGCTGCAAAGTTCTCCCAAAGGTTCAATGGGTCAATGAAGTGAAATAATGAACGCATTGCAATGATTCTACTTAAAAAGTTGTACAAAAAGACCCGAAAAATAAGGACTTCCCTGGTTCAAAGCAGTTGACTGATTTTTATGCATTTAAATGCATGTATGTGGATTCATATTTTGGATTGGATCCATTACGTGATTTGGCCGAAAATCCAAAAGACGCTCCATAGTCATTTTCCTCAAGTGGGTGAGAATCAACCTACAAATTGAGCTTGGCAAGATCTCCACTGCATGGCATGAGATCGGACACAGTGTGTGTTGGAGACTTCCTAATGGCTCAGCAACTCTATCTTGTAAGCCTCAGACTGAATCTTCAGAAGTACCTTGAAAGGTCCATCATCTCTATATTAAAGCTTTCGACTAGGAAATATTTCATTCTAAAGGTGCACACGTACTAGATCTCCCAGTTGAAAGTCCATGCATTTGTGGTGTTTATTGGCCATCATTTGATAGCTTGCATTACTCTTTTTAATTTTCTCATGATCCTATTCATGAAGAGTTTTAATATGTATCACTAGTGCTTATGCTTCACTGCTAAAATGATCCTTTGTGTGAAATCAAGAGGACTATCAGGGTTAAGAGTATACAACACTTCAAAGAGGTTCTTGCCTATTGTTTGACTTGAAGATGTATTATAGGCGAACTCAGCTTGAGAAAGAGCTAGATCCCATTGCTTAAGATTTTCACCAAGAAGTGCTCAGAGGTTACCCAAGCTTCTGTTCAAATAAAGTGTGTTTTCTCCACAACCACTACTGAATCTTTCCCCTTTGAGTATGTGAAAAGATGGTGACAAAATCCAAAAATCACATCTTTCTAAGGTGATGGTATATAATAGAGGAGTATAGGCTCTCGTATTGATCATCTCCATACAACTGGCTAAACATGTCTAAACAACCGTTAGTGAATGAGCACCCCTAGGTCTATATATATACTATAAATGGTGGCAGCAACGAGCGGACATACTGCAATATAGGATCATTGGCTCTTTGCTGCAAGGTTCTTGAAATACACTTCTTCAGCAGAAAATGAAAACAAAAGTTGATCTGACCATTGTATTTGCAGTAGCGCAGCAAGGCCTCAAGCATCTTCAGCGAATTTCTAATCATTGTTGACTAACAAAACCCTCATACCCAATTCTCTCCATGCTTTTTGCCTGCACTTGCCATATTCCTCACCAACTAATGAAAAGACTGGTGTCTCCCTTTTCCTAGTGATCTAGATACACTGCAAAGCCTTCACACTCTTTACGATTGGTTGAATTCAAAGAAAAAGAAAGTTGGAATGGAAAATAATTAAGTCTCACATCAGAAGAGAAGGTGCACAACCATCGAACAATTAGGAAAAAATCTGACAGTTGAATTTTTAGTTGACCATCTAGTAACCCAACCAATCAAGATCGAGCTTAAATGGAATGAATGCTGCATGAATAAGATACAATCCTGATTGTTCATGCATTCAGCTGAACAACTTCGATCCAAGTGGTCGGACGTAAATTATCATATGGCAGATGATGCATTTTATTTTCCTTTTGGAGCTATACTAGTATAACTACTGCCAAGTATAACAGGGTTCTTCATCATATACTTCTAATTTTAGAAAGCAATTCTACAATATATTTCCTCACTCTACGACATAAAGGACCAATTAAATGAGCGACACTTTCCACTAATTTTCCAAAATGTTTAGCTTCAACACTTTCTTGTAACTGGCGTCCAGGCCCGTACGAGTGAGTGGTAGGGTATTGTGCCCTTTGTTTTGTAATTGGCAAAGATCTCTTAAACTCAGCTTGCTAATAAAGAACCGTCTAGAAAGTTATCGCTGTGAGGCACATTTCTAATTAGGATACTAAGCATTGTGCCATTTCTTTTTCCGGTTTTGAGGACCTATTGGGTGCCTTACTGCTCATCTATGTATATACATTAGGGTCCTACCTAACCCAGCTCAGTCATTCAAAAGAATATGTTGTTGCAGGTTGAACATGACATAGTCATGCTGCATTGCATCGTCTAAATAATATTTCTGATATTTTCATTTTGGTTCAAAAGTGAGGATTGTTTCCTTGAGGAGGAGGACTGCTTGTGTCGTCTATGAATTATGCCCATGTCGTCTGCAAGAACCATTTGATTTATAGCTGTTGGGATAGTCTTTCTCCAACATGCTCCTTGAAGATAACATGATTTTTTGCCGAATATATCATTGAGGTCGGTGTGCAAGTTTCACTCGAATTAGACACAAAATTGATCATCTTCGTAGGAAAGTGGATTTGAACCAAATGCATATATTAAGAGTAAAAATGGGTGGAACTTATGAGCTAGAACAACTTAAATCAGTTGGACCTGACCTAATTTGTTGTGGAGCCCTTCACTACTTATTGCCCTATGTCAATCTCTGTGTACTACTGATTGTCCTTAGATGTAGGTAGGATGAGTAACTTTGAAGTGCTTGAATTGTATGCCTCATGAACCTTGAGAAGCAAGTCTGTCAAATTGTGCGAGCAGCTGCTTGGGGTTATAAGTACAGCTTGGCTTATGAGGTGTTCTTTTGGTCAAGTTTGGGCAAAGGCTTAGACTATGGTCTTGGTTAAAGGTTCGAGCTCTAAGGAATATGGCTTAGGTGTAATCTTGATAAGGCATTAGGATGCGAGCTTAATTGTGCAACCTACATGACTTAAGATGGATCTTGAATTAGGTAGGTAGGCTTAGACTCTTAGGTTTTGGACATGGTAGGGGTATATGGATTTGTTTTACACCTTGGTACAGCCAAGCTAGTTTAACTTGGTTTGGCCAAGCTAGTACTAAATGAAACCCAAATCAGACTGAGGTGACATGAGGTGAACGAAATCAGCAAAAATTTGTTGTGCTTTGACGGCATGGAGGCAAGAATTGGAACTGGTTTAGCATGGACGGGTCTTCATTAAGGTAAAATGGAATTAATTGAGTCTCAACTAATCAGATCCAAACTGGTTTTATGTTCAACAAAATAAGGGGTTAATTCTGAGAAGTCAGAAAACAAGAGCAAATGGAGAAGCAGGAAGGTCGGCTTGCACAGAGGTTCATAGAGAGCGTGGACAAAGATGGCTATGGTGTACAAGTGATAACAAAGGTGATGATGCGGTAGTGACGAAGGTGGGCAGACATGTGAAGAGATTTGGCTGGGATGGAGACAATTTCAAGAAAAAAGGAAAACACAAGGGCCAAGAAGAAGATTCCAGCTTGGTTCTGTCAGGTGACTTTTAAAATCCCAAAAATACATTTGGTGAAGGTTATGGATAAAGCTATGTTGTAGCATTAATAGACAATCACTTAAGTGATAATCGTGCTCATTAGTAGCATATGTGATGTCTGAAACTCTTGAGTATTTTACAACAATGTTTGTTGCATTATGAGCCACTTATTTAAGTGATAATTATGCTCATTAGTAGCACATGTAGTGGTTGTGACTCTAGAGTATTTTTCAACCATGTTTGTGGCATTAAGAGCCACTTATTTAAGTGAGAATTGCTCATTAGTAGCACATGTAGTGATTGTGACTTGAATATTTTTCAGCTATATTAAGACCCCACTTATTTGAGTAATAATTGTGCTCATTAGTAACACATAAGTGGTTGTAACTCTTGAGCATTAAGAGCCACTTATTTAAGTGATAATTGCTCATTAGTAGCACATATAGTGATTGTGACTTGAATATTTTACAGCTATATTAAGACCCCACTTACTTGAGTATTAATTGTGCTCATTAGTAACATATGAAATGATTGTAACTCTTGAGCATTAAGAATCCATGTTATGACATTAAGAGTCAACTTCTTCAGTGACAATTATTCTCATTAGTAGTATATCATGAGTTAAATCTTTACCATGTTTATATATATTGGTATTATAAATAAGATTCATCCAACTTTTCTCTCACTGTGTGAGTCCTTTCCTACTTAGCTTCTAAGAGAGCTTACAAGTTCAATTGTGGTGCTAATTAGGTTTGCAAAAGCATCAACTCTGTTTTGTTGGTTTGTCCATGACTCGATTGTGTTTGTGCATGATAAGCCGATGGTTTCATTGTATCCTGAAGGTCTTTATCGAGGTCCATTGTACTAAGTTATTTGATACCGGTGGTGGCAAATATAACTAAAGGTTAGTATTTATCATACCATAAAAATAATGCTATCCTAACCTTTTTTTAAGGGTGTTAAATTTGATCTCTCGGGTGCCAACTACTGAAGAACCGTGTCATCTATAAGAGCTCAACTCCAACAAGTTCTTGCAGTTTGCAGCAGTGAGACCAATTAGATAAGCATGTTAGACATAGGATGGTTTTGGTGGCACTTATGCTTAGGCCATGAGGAAGAAAAGGGCTAAGGCATTGGACCTTATATAGGGTCCAGGCTACAACACAACAAACAATAACTAGTTGACGCATTTTGGCTTTATGATATCCATAGAGCAAAGCAATGATAGTGGTGAAATATGGAGAGCACCTAGTTGTGAGTGGATGACTCAACAAGATGGAAAGAGGGGAGATACTTCTATGAACAACTTGTGTAAATTCTTCTTTTCTACTATGTTGGGAAGTACTTTTTCTTAATGAATTTTGCAGGATACAAAGGTGAGAGATCAATTGTCTTTTGAAATGGATGTTTACCGGACTTTAAAGGAGACAAAAATGATGCTTGTTGCTCTTCTCAAATTATTTCATGAATGTCAAAGAAAGAGATGATTTGATAGAGAGATGCTCCTTTTGTAGATGATTCTAGCCACTTTTCTTTTAATATGTTCACACCCAAGGAACTATTTCAAGTCAATATTTCTTTTAATGTAGAAAAACTTTTATAATCTTCAAAATTTTATAGGTAACGATTAGTCATTGTGAATTACTCATGTAGGTTACCCATGCCTATTAGGTAGGTGTTGTTGATGCACCTTGACAAGTTTGAGGTTTTGAACTAGTTGGACTGCAGGTTCTTATAATCTTGAGCTAATTGAAGTTGGTGTTACTGAACTTTTGCTCCACCTTGCTGTTGGTGTTTTGCATCTTCAATCTTCATTAGTTAGGTTGAAGTACTTACCGATCTTGTAAAAGTTATTGTGAAGTCCTTCACTGATTTATTAAAGAAGGATCCATTCTCATCATCTCTTAAAGCTTAAGAAACCTTTGAGAAGCTCGAAGTCATCATGTTCATTGCATGTGTCCTTGTCATACCAGATTTCAACAAGGAGATTGTAGTAATGACTTGCACATGTCACGAGTAGGGGTTATTATGCATGAAAAGCACCTAATTGATACATGAATAAGGCCATGCCACCTCACAAGAAAGCTACTCAACCTATGTCAAGGAGCTCATCGATTGCACTTGATAAGTAGAAACCATATTGCTAAGGAGGTGATTCACATTGTAGACCAAGCATAATAATTTGAAGGTTATTTTAAAGTAAAGAACTATGATGTAGTAACAACAAAGAGGGTTTTTTAAGCATCTAAGATATGATTTAAAGATCAAATACAAAGGAAGAATGTTTCCATGATGCTCTATCATACCAAGAGGACTAGGTCATGGTATTTTCTACTATTGACTGTAGACTTGCCAAGTCCAAAAATGCAATTCTAATAAAGTCCTCAATACCCTGGTGGCTTTACCAATTCCATCACAAGCATAGTAATATTAATTTCTATGGATTTTGTTGAGCTTTACCTTCCTCTAATGGTCTACCCTCACCAACCATCTTACTATACCTAAGTGATTCTAGACCAACTCACCAAGTATACTAACCTAGTTGACAATAATTTATCAAACACGTTATTAACCTACATGGGTTTCCTAAGACCATTGTTAGTAATTGAGATACAATGTTTACTTTTAAATTTTGGATGAAATATATGTATTAGTGGAGAACTAAACCCTCATCTAGTATGACTTATTATCCCCAAGCCAATGGAACTTAGATTGTGAACCAAATTATTCTTATTTACCTTCATTGTGCCATAGAGGGTAAGCCTAGTGCATGGTCGATCACTATGAAAGGAGAGCATTGAATGAGGAGGTTCTCTATGGCTATGCAATGCCATATCCTATTGCATATGAATATAATAGTGCATTGAATGATAAAGTCAACATATCTTGTATGAGTGAGATGCTGTTTTGAAAAGATTAAAGGATATCATGAAGGCTCAACTCGATAAGGTCCATGTGAATTTGAAGTTGGGGATTGGGTCATTCAAGTTTTATCCTCACCGAACCTTCAATAGGACCAACTTGCCATAGTCATGGCTACTTCTTAAATACTATGGGGCATTTGAGATCATGAGGAAGATTAGAAAGTCAGCACATGAGTTAGGATTGCCTAAAGTATAATGTTTATTCAAGTGTTTAAGAATCTCATCTCAATTAGACATTGGGCTATACCTAAATGAAGGTCTTGGAGGACCAATGCAAAGGAAATATAGATGATGTAGCCCACTGAAGATCACTTTGACTAAACTCAAGCTAGCCATTCTGTTGAGTTTATAAAGCTAAAGTGTAGTTGATTGAAGGGCTAGGTGATGATCAAAGACTACTTGAAAACATTAGCCTAGTTAGAGCTGAATTGAATACTAATTGAAGCCTAGAGTAGGACCAGCCTAAAGAGAAGGCCCAAGTGATGATTTGGCAAGCTGAATTGGTAAGTCCAACATCTCGTCTTTTAGGATGTGCCACCTCTTCAACATCTAAAGCAAGACCAAATTTAGTAAAATCACTCAAACTTTTGTTTTCATTAAGGGTTCTTGTTCTTATGGGACTTTCATTTGAACTTGTTTCACCTTCATATAGACTTTAAATAGGTGTTTGATATGGACTTAGTTGCACAACATTTTCTTCTTCATTATTGGAAGCATATTGTAAAATATTTCACTTCCAAGTTTTTTTTGCAAATTTTATATCTTCACTAATAATGATTTCCCATGGATAGAATTGTACGGTTATAGCCTTTAGAACTTTGATCATAACCAATAAAAGTATGCATCACATTTTTATGATCAAGTATAGTCCTTTTCTCATCCGTAACATGTGCATATATAATGGTTCCAAAAATATCCCGTGAAAGATACTAGCCTTATTCCCATTTCATGCCTATTACATGACTTTGATTCATCAAGTAAACTCTACAAGAAAATGCTTTTGACCAAAACTCTAAGCATATTGCAACTCTCCATGACATTTAGAAAATAGTTCCTTTTAGCTACATTTTTTTGTTGCAATGATCTTCAGATTGTCATGAGACAATTCATGCTATTCTTCTTATCAATAATATTATAATTTCTTTGAAAATAAATTCTCCATCCCTATTAGATTAAAGGTTTGATAGTTACTTTTCTTTTCCACCATAACTTTGAATTTTTTATAGGTCTCAAACACTTCTTCTTTCTTTTTCAAGAATATTCATCCACGTTTTTTGAGAATAATCATCAAGTGGAAGAAAATAATTATTCTTACTAAGTAAAAATAGTTTATAAGTCTACATATATTGAATTGTATCAAACAACTCTAAAGAATGTTGTGATCTTGATAAAGACTCCTAAGGAAAAATCACCTTTGCTTGCATGTCAAAACTACATCCATTCACATAGTTAATCTTGGTGACCAATCTAAACACCCAAAATATTTCTCAAAATACTTTGATCTTTTACAAATTTTGTCTTTTTAAGGAAAAATCACGGTTTTGGGTGTTTTAAGGATTTTTAAATACAGACACCTTAAACGGATTCATTTCCACACCAAAATTTCGTGCCAGCCTCAAAATAAGGATAAATAACACTCCTCTCAGAAAAATCAAATTTTGACGAAGAGCCAAAAAAATGACTGCTTTGCCCTCAAGCCCAAATTGGTAACATTTTGCTTGATCAAATGATTTCATCTAAAGAAAAGATAGTTTCAAACAATTTTCTTCAAAGAAATAATAGAAAATGAGATATGGGGAACCAAACCCAAGCATGTTTGCTAAATGTCAAACTTATCAAAACCTTTTGAAATCAAATCCAAATCAGGCCTCAAAAACTCGCTCGATTGAGAAGAGTCCTACTCCGAAACCTTATACTCATGAAGGGTTAAAGTGGTTTGAGACCCTACACCCAATTAGGGTTAAAGTCGTTTGATACCCTATACTCATCCAAGGTTAAAGTGATTTGATACCCTACATCCAATCAAGTGTTAAAGTGGTTGAAACGGTAAAGACCAACTCACGGGGGAAAGTAGGTCGCCTATAAAAATAAACATTGAGAATGAAACTTAGTTGTTTTCAATAAAATATTTGAAGATTTTGATAAAACTCAATATTTTCAAATATATTCCAAAATAAAATGGTTTTAAATAATAAAAAAGGAAATATCTGAAACAATAAATGAAAAGGGATGAAACCCAAGTCAAATGAGGATAAGAACAAATCATGATGGGAGCGAAGATCAAGGCAAGCTCGCATCAAGCCAAGACCGAGCTTAAGTCAAAGACGGGAATCAAATAAAGTGAGACCTCACCAAGCATGGTACGAAGCCACATCAAGTTAAACTTGGCCAAGCCTCACCCAAGTGCATCCAACCGGACCCATATCAAGTCCAACCGAACTCCAGCCATCTTGGCTAAACTGTGACCCATTGGCTAATCTAGGCCTAACCTACCTTAGCTGAACATGGCTTGATAAAACCTTCTTTGGCCTTACCTAATTAAAGGACTTTGATCAAACTACATTGCATAACCTTTACCAAATGATCTTAAACCATCCTCCCCGAAAATGCCATGACCTAGACATGCCTTCGCAAAGTTTGGCCAAACCTACAACCTTTACCAAATGATCTTAAACCATCCTCACCGAAAATGCCATGACCCAGACATGCCTTGGCAAAGTTTGGCCGAACCTACATTAGATTGAAGGGCTAAGTCAAAGTTGGCCGAATTCACCTTAGTTTCACCATGACCCAGCCCACATAGGAGCTGGTGGACTCACCAAAGGGGGACCACAAAGCGCCACATGATGCCATGTAGATCAACCCCAATATTGAATCAAACTTTGGGTCAAGGAGATCCAACTCGTGGAAGCCTCTAACAACCCCTTTCCCCCCCTTGCCTATAAATAAAGGCCTTGGGGGGATCATTTTCAGCATCTAGCACTTAGAGGGACCTTCCAAAATATGAGGAAAGAGATAGGGAGAACTTAAGAAAGAGGGAAAGTGTTGCAAGTTAGAGAAAGAAGAGAGAAAATGGAGAAAGAAGAAGGGGCGATTCCAATCAAGGAAGGAGTCGAATTTCCCCTTTGTGAATTTGGTTCTTGGGCTGCTAAGTAAGTATTTCTTTTCATCTTTCAATCTTAATTTCTCTCTTAACATTAAATTCAAAGAAAGGATTGTAATAATAGAGCTTTGTCTCCCCCATATTGTAATAGCAAGTAGATATGTTGTCAATTTCATTTCCTATGCACTCTACTTCTTTGTTTTGTTGATTCTACCTCTCTATATTCTATAAAACTCTTATAACTCCTAACCTCCTTTATGTTTAAGTTAATCTACATATTTATATTCATTTTGCTTCAGCAATTTACTTTGGGTTATTGTGTTTATGCAATTTAAATTTGGGTGAGTTTTATCATGTATGTTATAAAAATACTAAAAAACTGTTTTCAACATATCTGTACATGTATGTTTCTTCAATTTTCATTTCTTGATCTCTGCTCCGATTGATCTGAAATTTGGCACGCTTCTTTTATACATACAAGCCCACTTCTAATAAAATTTTCAAGAATTTTAGGATCGTACAACTATATAATTAAAAGTATATAAGATTTAGAAAAAACCAGAATCATTTCTGCATAGTCTGTTTTCTTGCAATAAAGATTGGTAAAAGTCCCATAACTCTGTGTGTAATGATCCAAATCGAGTGAAACTTAGTTCATTGGAAAGTTGACACTCATAGATTTCTAGTAAAATCAAATTCACTAAAATTGGAGATACTTACACCAAGATACAAACCCTTTTGTGAGTCTATGTATTTCTGTGATAGAGTAGTCCTAGGTGTCTAAGCAGAGACACTTTCCGGATTTGATTTCGAAGAATCACAACTTCTAAAAATAGAAAAAAATATTTTCAAACCCTCCGCACTTACTCCTGCTCACCATGAATTTTTCATGAGTTTTCGAAACCTGGAAGATATTGAAGGAAAATCAGAAATCAAGGTTTGAACAAAACTAGTTTATGTTTTTCAGAACTTAGTAAAAACTTGTCTTCCAAAACACTTAGTGCACGAGTTTGTTCAAGTTTTCTCGGGTTTTTCTTGAAGTGAATTTCTGATCACCGCTACACCAATGAGTCCTCGAAGCATCTAGGCTGACCCTTGAGTGTCGGTTCAAGAAGGCCTAAGGTGAAAATATCTTTTAATTGGCTACAATCACCCAAAAGTCGGATTTACAAAACTTTGCTAGTTTTGAAATCTAGCTGGCACACTCGCACAAGCAAAGTAGATTTGAGAGGTTTATTTCAAGTCTCTACATAGGCTTAGAGTAAAATTTTCATATCTACAACCAACTCTTGGTTGGTCCTTCATTTGACGACCAAATCTCATATACTAAAGCAATTTTTTTTTTCAAATCAAGATTATAAGAACCTTCAAACATTACTTTGAATATTAAGGACATATATTTATTTTTCATTATGGCAATGTTTGCTAATAATTTCTCCTTATCATCCTTGATAATCAAACTTTTATTCTTCAAATGAATATCACAGTTTTTATGCAAGAGTTAGCCCAAACTCAAAATATCTTTTTATTTGAAGTATAAATGAAAACTTTTAAGAAAATTGATGATTTTCATTCTTCAAGTGAGATAAAATTATACACTTTCCTTTAGTGTGAACCTAATAGGAGTCTCCAAAAGTTACATTGTCTTCAATTGATACATCAAGCTTCATTAGCATATATAATTACTTATGTCAAAGTGAAGATAACATAGGCTCACATTGTTACATCATCTTCTTTGGAGGCAAGAAGCAAAGTAAGGTCTCCTTTGTGTATACTCTTCATAAAATTTGATTCTTCTTCAACATTAGTTTTTCAATCTGAAAAGAAGTCTCTGTATTCATAACAAGCATTATATTTAATTTATCATAACTTTTTTCATGGGTGTAAACTTTTTGTTCGTTGGAACCTCAATTCACAACAACCTACTTAAAAGAGATGAACGAATAAGAAAATAGGGCGTAAGACTTGCCTCCAATAATTTCTAATGCATAGTGACCAGTGTTAGTTCTTTTCACAAAAACTTTTATCTTGTCACACAAGGGATAACCTTTGCGCTTGTTTACAGCAATAACAACTAAGCCTTTTCCCATACTAGACCGAGTCGGCTACATGGATTCTTTGTTTCCACATATCCCTATCATGTGCCATGTTAGCATTTAACTCACAATAAGCCAGATCATTATTTATTGTTTCTTTCCAATACTTTTGTGGTCGTCCTCTATCTCTTTTAATACTTTCCAAATTTAGTTTTTCATACCTTCTTACAGGTTCTTCTTTTGATCTTCTTTCTATATGTCCAAACCATATTAAACGATATTCTCTCATTTTATCCTCTATTGGTGGCACTCCTAATTTGTTTCTAATAACCTCATTATGTATACGGTCTTTTCTTGTATGACCACTCATCCATCTCAACATCTTCATTTCTGTCATAGACACCTTTTATACATGTTGATGATTAACTGCCCAACACTTAGAACCATAAAACATGACAGGTCTAATTGTTGCTCTATAATATTTACCTTTTAACTTTAATGGTATCATCTAATAAAAAAGAATACCTGGTGCTCCTCTTCATTTTAATCAACCAACATTAATTCTATGCATAACATCTCCATCAATTCTTCCGTCACTCTAAAAAATTGATCATAGGTATTTAAAACTTTCCTTTTGGGATGCAATGTGTGCCAATTTTAATTTCTATGTCCTCTTGAGGAACCATGCTCAAACTTACATTCCATATATTCCGTCTTTGTTCTACTAAGTCGAAAGCCTTTGCTTTCTAATGTTTCTCTCCATAGTTCAGATTTTCTATTAACTTTTTTCTTCGACTCCTCCACTACACAATGTCATTTGCAAATAACATACACCAAGGTACTTCGTCTTGAATATGTTTTGTTAACTCATCAATCACCATTATAAATAAGTATGGACTTAAAGTTGATCCTTAACATAACCCAATATTAACTTCAAAGAAGTCTCATTCCTTCATGAGTCCTCACACATGTTTTTGCACCATTGTACATGTCTCTTATAAGGTTAATGTATGTCAATGGGACACCTTTTTTTTCCAAGGTTCTCCAAAGAACCTCCCTTGGTACCCTATCGTAAGCTTTTTCTAGATCAATAAATACCATGTGAAGGTCTTTTTTTTTGCTCTAAAATATTCCATAAGACACCTCAAAAGGTGAATCTTTTCAACAGTATATCTGCCTAGCATTAATCTAAATTGGTTCTCTATTATACTTGATACTTATCTTAACCTACATTTGATAATTCTTTCCCACAATATCATAGTATGTCTCATTAACTTGATACCTCAATAATTCACACAATTTTGAATGTCTCCATTATTCTTATATATGGATATAAGTGTATTCACTCTCCATTGCTCGGGCATCTTTTGGTTTCTTCATATTTCATTAATAGTCTTATGAGTCGAGTGATTCCTATTTCTCCTAGTATTTTTCAAAATTTTATAGGAATATTGTCTGGTCCTATGGATTTACCACCCTTCATATGTTTAAGAGCCTCTTTGACTTCATTATTTTGAATACGTCGATAGAAACTGTGGTTTATATACTTTCTGATTTGGCTAACTCTCCTAAGCTAATACTAACATCTTTATTTCCATTAAAAAGCTTATAAAAATAAATTTTCTATCTATTTCTTATATCATCATTTGCCACTAGAATTTTTTCATCCTCGTCTTTGATGCATCTAACAGAATTAAGATCTTTTGTTTTCTTATCTCTAGCCATAGCTATCTTAAACGTATCTCTTTTACCCTCTTTTGAGTTGAGTTCTTTTATATAAATCCTCCCAAATTTTAGCTTTTGCTTCACTGATGGCTTTTTTCGCTTCCTTCTTTGTTTTCTTATAAACCTCTAAAGTTTCACTAGTTTTCTTAGCATAATGTAATTTGTAATGTGCCCTCTTTGCCTTGATTTTATTTTGCATTACTTCACTCTACCACCAAGCTTCTTTTTGTGCCGGTACACTTCCCTTAGATGTGCTAGTGATTTGTTTGGCTTAGTTAAATTTAAATATTCTACACATTTAAACAAAATGTGAGCAATAAAAAAATTTCTGCTTGTTGTCAGAGATTAGGCTAAGATTTTTAGATAGGTTTATAGTGACAAGTTTAGGTTGGTTGGGGTTGGCTAGGACTCATATCTGGTTAGGTTTGGAAAGAAACTAGGTTTGAGTATTAGCTTCTGAAGGGTAGGTTGAGATTGATTGGGATAAACCCATATAGGTGAAGTGTAGCCCAATGTTTTGGATGGTTAACTAGGTTTTGAAGCTTTGGATCTAGCCAGGTTGGTCTTTCTTAAGTATGGTTTAAGTGGAATTTGGGTCAAGTTTGGATCATCTAACTTATATTGAGTTAAATTGGTGAAATTGGGTAAGATTCATATTTACTTTTGTTGGCTTCGGTTTTACTTAGATTTCATATAATTATAGGTTCTAAAGTTTATAATGTATGGGTTTTGAGTTGCATGGATGACTAGAGTCAAGTGATCAACACAGGTTTTACTTTAATATTTGATGTTATGATTGAACAACTAGTGACAAGTTTGAGGCACAATTTTGCTATATTTCCAAACGTCCTAAAATGGTTCAGCCCACAAAGGTATAGAAAAGAGAATTTTAGGTTTTCTTATTAACAGTATATCAGTGATGAATCAACTAATACAGAGCACACGGGATAGACAAGAAATAAAAGAACTAATGATATGCAGACATGAACTAATGATGAAGTAAATAATTTGATGCAAATACTAAACCAATATAGAAAAATACCTCTTTTCATTGATTCAAATTTCGGTACATGAACATGCCATAACTCCAAATTTTTTATGAGTATGATACTGGTTGGGATATGCAATATATGGGATTGTAACTCAGTTTGGGTAAAAAAGTTAATGATTGAAAGATTTCAAACCATAAGCATGAAATTCGTTTATTGAATGGCATGCAAGACTTGATTTGATAGATATGCAATAATGGATATATATAGCTGCACTACTAAAGCTATTAGAGCCTATCCACTGAATAACTCTAGTAACTAAATGAGAGTAAGACAAAATATGCAATTACGTGCGACCAATCCTTGATTAAAATAGTACACGACCTCATATAAGGAAGAAGATTTAATAATCTTTACTTGGATGGAGCAGCTACATGGGCACCATGAAATAGAGAGAGATAAAGAGACAAATGTTTCTCTTTAATTTTTTGTTTATTTTCTTCTCCTTTACAACAATGATGAACACCCTATTTATAGATTTTATCCTTTTGTAGATGGCAACGTGGAAGTCTTTCCCATAGTTAGTTGTTGACCTTTGTTAACATTCAACATGGTATGATCCAGACATCCACCACTTTCCAATTCTTCTATATCGGGTTACTTGTTGGATTCCTCAATGCAATGCAACTTTCACATAGTCCTCTATGCCTCTTTATAGTTTCCTTCACAAAAAAATTTAGACTAATGAGTTGGGCATAGGGAGAAATAGTTTGGCTCTTGAGACCTTCTATGCCTCTATATCCGATTTGGTTCATTATAAAACAGACATGGACCTGCTGGATAAATGTTAAGTAATACAAAGTTTATGGAATTTTAGTTTTTATGTATACTCTGGTTTAACATCAATCAAGGCAAGAGTTGTTTGATGACTTAGAAATAAACACCAAAATTTGACTTCAAAGATTTTAGTAGAAAATTTTACTTGAGACAATATAGAATCTTTCATGAAACTTGGTGTGAAAAGCAAGGTTTTTGGATGAAAATATCTTTGGATCATTTTTGAGCCTTACTAGGGCAAATGAGGTGTCATAAGACATACCACAAATTGTATATATATGATGAAGCCCAAGACAAAGGGTTTCTTTTTTTTTTTTTGATGAGAAATATGACCAATTAGAGATTTTTAAACTAACTCGAAAATGTTCTTTCAAAACCAAATATGTAAGACTACTTTGAAATCCTTTTCCTTAGAAAATCAAGTTCAAATATTTTCAAATTTTCTCTTGGGGCTCTTTGGAAAGAGATAATCTTTACTTTCTAAGAAGGATAAGCTTGTTTTTATAAAACAAGTTTTAAAATAATCAATTTCAAAATAATATGAAAAATGATATCTAAACCTTGTTCTTGAAGTGTAGAATCTCATGAGGAGGATGCTACTAGTAATCTCATGAGGAGTAGAATCAAGTTCGTATAGATCTATATTTGATTCTCTTTGAGTCCCTTCTGAACCATTCTCAAGGCACACATATAAAGGAGTTGAGTTCCTTCTAAAGTGTCCTCAAGCTAGTGTAATGTCTCTCTTAACCGATGGATATATCTCTCACTTGTTCTTGTGGCTCAAGAGAATGGAAGAATAATTACAAAATTTTATCCATAACTACCATGAAGGAAGTACCCAATGGGACCCACAAGTAATGCATCAAGATGGAAGGTCAACGTGTATGATTAAGATGGATTGGGCCAGGTGGGCAGCAACTATAAAGGCATATGACAATGTGGAATCCACTGGGGTAAAAGGGAGGCACTAGTAGGATAATATAGTAATTTCCTCTTAGGGCACCTGACTAGACTAAGCTAAGGGTTAGATGATGTGCCTTACAACATCGTGTAAACCCTGCAACATAAAAAGAGCTCCACTAAGACCAACTGAATACGTCCTATATGAAGAAAGAACATAAAATTATATCTAAAAAACCATAAAGAGTAAAATCTGCAAAAGCCAAGATAGTAAACTAATGAAAATTTGGATGAAGTGACCCAAAAGGAAAGTAAGTAGGAGTAGAATGAGATGGAAGAAAGTGAAGGTATGGATGTGAGTGATATCATGGGTAATAGAGGTGAATTGAAAGAAAAGTCTAGCCAAATAGAGAACTCAAAATGAACTTAAAAAACTCTTAAAAAGTAAGGAACTATCATATAAGAGCAATGCCGAGTAAAACATATCTAATATGATAAGGAGAAGACTTCTTACCTAATGCCGAAGGAAGACAAAACTTGACTCCTAAAATGACTCAAATATTTATAAAAGGTCCCAACTTATAAGAAAATGTATCTATATAATGAGAATGCATCATGGATGTTAATATACTTCATGACACAATGAAGTACATGGTCTCAACACTGGCTAGACAAATGATGCCCATAATAAAATGCCATGTACAAGATATAGAAAGACAACTCATCTAGGTCTAGGACAAGATCAAAACTCAAGTTGATTTTTTGTAGATGATTATGACTCATATGTTAGTTTTAGAAATTCATGAAGATGATTTTAAAAACCAATCTCTCTTTTCATGGATTACTTCAAATAAAATTCATATTCTCACTCAACTTCTATCTTATAGTACTAATAGAGGAAAAAAATATATTAATTTTAATAATTGAAATCTTGATTTTCAAAATACTAGCGACAACCATCTAGTGACGTATAGACGAGTAAACAAGATATGACTCATAAATCTCGGTGAAGCATTGATCGTTTCTGAAATATAACAAACTCTCAAGATTGAACATGTAAGAGCATGATATCATAAGTAAAAGAAGACATAAATAATACTCACTTAGTCTCTTCTGAAGGGTCCCGAGTATACAAAGGATAAGAAGTCAAAAGGAAATATCTAAAATAGTTTTGCTTTTCTTCTTTTGTTTTTCCTTTTCAACCTTTTTCTTTCTTTTTGACATTTCAGTTTTCTTTTTTGAGCCTTTTGGCATTTCACTTTTTTCAGAATATAACATTTTAGGACATGTATAAAATGAATATAGAAGATACTAAATGGTTTACAAGCTAAGATATCTCAAGTATAAATCTTTATGGTATATTACCAAAATGTTGGATTGATGATTTCTTAAACTTTTTCAAGACTGAAAATTGGGTGAAAATGATTTACTTTGAAACAGTTCAAAACAAGGTGAAGTCAAAATTTCAAAATCAAACACAAAAGCCCAAACCCATGAAAATGGTGTGTCTGTCAAGCTATAAAATATGGACTCTAGAAGTAATAAATCAAACTAATCAAGCTATAGGAGCACAACATTAAAAGTTTCATGCATATCTCTTTCAAACTATTTTTTAAGAAATACTATCTTATCATCCACAAAAACCTAATTATAAAGATACACGTCAAGATATAAAATATGGGATAAACATCAAGATATAAAATATGGACTCTAAGAGTAATACTTCCAACCATTAAAGCAACAACTCAAAGTAATCAAGTCATAGGAGTACAACGTTAAAAGTATCATGCAAATCTCTTCCTTTAGACCATTTTTAAGAAATATTTTCTTATCATCCATAAAAAACCAACTACAAGGTATACATCAAATTCCAATAATATTATATATAATATTTTTTTAGATACTAGATGTTTATTGAGTCAAACAAGTCTCATCAATAGCAAGCAAGGTAAATTAATCAAGTGGCAAATCACCTACCTAGAATTTCATTGCAATAAGACATAAATGAGGATAACATTACTAAGGTTGACAAAGGCATTGATGATAAATACACATATTGATGTAGTAGCAAGTGTCAAAAGTAATGAATAAGAGATTATGAAGATGTAACATAGACAAGCGACGAAATGGATGAAGAATTAGTCTCAAGAGGTAGAGTACTATGGGCTTGAGTATTAGATGAAGAGGATAACTTTGAGGGTATACTAGATGACTTAAGGACTCTAAGAATCAATCTCAAGAAGTAGAGTAATTTGGGGGTATTAAATGTTCTTTTGGGTTTTCTAGGTTTTTAGATGCTTTTGGATAGAGGACTAGGTAAGATATAGGATGCACTTGATCGCATCTTCCAGATGAGTTCATTGCGTTAAAATCCAATATAACCTTTTAGGAGATTTCTATGAAAAGTGAATAAAGAAGGTTACTTTATTTGAGTTGAATTTAAAAAGGGGCATTGGATGACTTTTTCAAAATTAAACTTAGCAAACCCAAACCCAAGGTCTAAATTCACAACCAAGATAGATCCAAAAAGCAAAAGTCTAAATCCAAACCTAAGGAGTCATCTTATCCTACCTCCAACCAGTCTACACTTGAGAAAATTCATTACTTTAGGACAAGCCCTTACTGAATTAATAGTACAATGCAAGATTCATTTAAGGATTATTTCAACTTACATAAGATAGCTCTCCACTGGATTATAAAAGCGTAGGCATCTTCATCTCTTTTTTGCTTAATATCCCAAAAGAGTATACTGGATGAGGGTCACCTCTATATTGTAGTTAAATCTTTCTATAAAAGTTATGGCTAAGTCTTCAAAGATTTTATACTAACTCAAGTTCTAACTAGCCATCAACATAGAAGATTCACTTTTAAGACTATGAGAGAACCAATAGATCTATTTAGCATAATAATATATCTTCTTGATAGCTCTTTGTGTCAACAACTGTAAGTGAGAATTTGAGTCTCCTTTTTGGTTGAATTAATAGAATTTTGACAATTCATCATCATTATCCATCTCATAGTCTAGTGGAAAAATCTCTTATTTATACCTTTTCTTTTTCATGTTTTCACTCTTTAAGTAGTTCTGCAATCTCCTCTTTATTTCTCTTTCTTGTAAATTGGCCCAAGCTAGCATGAAAACCCTTTTGTGATAGATCCTATCTCCTTTGGATTTCAGCGGCTTCCTCTTGGTCTTGACCTCATCATTACTCTTAGTTTGTTTATAATCAAAGTTGTTTTGATGTGGATTGACTTTCTCACCTTCTTCTTAGGTCTCACTATATTTTCTTCTTTCCTTTTTATTTTCATGATTTTATTTTCAAGTTGAGCATGTTTGATAGTCGGGTTGAAACCTATGTGTTTAGCTTATTTGTATAGACCCTATACGTGCTAGGATTAGACTAAAGAGAATGATTATTAGAAGAAGCTACATACTCTAAAAGTTCATGATCGACAGATTTTTTGGACTCGAGAGAATTGTTGCATGAAGACATGAAGACTATTGAGAATCACACCAAACCTAGAAAAACTAAGTGTTTATGCGAGTATATGTATAGCATATGGTATACACCTAAATATATGCAAAGTTGGTATATGTGTTTGTACTAGTGTGTAGTTGCATGAGTGTTTACAACAATTATGTGAGTTCTACACTACATGTTCTTATGTGAAGTGTTTCAACAAAGTTTGCTCATAAAGTAAGCATAAATTTCAAACCTAGACTAGCCAAACAAATTAGTAGATGTGCAACCCAATAGAAGTATTAAAAGACAATTATATACCAAATTTTGTCTACTTAAAAGAAATGAATAAATAAGAAAATAGTTCTTAGGACTTGCCTCCAATTACTCCTAATGCGTGTGGGTCTATGTAGGTTCTTATCACAAAAAGTCTTCTTATCCTACTATAGAAGAGTTAATCTTTGTACTAGCAATTTGTTTTTCTAGGTTAAATTTAAAAATTCTATGGAATTAAACAAAACCTGAGCAACAAGGGAAGGCATGCTTACAATCTTGGATTGGGCTTTTTAAGGTTTTTATAGGCTGGTTTGTAGTGACAAGTGTAGGTTGGTTGGGGTTGGCTAGGACCGAGACCTAGTTAGGTTAGGATATAAACTAGGTTTGAGTATTAGATTCTAAAGGATCGGCTGAGCTTGATTGGGATAGACCCATATAGGTGAGGTTGAGGACAACCTTTTGGATGTTAACTAGGTTTTGAAGCTTTGATTTTATCTAGGTTGGTCTACCTTAAGTACGGTTCTAGTAGAATTTGGATCAACTTAGATTGATCTAAATTGGTGAAATTGGGTAAGATTTAGATTTTCTTTTGTTGGGTTTAGCTTACTTAGGGGTCATTCTAAAGTTTATAAAGTACGGGTCTTGCATTGCATAGATGACTAGAGTCAATTGCTCAATAAGGGTTCTTAATCTAATATTTGAGGTTATGAATGAACAACTAGAGACAAGTTTGAGGCACAATTTTGATATAATTCCAAACATCCGGAATGCATCGGCATGGGAAAGAGGATTTCAAGTTTTGTTCTCAATAGTAGATCAATGACGAATCAATTCATACAAAGCATGCAAGTCAAATTTTAAGACAGGCAAGCAATAATAGAACTAATCATATGTACATGTGAACTGATGATGAAGTAACAATATTGATGCAATTGCTAAATTAATACAAACAAACACTCCTTTTCATTGATTCAAATTTCTATGCATGAATACACCATCATATTTTTTAACGAGTGAGATACTGATTGGGAATATACAATATATGGGATTGTAACTCAATTTGGGTAACAAGAAAGAATCAAAAGATAGAAAGATTTCAAATTGTAACTACAAAATTGGTTTACTCAATGACATGTGAGACTTGATTTAATGGATATATATGACTATGTTGCTCAATTGATTAGAGTGTATACACTCAACAAAGATGTTGAGAAGCTCTAGTAACTAATGAGAGTCAAACAAATATAAAAATGTATGATCAATCCTTGATGAAATTAGTACATGACCTGCTATAAGGAAAGAGATTTGGTAAGATCACCTATCACCTAGCAAGCACTCCTCTTGATAGAGTATTCATGAATGCACACCAAGCATCTTAATTGCATTGATCCAGAGAAAGGAAGCACAACAATCTTTACTTGGATGAAGCAACCACATGCACACCAAGAAATAGATAGAGACACAAAAGAGGCTATAATCTTCTTGTATTGGACTGACTTAGGGTGTATTGGAAAAGAAAAATTAGATACAACACTTTTCATTATTGGAAAGCAAAGAAGAGAGACAAGAAACTATAATCTTCTTGTATTGGACTAACTTAGGGTTACTATTTGCACACCCCTTTTACTATATACACACTATAAATTTCATAAATACCTAAAATACGTCGACAAGATTTTCTCTTTCCTCTATATAATAAAACTCAATGATTTTTTCTCTTCCTTCAGTAACCTTTTTCAGTCTAATTTTTGTTTATTAATAAGTTCTATATGATTATTTGTAATCAACTATCATTGATTAGTTAATTATGAACCTAGTTCGAATCAAATGAACGAAGAAACAAGAACGAAAAAAAATCAAAGAGGCAATCAATTCACACAATTTTTTTTGTTTTTTTTAAATTTAGATGGTTGGTTCATTTAAAGATGACTTTCGATTTTTGGCAAAACCAAAGGGATGGCCGGAATCGTAGAGGGAAACATGGTACTAGAGCATCCCCCTCATGGCAAGACATTCCAGGACTACGTCTCCCATGGAATGGAGACGTGGTTCATTCTTTAATAGAGACACAATTGAACTGTATCTCCCTTGAAGATGAAGACGTGCATATCTTGCGTCTCCTTCAATTGAATAGTCTTTGTCTTGGTATTTGATATCTATGTTTTTATTGCAGAATGTCTAAACACATCTCCTTTCTTAACTCCCTTGAAGATGAAGACACGTATATCTCCCATCTTCTTCAACCAAATAGTTTCTCTCATGGTATTTGATACTCAATTTTTTTTTGTAGAATGACAAACAACTCAAATGAAAGAACTTGTGATGGAACCATTTTAGAGAAGATGCTGATGGATCAATATACTTATCATATAATGACTAAAGGTTGTGAGAGTGATTTCAGTATAACGGATGATGTATTTGTTAACTGATTGACACAAGAGATATAGAATGAATTTGTTAGTTGTAAGAGTAATGTGCTAGACTATTCCCTTATGTTTACGAATGATGATATGTTTAGGAGTCATTTTGAACTTATTGACTATTAGTCGAGTAAAGACATAATAAGCAAGGAATGACTTTCATGTAAAAGGAGTGGCAAATATAGGTAAAAATTGTGGTATTGATGTTGAATAAGATGGACGGATACTACGAAGGTTGGTTGCCTCTTTTTATTAAGAGAAGAGGGTAGAGTGGATGGATATTGGAAGTTGCATGTAGACAAACCTCATTATCATACATAGCATCATAAATTCCTTGGTACAGATACTTTCAGTGACATTATATTTGCCCATAAGTTTCGTGAACCTACTTCATGCATTTCTATGGGTATTAGAATTTAACATCACATATAAGACTAAGTGTCTTATTGTTGTATAGTAATGTCTATCCTATATTATTATCATTAACTTTTATATATATTTAATATTTTTTCAGTATAAGATACATTTCTTTAAGGTTGTTAGGTTCATATCAACCTCTAAAAATTTCTCTATAGCCTTTACTTTTATGAGTATAGAAAAGAAAAAGAATTATGTTTAAGTGTTAAGGTGTCTTAGAGAGTTAGTGTACTCTAAACAAAATGCCATGGGTTATCTGTAGTGACTATGATTTGGCTTTAGTATATATCATTCAAATAAATTTTATAGATGTGAAACACTATTTTATAGATTATATATAACCAAAAACATTGAAGCTTTTCTAGTAAAATTGATAAGGAGTATAGAGATGGTGAATGTGTTTGCTATAAAATGAAAGAAAGTCATCAACTCATTAGATAAGAGAAATTACCAAAATACAGTGGAGGTAATTTAATTAAAGTAGAGAAAAATTTATGCTTTACTCTCATACATTAAAGAGCAGTGGTTGGACTCATACAAGGAGAAAATTGTCACGATATGGACAGATAGCATTATTCATTATGATACTCATACGATTGATAGCTATGTGAATTTAGTTTAAAAGTATTTATATCACCTACTATTGTTCAAATATATAATGATTTTATATTTATATTTCTTATGGTAGAAAGTGATCATGTAAGCTTGAAAGGGTTCATTGGTACCTCAATTGGTATATTTGACACAATTTGGAAATAATTACATTCCTTGATAGAATTAATAATACATAATTAAAGAAGTTATTTTAGGAATTAAGAACTCTAACCATACATTATATTGACATAACAAAAGAGCTTGTTGCAAAACTTTATAGAAGAGTATCACAACATATCCATTATTTTATTGTAAAAGAGTACAATTGTGTGGAGATGATAGGGTTAGATATACAAACATGTCATTGCAACTTGCGATATTCACATGATTTACTATGTGCCTATGAGCTTAGTCTTCTAATTAAATGTGGTTCTTCGATAGAATTATCAACTATTGATATATTTTGAAGCTAGACATAGAGGGGGTATCACATTTACTACCAATAAGTAGGAGAGGATGCAAGGATATCTATGGAAACCGTTTGGAGGAAGTTACGGAATCATCTACAACACGAAAAATTTGTTAAGATATTAGATGAGTATTTGAGATATGAGTAAACTATCCTACAAGAAGCATCAATTGATCGTCTTAAAGGGAGACCATCTAACCAATCTACCAGGGCAGGACTTGTCATCTTGGGAACATGCATATAAGATTGCCTCATGCAAAGAAAAGCATGAGCTTACACGTGGTCGAGGATGTGATGACTCTCTTGAGATGGGCATCTTCGTAAATGCTTGGGTAAATGTTATTGGAGATATAAATTATGAGTACACAACCATTGGTGCACTTGTAGGATAAAACGAGGAGTAGTGGCATGAAACTCACACAGGGTGCTTGAAGGAAGTGACACATATGCATCATATATATGCATAGGTTTTTGTAAAGAATGGTGGTATTGATGTTGTTATTTGACGTACTACATACATGAGAGATGGGTTATGCTCTAGTTAGTATTGGATGGTAATATCACATATAAGTTTAGTTATCACTATTCAGTGAAACGTAGCAATTGTACTATTATCTATAATAGGGTCAATGATATTTCTACCACTAGTATCAGACACTCAACAATCTGTTGTGAGAGAAATGTGATATATGTGCTATTATCATGTTGCACAGTATTTTCTAACAGTGAGTAAAGTATCTATTTCATTATATTATAGCGATAGTTCGTAGATTGAAGTAGATATTAATTCTCCATTTTGTTTATACTTTTTTTGCATATGCATATGGGTGATTGTTTTCTAATGCCTCCTATCTTTCCATCATGGTAATGTTATCGAAATGAAAGCATTGAGAGTTGACCGACTTCATTTCAAGAACGTATCAACTTGTATATACAATTGAAAAGACCAATAGATGATGTTATATACAATATTAACGATGATGACTAAGTGTCAACTATTATCCATTTGTATATATCATTAAACGATTTCAGGATTTGAATGGATATCATATATTATGTTGATTGATAAACCATGACATTTCATTGCAATCATACATATAGCAAAAAACCCAAATATCTTTTGTTATAATCACCATTTACATATACAATATTTCAAATTTATAAAGTAATGTCCAAATACAACCTAAACAAAAAAATGTTACTAATAATCACCACCATCATCATCAACTGTCAACCGATGGATTCGTTCATGGCAGTGCTCATACATTTCTATGAGGTCTAGTAACATAGGGTCACTGGCCAGTGGTCATGGCATAAGAACTAAATGTATTGAATTTGTTGCAAGTATCTCAGTATCACACTCATCATTGTCTACATATCATTGTCTACAAGAAAAAAGACCAACAACCTTTTATACTAGGAA
Organism: Brasenia schreberi; assembly: GCA_036023115.1. Classification (NCBI taxonomy): domain Eukaryota; kingdom Viridiplantae; phylum Streptophyta; class Magnoliopsida; order Nymphaeales; family Cabombaceae; genus Brasenia; species Brasenia schreberi. The sequence continues at coordinate 7,469,455 of JAYKKT010000088.1, forward strand.
CCTAATACATAAAAGACCCTAATGACATAGACACCAAGATAGGACACCACGATATTATGACAATAAAGTAGTTTCTAATAACCCATAACATGTCATACGACCCAATTAGACTCTAGACTGGATTTAAGACATGATCCAATCGACTTTGAACCAAATCTAATATGTTGCCTCCATATCTAAGATTGCTCGTAGTGTCACCATGATTGTGTGTGGAGGTTCTCAACATGTGACCGGCGTCTTGTGATAATTCTTATCCATATACAATGTAATCCACATGCTCCACACTTGGGATCAACAGCTCCTCATCTCCTGTGTCGATGCATCACCCCGCACTAGTTGTCACTATCTCAAATCTTTGGATACTCATGGACAGCATCTTCCTCATTCCCTCAAGGTTACAACTTGGGGGTATTGCAGGTTGTAATTCCTCCTCTGTCACCATGCTCACATACCGTGACACATCGACTGTACTTTTTCATGTCACCAGCTTCTCAGCTATAGTCAACACTACATGAATGTTACTCTATTCGGTTTTTCTCGCTTGACTACAGCCACCACATAACGGTCCTCCGTGACATCTACTCTCACTTAGTCAACACTACATGACATTGCTATCAACTGTTGTAGAACTCTGCCTTGTCAGTAGCCTTGTTCAAGTTGCATCTTACCACAAACCGAGGTTGTATCTTGTTAGTCACCTCTCAAGAAATCATACCAAAGCTACGTGACATAATCATCTAAGTAAGTCGTCATGGTGCCACTCCAACATCCAACTCAAACCTTTATTGACCTAGCCATGCTTCCTCCTATCCTTTGTGTGTGCGTATTCACCATGCAGTGATACACATTCCCATGGCCCTGCTTTCTACTAGTGCGATTACCACGTGCTCACTGATGTGCACCTCGGCTTGCACCAGTATCGCATTCAAAAGCTGAAAGGACACTTCTCTCACATTTGCATCATAAATGTTTAGTCTAGTCTCGTTTACTACGAACAATGCATTCAGCTTCTCTCTCTTTGGACACTCCCTGTGATGCATGTTGCAAATGAAGCATCCCATCGTAGAGCCATTGTACGGGCTTTGTACTATTTTCCCTTATTACCGACAACAATCTTTTATCATAGTCCAAAAGCTGACTATTGTTGTGCACCACCATCAGTCAAATTTAGTCGGTGCCTGTGTCGCCCACTAACCCTGCAGTCAAACTGTGTATTTCCCTCGAGTCTCTGCTCACTTATCCTCAGATTCATGGAGTCCTCACCATAAGAGCCTCGTAAGTCAAATAATCTCTCTACAAAAGTCATAACTACATACACTATACACTTCGTGCTACTGATACAAATGCATCCCCACCTGCCCTTAGTGATATAGTCCAACTTCCACCATGCCTCTCATATCGAGAAGGGTTGTGTTAAACTGTCATACATACTCCCTCTGGCTGCTTGTTTGCCTCCACTCGAGCAAATTGTGGCACACTTGCCAACACATGAGTGTCAGGACGAATTACAGATAAATCTCCTCTTTTAGATATAGCCAGGATGTGACTAGCAGTATTCCTCCTCGTTGATGGCTTTTCGTACGCACCATGACAACTTTACAAACGTCGAAATATCCTCCCTGAGGGAGAGGAATGCAGTGACTAACTGATGTACTTCTAGAATCTTTGCAACGTCGAAATATTTGTCCATGTCCCAAATATTCTGTACAACTTTGTTATCTCAAGCTTCTCCCAATCTCTTAGGCTCAAGTACTTTGAGATGACAAGGAGCAGCAACAGTCTACCCTATAGCGACTGCTCCAAGCAGGGCGTACAACATACCATTATCATAGGTTGGACTAGGGTGGTATTCCTACCACACTATAAGCTAGCCAAAGATGCCTCTAGCTCAACAATCTGGATTTTCATGGTTGCAACTAAGCTGCATCCCTTTGGCTAAGTGGGTTTGGCAGTATCCTGGTTTTGTCTCTACACCATACCTCACAAGAGCACGCACATATACAAGAGAGAAAGGTAGGTGGACTAGAATCTGTCAAGGCTCCCACTTTTCCTCTCTTGTAGATGGATGACACTGCGTGAGACCTGCTTCTTTGGTTATCAACCTGTAGGGCAAGACTCAATTCCCATGCTGCTTCTTTGGTTCTGTATATGCTGAAAAGAATGCATATGCTGAAACTAATATAAATTGCAGAAATTTTCTGTATAAAAGTAGTCCTAAAATGTGATGTGTGTGTGTGCCTAATTAAACTAGAAAAGCAAAGGACTTATATGGCTAATATGAATATGTTACTATATGTATGAAGTCGACGCTATAAAAAAAAATCAGAACATGAGACGATCAAGAACTAATGGATGAAGCTAATGATATGGGAAACTATGGTGATGCGGCTTTTCAATTGTGAAAGGACTAGATGCTATGATGCAATAATGAAATCGATAATACTATGGCAATCAAAAACCGTGTAAAAAAAATCTAAGCACAAAAGGTCATAATGCATTGAGAAATCTGATGTACGAAGAACTTTGTTTAGAATAAACCTTGCATTAAAAAGTGGCCTATAGATTAAATGAGTAAGCATTCGATCTTTCCAATAAGAATTGAGTGAAATACCAGAAGGAAGTGCATTCTCTACTAAACCAAACTTGTGTTATGAACAAATATTAAAAGAAAGGATTTGAAAGAGTTGGTTCATATTCTGCTGATTAGGTTCAGGTCTGTTTAGGACGGCTGACAGTAGGGGTGGCTGGTGCGTAAGGCCACTAAGGCAACCACCTTAGGCCCGGAGCTTAAACATGTTATATAATCAACTTTGTAGGCACAAAATATTTTATTGTTATAATTTTAAGCCCCAAATTTTTAAGTCGTATGTAGTAATCAATTTTCGGTTTAGGCCTCAACTCATGTAGAGCCACTGCTGTTGTCAAGCAAGCCATAGACATCTACCAAGTGAGGGCACACCTGATGATATCCAAATCTGACTTGGAAATTTTCAAGCCAGTTGCCTATGGCTGGTGGAGAAAGAGGGACCACCCATGGGTATAAGGACATAATCATGGGCAGAGAGAGAAGAGAAAGAATGAACTACGTGTGATTAGGGAGTTCTCCTAATCACCTATTTATAGGTGTGCGTTTGGATCACAAATCGTGTATCCGATCCAAAAAATGCACCGCTTTATCCTCAACCGCCCCGTCTTATCCTCAACCACCCCCACCTTATTTGAAACCGTTTCATTTTATCCCTATCCGTGATCGTGAAAGTTTTGACCATTAGATCAAAAGTTTTTCATGCAAAAAGATCAATCAATACCCAAACCCAAACACAAGCCCAAGCCCTACCTAGCGTGCGTGCATGTATGTGATATAGCATGTATTCTTAAAGCTCTTTAAACTAAGGTTTATTAGATACCAACTATATGAAAGAACATGTGAATTTGTCACATCCATCAATATGGGACTAAACTTTTTTCATCTATCGCAAAAATCCCTCATATTTTACTTTTTATATTTCAGGACTTTTACTTATATTAATCAAATATATAGGGATACTAATATGTATTTAATACACATTCAAAGCACATTAAATCCAACAGAAAGGATAAGAGCTGATCCAAGCAAGATCCATCGACCTTGTCACGACCCAACTCATTCTGCAGTGAGACAGACAAGTCCAGTCCCAGTTTACCCAGAACCATGAACCGAAACCAAACCAAATTAACACCAGTTATGGTTTGTGGCTGTCGGTTCTGGTTTTGACTCCAGTTTAAAGCTAATATCTTATAAAACCTAAAAAGAAAAAAAGAAAAAAAGAAATTAAAAAAAAGAGGTCTGAAACTGCGGTTTAAATCGTTGGTTGTGATTTAGGCCTGGTTCTGTATTTCATGAAAAGTGAGGAATCTAATGGAACCGGGTAAGGTTCCGCATCCTGTTCGATCGGATTGGGTTCCGGCTGGTTTCCCACTGGCTTCGGATATGTCTAGCGCTAGCTTCCACTGGTTGCTGAAGTCTGAGAATCTTATGGACATGACCGACGGCATGGTGCAGCGAATTCGAGCCTCTTCTTTTGTTGCACTTAGAGGCTCTGGGCCACCCTTCTTTAGTGTGCTCGGGGCCTAGAGGACGCGTTTCGACCTCTCCATCTGACCATACTCCGGCCACTGACTGAACTGGACAAGACTACGGGGAGTACTTGGAACTAAAAGCTTGATGAGACACAAGTAGCCATTTCACAATGAACCTTGACGCGTTTGGTACGTGGTACTGAGTAAAAGCAGGCCCACGTCCAACCCTCTTCAAGAAGACTTACCTTCACAATGTTCAAATCTAGTTTAAACTATTTGATCTTTGAGTTGGATAATAAAATAAAAAACATACTAGACGTAAAGTATAAAAATATAATAATATTTTCAATGTCATACTTTTTAAAGATAAACGAGGTTTGAGCATTTATATAATGCATTAAATATAAAAACATAATGATACATTGATTGTGTCAATCACGTGAAAGTATATTAGTAGATTTGAGCAAAATGAAGTTTGAATATTTACCACTCTCTCTATATATATATAACGCATTTCGTCTCACTCGCTCTTGGCAACATTGGTTGACAAATGGATCAGCACAGAGCAGTAATTGTTTTATCTTTTCCTCTTACATGGTTGGATCCTGATGGTTTGCTCATCTTTTTACTTTTGTATCTTGTACTCGAGAACCTACCCCTCATTATTTTGAGAGAATTTAAATTAAACAAGGGGCTTGAGTTTTCGGTTTATGATCTAAATGAGCCATAAGCAACTCTATTTGGTACTTCGGGTTCATTTCCCAACCTTGTAAGATCGATCTCACATTAGGCTTATCGTCTCTTTCACCGACAAAATAAATCTTACTTAATTTGACCCCTTTCACAACGAGTAGATAAAGAACATTATACCTCCCCTTACTTAGGCATAGGAGTTTAGATTCTCTATCTCAAGAAATCTTTATACTCAGGATATAGGATGCTTCCCCATATCCTTCATTTAAAACCTTGAATTTAACCATAACTTGGTTTTTACAATCATCTCATTGTTATTTCTAGTCAACAACATGTCATTTAAATATAATGATAAGATGACAAAGTGGTTTCTACTCTTTCAGACATATACACAGTGATCAAGTTCATTAGCCACAAACTCAAGTTTTAGAATGATATTTTGGAAACTCAAATCTCATTGATGAGGTGACTATTTAAGGCCATATAAGAATTTTTTCAACCTATATATTTTATCTTTTTTGGGCTTTAACTCTACATCTTTTGGGTTATTGCATATATATGATTTCATCTAAATCTCCATTTACAAAGGTAATCTTTACATCTAACTGATGTAAATCTAAATCATAATATATTGATATCACTAGAATTATCCTTATGAATGCAAATTTTGTAACAAGAGAATATGTCTCAATATAATCAACCCCTCTTTTCGCGAAAATCCCTTTGCAACCAATATCGCCTTAAACTTGTCGATAGACCCATTGACTTTATATTTCCTTTTTAAAACCCATTTACAACCTCCGACTTTTCTTTTTTTTGGCAAATCAACCAATTCCTAAACTTGGTTTTTATCAATAGATTTAATTCCTCACACATGACTTTTTTCTAGTCTCATCATTCTCATGAGTCAATAGCCTGCCGATATGTTAAAGAATTTGTCAGCTCATTTTGGTGATCCTAGATCTTTTATATCCACTTAAAGTTTTGGTTTGATCAAGAAGATCATTTATAGGTTCAAATGATGATGGATGTAGATCTATTATATCGTCAATATATTTATAATCATTTTTAAGGATGTCATTGTTAGTATCTTCTAAGAATTCAACATTCCCGTTTCTATGAATCCATGGTCCTTGTGATAAAACCAATATACTTTAGAGCCTTTGCGATATCCGATAAATACACATCGCAAGGACCTACTATTCCGCTTATTTATAGACTAGTCAACGATCTTTACATGAACGATTGATCCCCACCTCTTGAGATGTCCTAGTTTAGCCCTTTTTACAAACCACATCTCATATGGTGTAGAGAATATAAATTTACATGATAATCTGTTTACTATATACACAATTATACTTACCATTTCTTCCCATAATACTCTTGGTATAGGTATCTATTAATAGAGACCTTATCATATTCAATAAGGTATTGTTATATCTTTTTACTATACCATTTTGTTGAGGTGTTCTAGGTGTTTTATTTTGCTTTAAAATACCAAAGTCTATAGAATTCTAGAAATTTCGCAAAAGTGTACTCACCACCTCCATCTAATCTCAAGACTTTAATTATATGTTCAAATTGGTTTTCAACTTCCTGCTTATATTCTTTAAATGCTATATGTATCTCAAATTTCTTTGCTAAGAGATATATGTATGTATATCTTGAGTAATAATTAACAAGGGTCATGAGATAAGCCTTTTCTCGATGTGATCTTACTCTAAAAGGTTTAAATAAATTAGTTTGAATGATTTTTAATAGGGTTATTGCTTTTGTTATTTCTTTGGGAAATATTTTTTTTTTATTTTTTTATAAAGGTTTCATACTTACTAAAGTATTTTCCTTAAATCTTGACAATATGTTAAAGTCAGATAATTTCTTCAACTTTTTAAACTGATATGCTCTAGGCGTTTATGACATGCATTTACATAGATATTAAAGGCACAATCAATATAAGCAAAAGAATATTCACTTTCATTAATATTCAATTTGAATAAGCCATGTTCTCCCATGCTTCTCTACAATCACATTTTCAAGAATAAACTTGATCCAAAAACCCTTCTTAACTAAGGCAGGGACTGAAACTAGATTGCATCTCATAGTTGGCATGATCAATATATTAGTCAAAATAATCGATGTGCCTTATACATAAATTCTAAATGATCTAATTCTAAGAACGTCTAAGAAAGTATTATTTCTCCAATATACTCAATGTTATCCTGGTTTGTATTCTTTTAGGTCCATTACACTTTCTTGTTCGAGATATGTCTCGTCACTCTTCAGTCAATCCATCAGCTAGTCATCAAGCGATCCAGGTATAAACATTTAGATATCATACAAATTATATCCTACTTCTCCGATTGTGCATATTGTTGGGTGTTTCAACCGTTCTTCTTGTTGCAGCAATCCCTCTTGTATTGTCTCATTTTTTATATTTGAAACACTTAATCTAAGAAGGAGTTTCCTACATTTTCTTAAAATATTAACCATCATTTTTGTTATTTTTGATAAACTTCTTGTTTGGTTTATTTCTCTTCTGATTGGTTTTAGAGTTGGACCCTATTTTATCTTTAACTACAGGCAATCTCTCTTTCTTGTTTTTATTCATATGTTCTTGTTCAATTGCTAGCTTGAGGGACAATTCAAAAAGGCTTGTCTCAAGCCCTAGTTTAACGAAAGTAGTGATCATGTTCCATGATAGTGGAAGACTATTTAATATTATTGATATTTGCATGTATTCTAGGACAATTGATTTCGCTATAACTAAGTTTCTTACCATTACCAGCATGTGGTTTACATGCTCTACTATATTATCTCCTTCATTCATCTTATAAGAGTTGTATTTTTGTAGCAATAGTTGAATATATAGCTTAATTGTATCATATTTAGTTGTTATCGAATCAAATAGTTCTTTTGTGGTCTCATATTTTTGAAAGACTCTAATCAGGTCATTTAACAAAATAGTCTTTACTATCATGTCATCCTTTAGAAATATTTTATACATTTCCTTTTGTTCCTTTATAGTGTCAAGAGGTGGTGAACATATAGTTTCCAATAGTACATAATCTACACCTTTTAATGTAAGAGACAATTAGATTCTTCTTTTTTGTGTTTGAAAATTAAGATCATTTAGTTTTTTATTTTTACCAATTTAGATACACATATTCTGGAGTTCATTTTTTTATGTGTTTGACAGAAATATCAATCAAATGGTCTAATAGAAAAATATACAACAAACAATATATAATAGATAACTAACTATTAAAGCATAAAATGCAGAAAATCCAACTATTGAACTGAAAATAACTCATGGTACTTAGAAATAATTTCATATGTATTTTAAGTACTATTTTTAAGTTTTCCATAACTTGATTATGTTATTTTAAGAACCAAACCAAGGAAAAATCTCAATTTTTTCTTGTTTTTCCTACCACTATAATTTTCTCAAAGTACCAAGGGCAAACCAAGATCTTTATCTGGTTTTGTAATTTTTAAAAAAGACCTTAGCAAAACATAAAAATGGCACCTGATTTTTCAATAAAATTTGCGACTGATTGAGTCCAGGACAATAACTTTGCCCTTTAGTCTGAGTATATAAATTCTTAAAGACAGAGGCAATCTTATCCATTAACATAATGGCCAAATTTTAAATATACAGTCATCCAGGGATAGGAATGTAATTCAATGGGCCAATATTTCATAATTTTTATAAACAGTCACAAGGCAAAGTTATCTTTTTGCTTGTTTGGGGGTAAAATATTTTTTTACTCAAACATATCTAGATATTTTGATAATTTTAGCTAATCACAGATTTTTATTTTCAAAACCGTCTAAGGGCATAACAAACTTTTCAGTCAGCTGCCCGAGGTGGTTTTCTAGAAACTGATGGCGGTTTAGAAAAATTATTAGGTGATTTTCAAACTTTCCAGAAAGAGAATAGAACATAAAAGAGGGAGAGAGAGAAAGAGAGAAGAGAAGAGGAGAGGTGGGGAAGGGAAGGCTGGAGGCCTTCCTCTGGCCGATGCTCTCCGGTCGTTGGTCTATTGGCATTTATGGCTCCCTATGGATGACGACCTCTCGTCGTTTGGCCTACCTTCGCTTGACGCTCTCTGGTTGATAGTCTTCTAGCATTAATGACTCTCTCTAGCCAGACAGTCTTCTGGTCGGTTCTCTTTTTTTTTTCTTGACACCTATCTCAAGCCACCGTTGGTGGTTTCTGACACACGGCCTAGCTTTTTTGGCAACCACAGGGAGTTTTATCTACTTTCTCCTTGTTTTTATTTTTCTCGTTTCTAAACAAAAAATTAACACCGTACCTCTTTGTTTACAGATGATGAGCCTTTGATATCAGTGTTGGCGGCCTTTAATAGCTCTTTCCGGATTCTTCGCCTGATAGTTTGTCCACGCAATGGATAGCCTATGGTTTTGAAGATGAAGAAGTGAAGAGAACAGATGAGAAAATGTATGTTTTCTAGTTTCCACTACCATATTTCCTAGGGAGGATTTGTTGTTAATTTTTCTTGTATTTAGTTCAATGCGTTGCTTTTTTTTTATGAGCTTTCTCTAACCATCCACGAAAAGCGGCTAGATGACAGGTGTAACTGTTTTCATGGATGAGTATGCTGAGAATGGTCTTCCTTTCAGCTTTACATAAGCATCCCATTAAGCATCCCATACTAGATCCATTGTACGGGCTTTCTACTATTTTCCCTTATTACCCACAACAATCTTTTATCATGGTCCAAAAGCTGACTATTGTTGTTCACCATCAGTCAAATTTAGTCGGTGCCTACGTCACCCACTAACCCTGCAGTCAAACTGTGTATTGCCCTGCTCACTTGTCCTCATACTTCCACCATTCCTGTCATATGGAGAAGGGTTGTGTTAAACTGTCACAGATAATCCTTTGGCTGCTTGTTTGGCTCCACTCGAGCATATTGTGGCACCCTTGCCAACACGTGAGTGCCAGGACGAATTACAGATAAATCTCCACTTTTAGGCATAGCCAAGATGTGACTAGCAGTCTTCCTCCTCCTTGATGGCTTTTTGTACGCACCATGACAACTTTACAAACGTCGAAATATCCTCCCTCAGAGAAAGGAATGCAGTGACTAACTGATCTACTTCTAGAATCTTTGCAACGTGTAAATATTTATCCATGTCAAAAACACTGTAGAACTTTATTATCTCAAGTTTCTCCAAAGATCAAGCACTTTGAGATGACGAGGAGCAGCAACAGTCTACCCTATAGCGACTGCTCCAAGCAGGGCGTACAACATACCATTATCATAGGTTGGATTAGGGTGGTATTCTTACCACTCTATAAATAAGCAACTGGATTTTCATGGTCGCAACTAAGCCGAACCCCTTTGGCTAAGTGGGTTTGGCAGTAGCTTGGTTGTGTCTCTACACCATACCTCACAAGAGCACGCACACATACGAGAGAGGAAGGTAGCTGGACTAGAATCTGTCAAAGGATGTCACTTTTCCTCTCTTGTAGATGGATGACACAGTGCGTGAGACCTGCTTCTTTGGTTCTCAACCTGTAGTGCAAGGCTCAATTCCCATGCTGCTTGCCTTCCTAATGGACGCCACAACCAACTATTAGCAAAGGAAGGAAACCAGTTATCTGCAAGCTGATTTTCACTTTGGGTTTTAATACCCCAACAAACATGATCCAAAAAGTAGGAGCTACGACCAACCACATTCAAGGCAAGTATTCACCAGAGGATTACGAGCGACATAAGGACTATTCTAAAATTCTGAAAAGTAACTCTATATGCTGAAATATATCAATGCTTAAATCAAATCTATATTTTATGCTTATGTGGGAAATTTTGGAAAATTCTAAGTATTGAAATAATTATTCGGAATGCTGAAAAACAATTCTATATACTGAATTATATTGATGCCGACTGTAACTAATGCAAAATGCTAGTCTAACGTATGTGCTATAATTACCTATGTGCTACTGAAATATTTTTAAGTATAATGTGTAAGCTGAAATTACTTATATGCTGAAATGAATGCATATGCTGAAACTAATATAAATTGCAGAAATTTCCTTTATAACAATGGTGCTAGAATGTGATGTGTGTGTGTCTAATTAAACTAGAGATAAGATGCCGCAGGTGTATATGGCCAGGAAATAAATAGGGTGAATTCAACTAGAAATATGTAGGTGGGGTTAAGGACTTAAGGTAAGTTAAGGCAAAGCGTTCAAGGTTACTTGATATTATTAATATGACGTGAATGCAAATTCCGGAATTCTAATGTGGTTTGGAAAATAGGTGTGAGTAGAATTAATAAGATCTAATGGGTTATCTATGCTATAGTGAAAAATCATGCAACCCGGAGGGGTCCATTGGGATTTAGAGTGATATGCTTAGCTCTGATAAACTGTTAATGGAGTTGAAGGGAATAAAAGGTTTTAAAAAACTAAAATGAATGGAATCTATGCAAAGCTAGGCTAGGATGACGCAAAAAATGTTAAACTACTCGATATCTAATTTTACTAAAACAAAAAAAATGAAAGGCTTAAGTAACTATTGAGGTCTGTTGACACCTAATATAAAACGACTAAGGCAGGTAACTCAAGGTTTTAAAATATAGCAAATCTCCAAGCCGAAGTGAGCCACACAAGGAGCCTTCACGTGAGAGTCAGTCAAATCAGCCATGCTATCGACCCATCAAGCCAAAGTGGAAGCCACTTAACCACATATGGTTTTAAAATCAAAGCGAAATGCATTTTAAAGCTTTAAGTTCCTATGTTTTAAGATTTGTTAGAAATTTTGTAGAAATCAAATTTGATTTTTATTTCTGAAGGGACTCAGTCCCCCCAATAAATAGACCCCTTTTTCCTCCTATTGTATCCATCTTTCCAATAGATCTCTCAAATATATCTCCCATTATCAAACAATAATAATATTTTCATGTATCCATCAATTGAGGGTGTCCCCCTTCTCTCTCCTCTTTTCTTCCTCTAAATCTCTTAGCGTGTATGGGTGTTGTCATGAGAGATCCACCACCAAGGAGAGATTCAACTGGACTTAGAATGTGTTCAAGCTGCCATCATTACTCAAGAAATCAGCCGATCATCAAAGGAAGGCTTGCCAAGGAGAACCATTGTTGTTCAACACATCCTTAAAACAAGTGAGTTCAAAAATCGTTGTCTGCTTTTCATTCTTTGCTTCCTATTCCATTAATTCTCCTAGGATAAATAACTTTATAGGGAGGTCCAATGACAATTTGAGTACTTCTCTTAACTTAAAGCCTTCATGAAGCTTCACAATTGTTGGCCTTAAAGGATCAAAGTAGAATGACTTGATGTGTAGCTGATTCCAATGAGGTGAGTTAAACCATGACTAAGATAGGCTTGCTTTGGCTCTAAATTAAATTTTTAGTATAATGCTTGAATAGGGAATTGTACATGTAAAAATTTTACTCCAAAAGCCTATGTAGAGACTTGAAGTAATTTTTCAATCTACTTCATTTTGTGCGAGCGTGTCAACTAGTTTCACTTAAACTAGCAAAGTTGTCTTTTCTGACTTCATGGAGTGATTGTAGAGCAGCGGGATCTTTTTGTCTTAAGCCTTCTTGAACCAGCACTCAAAGGTCAGTCTAGATGCTTTGAGGATTAACTTGAGTTGGGTGTGTGTATCCAAAATTCACTTTAGAGTCTATTTGAATCAAACAAGTCATGCACTTGGTCAAGGGAATAAAAACTTTTCAAGTTCTGAAAAACATAAACTGGTTCTGTTTTCAAAGCTTGTTTCTGGATTTTTTAAAATAGCTTAGAGATCTCCAACATTCATGAAAGTTTTGCAGTATGTAGAGTAGAATGTGCAAATCCTAAGACTATTTTTATTTTATTTTTGTGTGCTATGATTTTACAGAATTAAATATGAGAAATGCCTCTACTATGGCGTTAAGAACGTTCTCTTACACAAATACAAAGGTCTAAAGAAACTTCTTCGTTTCGGTAAACAGAGCTTTGAGCTTTATGAATTGAGTCTTGTTAGAAAGCTATATATGTGAGTCAATGAGACTAGTTTCAATAGATTTGGTTTACTCCAAACAAAGTTATGTGAAGATTACCCAACCTCTATTGCAGGAAACACAGACTAGACAAACTTGACTCTAAATTTGCCTGATCTTCCTCTATTTTATTTACAATTCTACATAGCCCTAAAATTCTTGAAAATTTTATTATGAGTGGGACTATGTGTGAGGATTCGGTGTACAAAATTTCAGACTATTTGGAGAAGAGGTTCGAAAATGAAAAATGCAATACCTGGCATTTGCGGGATACTGAAAACATAATTTTTGTTTTTAAAGCATACGTGAATGCATCAATTCGAAATTAAAAACTAATCATAGCAAATTTGATTGAAAGAAAATGAATTGAAATATGTTTATAGCTTAAACATAGAGGGGATTAAGAGATAGGATATATCATATAGAGAGGTAGAGAAACTTGAAATTAAATACGTAGCATGCGTAAAAGTAAATGAATGAAATGAATAACATTACTACTCTTATTACATCATGGGGTGAGATAATGATCCATTAATACAAGCCCTTTCGAATTGAATGGGATAAAGAGATATTGAAACAAGCAAGAGAAATGAATTAAACCTCGAAATCGGACCTTAAATGGGTGCCGGATTGTAGATGAGGTAGGAAGGACTCATTCCTTCCTTCTCTTCTCCCTTCTCTTCCTCTCTCTTTTTCTCCCTCTGTTCCTCTCTTTTTCTAGAGCACTCACTCTCTCTTAGGCTCCCTCTACACATCCTTCAATCTCTTCAATCCCCTCCAATGTTGGAAATGAGCCCCCAAGACCCCTTTTTATAGGCCACAAGGGGCGAGGCCTAGAGGCTTCCACGATGTGGATTGGGCCAAGCTCTTTGGCCCAATCTCTTGCTCCAATTTCATGGCTACCCCATGTGCTCACGTGGGCCTTGTGTTGGTCCCCTTTGTGTCATGGGTTAGCCAAGATAAGGTGAGTCTAGGTGACTTGGTTAGGCCAAGGTTAAGAAGGTTTGATCAAGACGGGTTTAGCCAAGTGAGTTCGGTCAAGGCTTGGTCAAGAAAAACCGAGGTGGCTCAATCAGGGTTGGTCAAGGGCTTTTTGTCAAGGTTTGTCAAGGTCGCTTGGTCAAACAAAGCAAAACTAAGGTGGGTTTAGTCAAGGAGTGTCCGACCAAAGAGGTTCATTCAACAAAGTGGGCTCGGTTGGACTTGATATGGTGGTCGACTGGATGCACTTTGATATGGCCCAGTCAAGTTCGACTTGGAGCAACTTTGTGCCATGCTTGGTGAAGTCTTGGTTTAGTTTGCTCCACATCTTTGATCTCCCTTGATCCAAAGTTTGGTTCACACGAGCTTGATCCTAGTTTGATGCAAGCTTAACTTGATCGTTGTCTTGATCTTTGCTTCCATCCTGCTGATTCGGTCTTATCTCTGTTTTGACCTAGATTTCATCCCTTTTCATATTTTTAAATTTCCAAATTTAGCTTCTTAACTTTAATTTTTAAATACTTTTGAAAACAACTGAGTTCCATTCCTAATGTTTATTTGCACACGCGACATTCTTTCGCTCTATGAGTTAGTTTTTACCATTTCAACCACTTTAACCCTTTATTGGGTGCAGGGTGTCGGGCCACTTTAACCCTTTCAATGGGTGTAGGGTCTCAAACCACTTTAACCCTTGGGTATAGGGTTTCGAACAACTTTAACCCTTTGATGGGTGTAGGGTCTCAGAGTTGGACTATCCTCAATCGGGCAAGTTTTTCAGGCCTGATTTGATTTAAATTTCAAGTTTTTTGGTAAATTTATCATTTTGAAAACATTTTTGAGTTTGGTTTCCAATGTCTTATTTTCAATTGTTTCTTTGAAGAAAATTATTTAAAACCATCATTTCTTTGAATGAAATCATTTGAAAAGGCAGAATACTGCCAATTTGGGCTTGAGGAAAAAACAGTCATTTTCTTGTCTCTTTATCAAAATTGGATTTTTTGAGAGGGGTGTCATTTATCCTTATTTTGAGGCTGCCACAAAAATTTAGTGGGAAATGAGTTCGTTTAAGGTGTCTTTATTTGAAAACTCTTAAAATACCCAAAACCGCAATTTTTCTTAAAAAGGTAAAATTTCTAAAAGATTAAATCTTTTGAGAAACTTTTTAGGTGTCTACAGGAATTCACTCATGAATTTTCAGAACCATAGACATAGTATAGCTAGAAGAAATATGGGTTCAATCATTTTGGGTCATCTAGGCTAGGTTCAAATGAGTTTTAAGTTTAACTGGGTCAATACTTGAGCCATGTTTTACATGTATAATGAGATGTTTAAATAAAGGATCTCTTGTACCACAATTTTTTGAAATAAATATAAATATAGAGCTCTTGAAAAATGGTAGTGATGAGAACAAAAGAGGATCATGACAAGTGTCTTCCATGAATTTTAGTTTTTACTCTATATTTATAATACTCAAAATATAAAGTTTTATGAAAACTATCTCAGTATATATACTTTAAAATCATCATTTTTCTAAATAGAAGTTCATAAGTTTATATGTGCATGTAGGTTCTAATTTTTTTTATGAACAATAAATATAAATACCAGCCTATATTAAGTATCTAATAAAATAATTTTTCCTTTAATAAAATCTCATGGACAACTAAACTAAAACTGGTTTTGATTTTGACTTAACAGGGTGTTTGTGGTAAAAATGGATGTAACTGAACTAAAATTTTTAAACCAAGTTTATGTATGGTTAGAAGCACTTAAGGAGAAGTAGGATACCAGCCATGATCGACTAACTTCATGAAACATAATTTGGTTTGTCATCTAAAGCCAAAAGCCTTCGAAATTCTACCTTTTCATATTTCTTTCTTCCAAAAATATTTTGTTTCTTATTCATGTAATCTCTAATTTTTATAAAAATCAAGACTTAGGGTCGCACCCCATGTGCCTTAAAATTATCAAACCAATTTTTTTCTAAGACATATTTTTCTTAAAAAATTGGGTGTTTACGTTATCTCTTTCTACAAATTTGTTTTATATGGAGTTATTCTCTTGTTTTTTTATTAATTTTATTAAATTTGTAATGAAATTCTTTGCTCGTGGTTAAATATTTTGTGTCTTTCCTCTCTTCTTCATGGAAATAGGAGGATAGCTGATTGTTAGAGATGCCCCCATCTTAGTTCTCTTTCTTTCGTTTGTTCTTGAATTACTTGGATTTGCTTGTTGCATTAATTATGAATTGATTTAGATCTCAAATATAGTTTGCATTTTCTTATGTTTATAATTCAGTTTTATTACTTTATAGATAGTTTTGTTAACAAAGGAAACAATTTATAATTATTTGAACTGTTCCACCCCACCAAAGATACAAATGTTGGTTTCACGCAACAAGAACCAAAAGGTAATCCACACTCCACCTTTTGCTAATAGCCCCAAAAGGAAGCTTTTGAATCGCCACTCTAGCCAAAATTTCAACATGAAAACCAAAAATTTACTGATGAAGCAGTTTCTTATAAATTCTAATTGATAAATTATCAACCAACCACTTATATCGCCACAAATTTCTTTGTTTTTGTCCAGGTAAAATCAACCAACAAAGTTCCCTAACACATCAAGGAGATTGGTCTCTGAATGTGGTCTACTCAAAACATAGTATTGCACCATCGACGATGCAAAAACTCATATGCTTCACTTCAATCAACTTTGTTAGAGTCTGAATCAGTCAATAGCATTCAGCTAGAGGTTGTGATCAGATCCACACAATTTGGTCGCAGTTTGGAACATAAATCACTCAAAACAAGGTTGTCTAGTCTATTTTTTGTAGTTCTATTGCCACTAGAACTATAACTCAACTTGAATGATAAAGCATAGCGTGAAATAGGATGAAACTGTGCCAAAAGACTCTAACCCTCATTCTCAAGGGGAAAGGGAATGGATAGGGCTTTAAGCGATGGAATGGATATGCATATCCCAATTACTGATTAGGATACATCAAAAAAATTATGTTACAACTACTCCTAGAAAATGTAAAGGCAAAAGAAATAGCAATTGTATGATAGTTTTTTCGATTAACTCTTCTCTCATTATAAGTGATAACTCTTCTCTCATTATAAGTAATATCTATAGACTTTTATTGAAATGGTAGAACATGTGCCAATCTTCTCTGATGCGATTTCTATAAACTCCCACTTCTACCTTTATGCCACCCTCCTAGCTGCCATGCAGATTAAGACATGCTTACTAACCCCATGAAAGGGGCAATGGGGTCTCTCCCCGCCTAGAGAGACAAGTGTCTCCCTCTCTTTGATACTCTTGATCTTCTTCCACATATCCTATTGAATCTTTTTGGCATTAACACACTCCATTTTCACAGTCATCGAGTGTATGAGTTGTATTAGTAATAAAAGTTACAAATAGCTAAAACATATTCAATCAAGCTCGCAACTCCTTTGTCTTCAACGGTCATGTAACAACGACGGTGGAAGCCTTGTTTGGATTACTTTGATCCCTCTATTGGGTACCAAGAAACCTAAGAAATATCTAGTAGAAATTACAAAAGCATATTTGTTAGGATTTATTTTTAGATTTTTTACCTTCTCATTCACTCAAAAGCCTCTTTGAGATCAAACAAGTGTTACTAAAAGTCCTCAGACATGACCACAATATCATTTATATATATTTTTACATTTTTTAATTAAATAATAAAAAATATAATTCATCGCTTGTTGACTCGGGTATTCATGAGTCCAAATGGCATAATTACCCATTAAAAAATCCCTAATGCCCAGCATTGGAATGTTATTTTATAACTATCCTTGGGTTCACTTTTATTTGGTCATACCCTGAGGCATTGTCCATGAATGATAAGATCCCATAAGCAATTACTACATTAATCAACATATTTATCATTTGCATGACATTGATCTTTTGGATTGATTAGATTGAGATTAAGATAATTAATACATACTCGCAACTTTCCATTTTTCTTAACCACATGAACAATATTAAACACTCAGTCTATGTACCGAGTTGCTCCAATGAACTTGGCATTCAAAAGACATTGGATTTCTTACATGATTATTGGGAGCATTACAAGTTTAAATCTTTTCGCAAGTTGCTTGTGAGGTTTCAACCCTAATTTTAGTAGGATGGTAAATTCGACTAAGTCTCAAGGTAAACTCGGTATATAATGATATTCCTAAGCAAAGCAATCCTTGTATAGCTTAAGTAGTTCAACCAATCACCTCGTATATCATGATATCTATCTCCAAGTATTGAGGCATTAACATTATCTCATTTCCTCTAGGGCTTATCAAATTTCCTCTAGGGCTTAAGGTATGACTATCAAACTATCCCAAGGTAAATAAAATATCGCCTTGGATCTCTTGACATTGGTTGTAAAAGGATCTTCCTTTACATTACCGATTTCAACTGCTTCATCAATCCAAAATATTAGTTTATGATGTAATGTTAACGACATACTATAGTTTGAATATATTTAGTCTTTCTCGAGTAGCAGAAAATAACCCGAGTTAGCATCAACTACAAAGAAAGGGATGGCTGAAGTTCTACAATCTGCCATGAATTCAATAGCTATTACCCATGGTAATTGATGGTTCTCCTCAGTAGTTTAACATTTTGAGGTTCTTCAAAATTATATCATAAGGTGCCCTCCCCATCTGTCATAGTGCATTATATGGCATCATATTTAGTACCACCGCTGCTATCGACAAATATTTGATTAAAAGGATGACTATTCACCACCATAGTGATGTATGATTATTGAAGATGCCTTATTATAGCTTTAGGCATTTATTGAAACATTATCAATATGTTACCGTTACTTACCAAAACCACCCAATTAGATTTGTCTATTAGAAAATCATCATCTTCAATAGGTTGAATATCTCCTATAGGAGTAAAATTCATTGGCATAACAATGATCATTCCTCTCTAAGAGTAGAATATATCATCACCAAAGTCTTTATCAGATATGTATATCTCATCTGAGAAGTAATCATCTTCGACAACTTCATCCAACTCTTGTTGACTGACAACTCGATCATACGAGTTGTCGACAATCATATTTGACAACACATTCTTTGAATTCAACACGATTTTTGCAGAACCAAAAAAGTAGGATATGTTTATCTCAATTTTAGTAATATGTTGTACGTTAAAATCCATAAAGTTCTCTATGGCCTCCTTCTCTTGTTTCTCAACCTTCTTTACATGAGCAACCATGTATACATAAAGTTCTTCTCTCTAAAGAGTAATGATAACTTTTATCTTCTGGCTCATTCCTTCTTGCTCAAGATTGTAGGTAGCCAATGAGTCTTTCTTCCATTTGCTAAGAATGGCTCTGACCCATTCTTCCAAGTCTTTAGGTAGAAAATATAGAAACCCCTCAAATTTACTTTTGCTGGTCTATCCCTATAGGGCTGATCCTCTATGATAGGATGAAATATTTTTCACTCAAAATGTTGTTGGCTCCTTTTTCTATCTTTATGAGTAATCATACTCTAATTCTTCTTCATAGTCTAGCATGACTTGAGAACAATTATTCAAAAGAAGTCGCACAAGACCATTAGGAGGCTCATCAAATTCTAACTTTCTTTTACATTGAGCCATTCTTTGTTGAGCCCGTCATTTCTATGTATGAGTGATCTGCTAATAGTGGAACCGAGGTTGCCTAGTTGATTGAGAATTCTCTAACAACTAGTCAACTCTCAACAAATTAGTATAAGGCTTAATCATTCGACCTCGTAATGAAGAATGGTTTCTCTCACTAAAAAATCCAATGAAGTCAATTTTGTACTTAAACTTAAATGTCTCGAGGTGGCCATCATTGATGCTGGAGAGGCATTGATCTTGATTTAGCTTTCTCCCATGGCTAACTCGGGGTCATGAACAGTAGGTTATCATTCCCGCTAATATGGGACATCCCTTTGACGATGCGAATAACCTTGTAGCAGTGAATAAGACTTTGGACTCTATCACGACTCAAGTGGGTCAAACTCATGCATCCCTTGAGGGACTCTAGGTTTGATATGTGAAGCAGCCCAACAACCAAACGGGTCTAGGTAATTCTTGTGTTTCCACATCCCCTGATTTTCTCCTTGATTGGGTAGTAACAATTTACTCTCCCCATATCGATCGCCATGCATCTATTTTTCATGCTCCACTATGATAGTGCATAGCGGTAATGTGGGATATTCTTCCACTACAACCAATATAAACGGGAATGGATTTCATCTATGCGTCCTCCAACTCCAAGGGTTGATTCAATATCTAATTGTTAAATGCTTGGGACGAATAGTGTGTTGGTAGAGTCAGTATCAAATAAGTTGAAACAGATGTACTTTGTGTTGATATGTCACATGTTGTGGTATAACTCATGCTCAAAGTTTGTTGGTGGTATATATGGTGAAAAACCCACCTTTGATTGGGCATTCATGAAGCTCGGAGTGATTGGTAGTATTATATAAAGAGGTCCTTGGTGGGTGCCCCGAGCACTTGGTATGAGCCCCCGACATACTAACTAGAATCAACACCATATACGGTTGACCAATGCCAGTAGTTTGACAAGATGATATTGGGACCAAAGAATCAGGTGATCTTTGAGCGATATGTATCCGACAGTATTACAAATCAAGTCCTTGATCATAGAATGTTCTAAAACATTTTGGCTCCCTATAAAGTATTGATTATAAGCCCATGTTATAGTATCACTTGGGGTAGTCACTTCAACATCCTACCTCTATTTATCAACAAGCATATCTTTTGTCAATAATAGCCAGTTGATTCATGACCATGGCGTGCATGGATTCCGTTATGCATTTCTTTCGTCGAGAGTAGAAGATGAAGGAAAAGAGTTGGAAAAGTCAGTCAGTACACTGATGGATGGCGAAGAAGGGAAGAAGGTGAGGCACAAGATGAAGGAATTAAGTGAGCTAGCAAGAAAAACAACAGTAGAGGGAGGATCGTCTCACTCGCTCCTTGCAACATTGGTCGACAAATGGACCAACACAGAGCAATAATTGTTTTATCTTTTCCTCTTACATGGTTGGATCCTAATGGTTGCTCATCTTTTTACTTTTGTATCTTGTGCTCGAGAACCTACCCCTCATTATTTTTGGGAGAATTTAAATTAAGCAAGGGGCTTTAGTTTTCGGTTTATGATCTAAACGAGCCATAAGAAACGCTATTTGGTTCTTTGGGTTCATTTCCCAACCTTGTAAGATTGATATATGTATGCACACTTTTTCAGTGTTCACATTGCAATCAGGTTTGACCTTGGTTGCACCGTGAAGGGGCTTGGGTGTGACCAACGATCTGAAACCTTCGTTTGGGTGGGTGGTTGATCGGGAGTCTTCTGCCTACTCTGTTAGAAATTCAGCATTACATTTTGTTGACTTATGGTGTTGATCAAGACAAGCACTATTGGATTTCGAAACATGATCGAGAATGCATTTAATAGCTTTTACCATTGGCTCCTAATCAAACTTATCATCTCTGCCGTGGGTACCTAAACACTGCATGCACGACCGACAAATTTACCATTGGCAAAAGGGACATTGAGTTGAGCATCTGAGTAAAAAATAACGAACATATTGTGCTGAAGTTAGGCTGGTTTATGCTTAAATGTCTACACACTTAAGCAATGTCATACATCTCGAACCTAATCTAGCAAGCGGATGTTGTTTGTGTATGTCACAGGATAGACACCAAGATAGGACACCATGATTTGTTGTCATCTTTGCTCCCAACAAAGTTAGCATCTGAGTATCCTATCACTTTCAATTCATATGCTTGTAAACACAATTTCTAGTCTTTTGTTCCTTTAAGATATCTTAGAATTCTTTTTACAGTTATCGAGTGCTATCAACCCGGATTATTTTGACATCTACCACTATCGAAGCTGATATGAGGTCCTGTACATAATATTGCATACAACAAACTTTCCACAACTAGTGCATAAGGAACATTAGGCTTATGGTCTCCTTCACTGTGACAATCAACCTTACTTAATTTGACCCTTTTCGCAATCGATAGATAAAAAACATTATATCTCCCCTTACTTAGGTATAGGAGTTTAGATTCTCTATCTCAAGAAATCTTCATACCCAGGATATAGGATGCTTTTCCATATCCTTCATTATAAACCTTGAGTTTAACCATAACTTGGTTTTTACAATCATCTCACTGTTATCTTCGGTCAACAATATGTCATCTACATATAATGATAAGATGACAAAGTAGCTCCTACTATTTCAGATATATACACAATTGTAGATGTGAATTTTTATTTCAAAACCTATAGAGATTTGAAAAGAAATTCCCAAGACTACATTGTGTGCGCGAGCGTGCCAGTTAGTTTACTCAAACTAACAAAGATTGATTTTCTGACTTCATTAAACGATTGTGGATAAGTGAGTTATTATCGACGTAGACCTTCTTTAATCGATACTCAAGGGTCAGCCTAGATGCTTGGAAAATTATTTAAAATTCGGTGAATTTTGAAAAACAATATCAAATTTGAAAGTTTGAAGAAATCGTGATTTAGTTCTTGACTTTGGAAAATTTCAGGTTCTGAAAAAGAGAAACTAGTTATGTTTTCAGAGACCTGTTCTCTGATTGTTTTTTTAAAATACTTCTGAGTTTCGAAAAATTCTAAAAATTTTACAGATATTAATGTAAAAATCATAAAATATTTTTATTTTGAATTTTAATGCTACATATTCTCATAATTAAATTTAGAACTAAACATCATTTAGGCACTCGAGACAAACCTATACCAGAACATCAGAGGTTAAGAAAACCTGAGATATTTCAGGACTCAGACCTCCAATTTTTATGAAATTGGTTTTGTTGGAAAGGTATGGATTTCAATTTCCAAAGAAGATACTTTCAATTGATTTGGTTCACTATGCATAGAGATATTCAAGAAATAATAGACATGTGTCACAAAAATTTTTGATTTTCTAGAATGTATTCTAGTTTTTGTAAATGTTTTCCGATTTAATTGTTGATGTTTAATAAAGCCTAAAATCCTGAAAATTTTATCAGATGTCTGTGTATATGTCTAGTTTAGATGAGTCAAATCTCGACTTGATTGGAATAATAGACACTTACGGAGAAATCTTTGATTATAGAGTGTTGTCCAAAGTCTTATTATGATAAGGCAACTTGTCTTATTATGATTGGCTGTCACCTACAGCTGTTGATAAGGCAACTTGCCTTATTATGATTGGCTGTAATAAAGAAAGAGAGTGCTATCCAAATTCTTCCAAATCCAGCCAACATCTGCTGCTGTTCATGCTCAAATCGGAATGGTAAGTTGTTGCTGATTTTGGTAGTTGATCCCATCATCACAATGAGATCATCTTAGTTTCCAAATTGCTGGAGAAACACATTTATCTCATAAGCTTTATGCCATCGTGAACATCATTGTGCAACCTCGAAGCTATTACGGACTCCCATCAAAAGCTTCTAACTAATTGGAGTTTGTTTGAAATTCTTCCGGTTCTCTCTTTTAAGTATCGCATAACAGTCATTTTGCTTCCTTGTTCATCAACCAATCGTCCAATCTTTTAAATGTTTTTCTATTTTTTTAGAAGGTCTTTGGCTTGTGACATTCGAAGTGTCACACGGCGTACTAAAGAATAGACACTAATTGTAATGCCTGGTTGGTATTTCATCATGCCTTCTTGCAACCTTACCATAATTGATGATGGCTGCAATTGGAAATATGGTGGAATTGGTTTTTGAGAGCTTACCAAATCAGCTCCTTTGAGATCGTGTTGTCCATATTGAGGTCAGTCAGGACTCAAAAGGTAAATTTTCTTACTAAATCTTGATGAATGCGGCTAGCCCTGGTATGGTAAGCTGCCAAGTCCGACTGAAATCTACTGAACCTACTTTCCTTTGTTGCTGGCCTTCTTCAACCTTGATGGGAACGGCTAAACTTGAAAATAGTTGACCTCCAATTGATGAAGTCATCCGGGTATGGTATGTGGCACATTGATTCTTTGTAAGTATTAAATCAGGTCATGCTCCAATCATTCAACCCATGACATAGTGACTTACCAAATGGAGCATTTAATGACTCCGTATGGTAAGTATGCTAGTCAACTAATGTTGAAATTAGTAATCCAATAACTGCTCATATCTTAACAAGTTAGGCCACTTTCCTTTCTCTTGAATGCCATCTTTACTTTCTTAGACATCAAACTTCCTTTTTGGATGCTGACCTTCCTTTTTGGGTGTCGACTTGCCTTTTTGAACGTCAACTTCCTTTTTTTGATGACGGCTTTCTTTCTGAATGTTAGCTTTCATTTCTTGATACCGACCTTCCATTTCTTGTACCTGAAACTAAAAATGAGAAGTTACCTTTCCCAACAACTCTGAAATTGGTAGGTGTTCAGTAGCTGCCTTTTATGTCATCTCTTCTTTCCGGCGAATTTGCCTCCATACAGTCCGAGTTCTATATATGGCAGGTTTCAAACACTTTAAAAAAAATATTTTTATATTTGAAAACATGAAATTTAATGAAATCTTCAAATATTGCTTTGGAAAAATAGTGGGTTTAATTCCCAATTTTTGTTTACAAAGGTGACCTACTTTTACTTCGTGAGTTAGTCTATAACAACATTGACCATTTAACCCTTCTCATGGGTGTGGGGTATCAAACCACTTCAACGGGTGTAAGGTATCAAACCACTTTAACCTTGGGTATTAGGTCTTGGAATGAGACCCTTCTCAATCGGGAGAATTTATGAGGTCTGGTTTGATTTAATTTATTTTTTAATATCAGGGGTTTTGGAATTATATAAATTTATAATTTGCAAACATTCTGGGTTTGATTCCCAATGTTACATATTTCATTTGTTTATATAAAAGGAATTATTTAAAATCATCATTTCTTTGAAGGCAATCATTTAAAAAGGCAAAATCATGCCAATTTGGTTCTGAGGGTAAAATCATCATCTTTATATAATTTTGTCCAAATTTGAATTTTTTTGGAAGGAATGCAATGTTCCATTATTTTGAGGCTGCTATAAAATTTTTGGGAGTTATGTAAAGTTTTTTTTGTTTTTCAAAGTATATATATATTTTTGGATTTTCCTAAATAATAGGGGTCTTCCATCAAACCTTCAAAGAAAACACCATGAATTAGACTCCAAATAGGAAGTCTAAGCCATAGATCTCGGTTTTAGTCGATTCTAGAGCACCCTTGACCCAAATGGTCTTAGGTGGTGGTGTAGGGGGTATGGTTGGGTTGTATCCTAAGCCATATCGACCTAGGTTTGGTAGAGGTATGATATGTTCTAGTCTACCTTGGTTTTTAGATCTTAGGTCCTAGTATGGTGTATATCCCATGTTTAGTATCATATTCCAATGCATTTTTAGTTTTAAAAGGTTTTGATAAAGGGGATGGCCTTGGAATGATGTGTTGTCCATGGCATGGTTGCATACTTGAGTTTTGTTGGATATGCCCAAGAGTTGTATGGCCTTAGGGGTGGAGGACTTGGGTGAGTTAGGTGTCTCTAGGAGATGGACGACCTTGGAAGAGTATGACTTAGGTTCTCCTAGGATACATGTGACCCTAGAGAGTTTGGGACGGGTCGATTCTAGTTCTCTTAGTGGATGGATGATCTTAGCAATGGGAGGATGGATCCTAGGTATAACCCAATGTGCCCCTAGTGGTGGACGTTTAGAGTTTATGTAGATGCTAAGGGAGAGCATGTTTGATCCCTTGCACCAAGGAGAGAAAAGTTTTCCAAGGGAAACCATAGTCGGTTCTCTAGTGGGTTTGAGAATGTTTGGGGAAATTATGGCCGTAGGCTTGGGTTCATAATACAAACATAGGCTCAAAAAGATTTGTTTATATAGGGTAGGGTTAGGTGTACCTAGGTTGTCGATGTGTACCCTAGGGATAACCATGTCTACCAAGTTTTGAATTTTATTTTCTTTTTCTTTTTCATTTTAAAATTCTTTTTGTTGGTGCTGAACATTCTCCACACCTTGAAAATCTATATCCTTCGGCACATTTTGTGGGGTTGTGGGTGCATGAGTGTAATTTGAATACGGATGATCTATCGGTCCTACACAACAAAGAGGAGGATCGAGTAGAGAGTTTTGAGAGAAAAGAGTTTTAGGTATACCTTTTCTGAGCTTGTCTACTTTTTCACAGTTAGAGCAAGCTTCCTTGCAGGCATCCCGAGGGTGCTATGGCTCATGCATGGCTTCGATCTCCTGTTGCTTTTCGAGGTCTCAGATTTCATCTTCCAAGCCTATGTGTGTGCAACACTCATTCTCTTTTGTGTATGAATTAATGCTCATGGGAATGGAACCTATCAGAGCAACTGATTTTGAAAATTTTGGAGTGATTTGGTTGAAATGAATCTCATGCCCTGCTCCACTTGTGCACTTAAGGATGTAAACCTTCTTTTCCTTTCTAATTTTCTGAATTTCAAATTTTTGATTTTCAAATATTTTTTATTTTTGAAAATTTTCAAATATTTTTTGGTTTTTTGAAACAAAGAACTTTTTTGGTTTTTTTATAGACAAAAGGGTTTTTGGATCCATCTAGTATGGGGAAAGGCTTAGTTGTTGTTGTTGTTGTTGTAAAAGGGTTTTTAGATGATTAGCAAGGTTAGATGATTTGATCTTAACACTTGCTTCATCTGCAACTTCATATTTTTCATCGAATTTTGACCTCGATTTGGTTTTTTGGACTCTAATGGTAAAGGACTCAGGTTTTGGTTTTCCCTCAAATTTGGAAGTCACCTTAAGCTTCCTTGAATGATTAGATTTTCTATGGGCCCTAGGTTTCTTACCATGAGAGGAGCAAGATTCCACTGCCTCAGCCTCTTCGCTTAAAGGAGCGATTTTTTTCTCCATTTCCTTTATTATTTCCCTTTTTCGGGAGGCCAACATGTCCTCTTTTGAAATTTCTTTTGAAAACCCTTTTGAAAATTGGCTTGTAGAGCGTGAGGCCCGACTTGACACTTCAAAAGATCCTTCTGAACTAGACATGGTTAACCTGTGTACAAGAACTTATCATGATTTTGAAAAGTGAATTTATTTTGCAAATTTATAATGGATTCAAATAAATTCCTAAGACTCAAGTCCCACCGAGTGTGCCAAATCTATAGACGTGAATTTTTATTTCAAAACCTATAGAGATTTGAAAAGAAATTCCTGAGACTACGTCGTGTGCATGAGCATGCTAGTTAATTTACTGAAATTAATAAAGATTGATTTTCTGACTTCATTAGACGAATGTGGAAAAGTGTGTTCTTATCAACATAGACCTTCTTGAACCGATTCTCAAGAGTCAGCCTAGATGTTGGAAAATTATTTGAAATCTTGTAAATTTCGAAAAACAATATCCTAATTTGAAAGTTTAAAGAAATTGTGATTTAGTTCTTGACTTTTGAAATTTTGAGGTTCTGAAAAAGAGAAACTGGTTCTATTTTCAGATACTTGTTTTTTGATTTTTTTAAAAATATTTCTGAGTTTCGAAAGATTCTAAAATTTTTACAGAAGGTAAATATTCATGTACAGAATCATAAAATATTTTTATTTTGAATTTTAATGCTAGAGATTCACATAATTAAATCTAGAACTTGTAGACATGAAATTTTCACTCCAAGCTTATGTGAGACTTGAAATAAAAGTTTCAACTCCACTTTATGTGTGAGCTTGCTAGCTAGTTTTCTAAAAACTAGAAAAATTGAATCCGACAAGCGATTGTGGCTAAGCGGGCTCTTTTCGCATTAAACCTTCTTGAATCGATGCTCAAAGGTCAGTCTAAGAGCTTAGGGATTCCAACTAAACGGGTGAAACTTCCAAATTCATGTGAAAAGCAAATGTGTTGAGAATGAAGACATGTGCACTTGATTCAAGCTTCAAAATGAACAAGTCTTGAAAAATAGGAAACTCTATTTTCAGGACTTGTTTCCTAAATCCTTTTGAATGCCTTTTAGACCTCCTAAAATCATCAAAATTTTGTACACCGAAACTTGAGATGTGCAGAGTCTGTAGCATCTTTGAGAACATGATTCGGAATTGTATTATTGCAGAATTAAATCTGGGAAGTGCCTCTCCTCAAGGACCCAAAATTGTTCTATCACAAAAATATAGAGACTCAAAGATGAGCCTGTATCTCAATTCTTATAGTTACAAATTTAATGAATTTTATCTTGATAGAAATCTATGGATGTCATCTTTCCAATGAATCAAAGTTCATCAATTTTGGATATTTATAGACAAAGTTATGGGATGAATACCCAGGCTCTGTTGTAGGAAAACTGGTTGGACAGACAGTTTACAAAACTTTTCTGATTGTGCACAATTTTAATTATGATATTGTATGACCGTAAAATTCTTGTAAATTTTATTAGAAGTGGGCTCATGAGTTTAGAATAAGTGTGCAAAGTTTCGAAATAATTGGAGCAAAGGTTCAAGAATTAAAAATTAAGAAATCTGCATATGTAGAGATGATGAAATCTAGTTTTCAATTTTTTAGAATAATACGTGATACAAACTCACACGAATTGAAAAGCAACAACACAACATCACGAATTGAAATTATTGAATGAAAATGAATTGAAATATACTTAATAGCTTAAGGATAGAGGGGATTAGAGAATATAGAGTGTTTATAGAATATAGTGAGGTAGAATCAAGAAATCAAACACATAGAGTGCATAATCAAAGAAAGGAAAATTTCAGCAACATCTACTTCTATTACATCATGGGGGAGACAAAGCTTCATTAATACAACCCTTTTTGAATTGAATTTGAAGAAGAGATGTAGAAGAAATAAAATGGAACAACACTTACTCGAACTTACACAAGAAAACATCCTCTAAGGTAATGGTCGGCCACCCCTTTCTTCACCCTTTCCCCTTTTCTTGATCACTCAACTCTCACAAATCATGACCTAGCTTCTACACTCCCTTTTCCTCCCTAGGCTATTCCCTAACAGCTCTCACAACTCACAAACTCTCAAAGTGCAGCCCCTTTTGCTGGCTGTAAATACTCAAAATTAAATTTTTTTTCTAAACTCCCAATTTTGAAAATCCAATGATTTAAAACCTTTTTAAAAGTTCAAATCTTTTAGAAATACTTCAAAATAAATATTTTAAATTTAAGTTAAAAAGCCCATGGGATTCAAAGCAAATCAGATGAACAGGTGAGATCCAATCCAATTCAAGATCGAGATCAAGTCCAAAAGCGAAGGATGATCAAGTCAAGAAGCTTATCCTCTCCAGATAAATCAAGTTACAAAGCATATCAAATGGGATACAAAGATCAAAGATACGGATTGGATAAGATGGATTAGTGCATTTCAGATCAAGGACCCATGCACTTCAAGCGACGGATCATTTCAAGTCATGGGACTGGTTCAATTCAAATCGAATGGACCAGTTGTACAAAATGAATTGGACTTAGAAGAAGCCAATCTTGAAGACTTATCCAAGTTAAGATATTAAAGCAAGCCTAATGAAGACAAGTCATTCAAGAAGATGAAGCAAGCCTATCCGGTCACTTGGGTTAACCCGGCTAGGCTTAGACGTGCCCAAATGGACTAAATAACCAACCCACATGGGGCTGGTCCATAGCACCACAAGGGGACCACGAGATTCGGATCTTGGGGCTGGATATGGACCATCCAAGGTCCACCCCAAGGAAACCACTAGAATCAGCACCCTTAGCCTATAAATAGGGCCAAGGGAGGGGGGCGTATTCTTCATGCTTGGAGAGTTGGTGAAAGTGAGAGAGAGAGGGGCTGCATATAGTGAGTGTGAAGCAAGGGAGGGCCGAAATCCATCTTGGAGTTTCAATTTCTTGGAGAAAATCTGTAAGTATTTCTAAACTTCGATTCTCATACTCCTCCTTCAATTCAATTTAAAAGGGGTTGTATTAATGGAGCCTTGTCTCTCCCAATGTTGTAATAATGAGTAGATTTGCTGAATTTTCATTCTCACGTATGCACTCTATGTGTTTGTTTATGTGATTCTTCCCCAATATATTCTATAGAATACTCTATACTCTCTACCCCCTCTATGCTTAAGCTTATATACATATTTTCCTTCATTTCCCTTCAGTAATTTGCTTAGTGTTGCTGGGTTGTTGTAATTTCCCAAGGCCCTCAAATTCACATGACCTTGGTGGTTCCTTGTGGTCAAATGTAGTCAAATGTGGACCAACCCCATGTGGGCTTGTTTAGTCTTGAATCCCATGCCTTGGTCCTAGCCGATTGGACTTGAAGGCACTCGGCTAGGCTTGTTTTAAGGCCTTGATCGACCTTGCTTGATGGCTCTTTTTTACTTTGCTTGACTTTTGTTGACACGTGGGCTGGATAAGCATTTGATAAACCTTAGGAATTAGCGCCTAACTTCTACCATTTTCAATTTGAATAAGCTGACCAATCCTTATCCCAAGGTTGCATTTGATCTAAACGAATCCTTGATTTGATTTAATAACCAACTCAAGCTGCCTTGGTGCTAGCTCATTTAATTTGAAGATATGCTTTTGACTTGGTCCATTCCTTTGCTTTCGGGCTTGAGCTCGATCCTAGATTGAATTGGGCCCCACCTGTTCGCCTGATTCGCTCGAATCATTTCAACTTTTTAACTTCAATTTAAAACCTTTAATTTGAAACATTTTTTTTTAAAGATTTGAACTTTCATTTAAAACAAAAGGTTTTAAATCATTTGAATTTTTGAAAAGGTTTTAAATCATTTGACTTTTTCAAAATTGGGAGTGTTAATTTTTTTTTTATTTAGGGTATTTACAAAACTAAATATCATTTAGGCACTCGGGACAAACCTGTACCAGAACATTAGAGGTTTAGAAAACCTGAGATATTTCAGTACTCAGACCTCCAATTTTTATGAAATTGGAAACGTATGGATTTCAGCTTTAGAAAGAGACCATTTTCAATCAATTTGGTTTACTATGCACATAGATATTTAAGAAATAACAGACATGTGTCACAGAAATTTCTCATTTTTCAGAATCTGTTATGGTTTTTGTAAATCTTTTCGAATTTAATTGATGATGTTTTTAGTAAAGCCTAAAATCCTAAAAATTTTACCAAATGTCCGTGTATATGTCTAGTTTAGACGAGCCAAATATCAACTTGATTAGAGTAATAGACATTTATAGAGAAATCTTTGATCAGACGTGTGTTGGGTGTAGATTGGAAATTTTCAAAAAAAGTGTGTTCTAGTTTTGACTTAAACGAACATATAGCTTAATGATCAGCCTTAATCCATGAAATAAAAGAGGTTTACGATCTTCAATCATACTATGGAGTCGAAAGGATTAGAAATAAAAGCATCAAAGGACTATTGTTCGAATCAATACATTCACCAGAATTTTCAATCCCAGAATTTTAGCCTCTTTCATTTACTCTAAAAACAGAGAAAGGAGAATAACTTGTGGCGACCGGTGGCGGAGTCTCTATAGCAAACGTTCGGAGGAAGGCAATGGCCTCTTCCTCTCTTCTTTCTCTCCCTTTCTCTCTCTCTCTCTTTCTGTCTTTCTCTCTTGCTAGACTGTCCATCGAGTTGGAATTTCTGCTGCTGCAAATGATGGATTTTTGGATCGGTGGCTGATGGTTTGCAGACCTCTTGAGCCCCTTTCTATAGGCCATGGGTTACCTATCATCTGCAGCTATTGATAAGGCAACTTGCCTTATTATGATTGGCTGTAATAAAGCAAGAGAGTGTTGTCCAAAGTCTTCCAAATCCAGCCGACATTTGCTGTTGTTCATGCTCAAATCGGAATGGTAAGTTGTTGTTGATTTTGGTAGCTGATCCCATCATCACGATGAGGTCATCTAAGTTTCCAAATTGCTGGAGAAACACATTTATCTTAGAAGCTTTATGCCATCATGAACATCATTGTGCAACCTCGAAGCTATTACAGACTCCCTTCAAAAGCTTCCGACTAATTGGAGTTTGCTTGAAATTCTTCTGGTTCTCTCTTTTAAGTACCACATAATAGTCATTTTGCTTCCTTGTTCATCAACTAATCGTCCAGTCTTTTAAATGTTTTTCTCTTTTTTTAGAAGGTCTTTGGCTCATGACATTCAAAGTGGCACACGCCGCACTAAAAATAGACACTAATTGTAATGCCCGATTGGTATTTCATCATGCTTCTTCTAACCTTACCATAATTGATGATGACTGTAATTGGGAATATGCTAGAACTGGTTTTTGAGAGCTTACCAAATCAGCTCCTTTGCGATCGTGTTCTCCATATTGAGGTCAGTCAGGACTCAAAAGGTAAATTTTCTTACTAAATCTTGATGAATGCGGCCAGCCCTGGTATGGTAAGCTGCCAAGTGCGACTAAAATCTACTGAACCTACTTTCCATTGTTGTTGGCCTTCTTCAACCTTAATGGGATCGGCTAAACTTGAAAAGGTAGGTGACCTTCTCCAATTGATGAAGTCATCTGGGTTGGTATGTGGCACGTTAATTCTTTGTAGGTACTAAATCAGGTCATGCTCCAATCAATCAACCCATGACACAGTGACTTACCAAATGGAGCATTTAATGACTCCGTATGGTAAGTATGTTGGTCAACTAATGTTGAAATTAATAAGTCAATAACTGCTCACATTTTAACAAGTTAGGCCACTTTTCTTTCTCTTGACTGTCGTCTTTACTTTCTTGGATGACGACAATCCTTTTCGGGTGTCGACTTGCCTTTTTGAACGTCAACTTCCTTTTTTTGATGCTGGCTTTCCTTCTGAATGTCAGCTTTCCTTTCTTGATGCCGACCTTCCATTCCTTTCTTGATGCCGACCTTCCATTTTTTGTACCTGAAACTAAAAATGACAAGTTACCTTGCCCAACAACTCCGACATTGGTAGGTGTTTTGTAGTTGCCTTTTATGTTATCTCTTCTTTCTAGGGAATTTGCCTCGATACAGTCTGAGTTTTATATATGATAGGTTTCAAACACTTTAAAAAAATAATATTTTATATTTGAAAACATCAAATTTAATGAAATCTTCAAATATTGTTTTGGAAAAACACTGGATTTCATTCCCAATTTTTGTTTGCAAAGGTGACCTACTTTTGCTCTGTGAGTTAGTCTATAACCACCTTAATCATTTAACCCTTCTCATGGGTGTGGGGTATTGAACCACTTTAACCATATCAACGGGTGTAAGGTGTCAAACCACTTTAACCCTGGGTATCAAGTCTTAGAATGAGACCCTTCTCAATTGGGCAAATTTTGAGGTCTGGTTTGATTTAATTTATTTTTGAATATTAGAGGTTTTAGAATTTCATAAATTTATAATTTGCAAACATTTTGGGTTTGATTCCCAATGTTACCTTTTTTATTTGTTTATATAAAAGGAATTGTTTGAAATCATGATTTCTTTGAAGGCAATCATTTAAAAAGGCAAAATCATACCAATTTGGTACCGAGGGCAAAATCATCATTTTTATAAAATTTTGTCCAAATTTGAATTTTTCTGGAAGGGATGAAGTTGCCAAAAATAACTAATTTTCTAAAAGATAAAAAATTTTATAAAAAATTTTGGATGTTTACAACAGTGATAAAGTTCATTAGCTACAAACTCAAGTTTTAGAATGATATTTTGGAAACTCAAATCTCATTGACGAAGTGATTGTTTAAGGCTATATAAATTTTTTTTAACCTATATACTTTAACTTTTTGGCCTTTAACTCTGTATCTTTTGGGTTGTTGCATATATATGATTTCATCTAAATCTCTATTTACAAAGGCAATCTTTACATCTAACTGATGTAAATCAAAATCATAATTTGTTAATATCGCTAGGATTATCCTTATGGATTCAAATTTCGTAACAAGAGAATATGTCTCAATATAATCAACCCCTCTTTACACAAAAATCCATTTGGCAAATCAACCAATTCCTAAACTTGTCAATAGACCCATTGACTTTATATTTCTTTTTTAAGACCCATTTACAACCTTCGACTTTCTTTTTTTTTTGGCAAATCAACCAATTCCTAAACTTGGTTTTTATCAATAGATTTAATTTCCTTACACATGACTTTTCTCTAGTCTCATCATTCTCATGAGTCAATAGCCTGTCGATATGTTAAAAATTGATCAGCTCATCGAATTGCACACTTTCTCTATAAGGTTAATTTGATAATCCTTTAAGTAAGATGGAGTGATCCTAGATCTTTTATATCTGCTTAAAGTTTCAGTTGATCAAGAAGATCATATATAAGTTAAAATGATGATGAATGTAGATCTATTATATCGTCAATATATTTATAATCATTTTTAAGGATGTCATTCTTAGTATCTTCTAGGAATTGAACATCCTTGTTTCTATGAGTCAATGGTCCTTGTGATAAAATCGATATACTTTAGAGCCATTGCGATATCCAATGAATACACATCTCAAGGACCTACTATCCAGCTTATCTATAGACTAGTCAACGATCTTTACATGAATGATTGATCCACACCACTTGAGATAACTTAGTTTGGCCTTTTTTACAAATCACATCTCATATGGAGTAGAGAATAAAGCTTTAAATAGTACTCTGTTTACTATATATACAGTTATACTTACCACTTCTCCCTAGAATACTCTTTCTACAGCTATCTATTAACATAGACCTTGTCATATTCAATAAGGTCCTGTTATATCTTTCTACTATACTATTTTGTTGAGGTGTTCTAAGCATTTTATTTTGCTTTGAAATACCAAAGTCTGCAAAATTCTAGAAATTCTGCAAAGTTGTACTCAACACCTCGATTTAATCTCAAGATTTTAATTATATGTCCAAATTGGTTTTCAACTTCCTGCTTATATTCTTTAAATGCTATAAGTATCTTAGATTTCTTTGCTAAGAGATATATATATATGTATATCTGAAGTAATAATTAATAAAGGTTATGAGATAAGCCTTTTCTCGATGTGATCTTACTATAAAAGGTTTACATAAATTAGTGTGAATGATTTTCAATAGGGTTGTTGCTTTTATTATTTTTTTGGGAAATGTTTTTATTTTTATTTTTCTTGTATAAAGGGTTACTAAAGTATTTTCCTTAAATCTTGATAATAAGTTAAAGTCAGATAATTTCTTCAACTTTTTTTGACTTATATGCCCTAGGCATTTATACCACACATTCCCATCAACATTAAAATCATCAATATAAGCAAAAGAATATTCACTTTCATTAATATTCAATTTAAATAAGCCATGTTATACATCAATCTGACCAAAGAAAAATACTCTCCCATGCTTTCCCACAATCACTTTTTCAAGAATAAACTTGATCCCAAAACCCTTCTTAACTAAAGCAGGGATTGAAACTAGATTGCGCCTCATAGTTGGCATGATCAATACATCAGTCAAAATAATTGGTGTAACTTATAAATAAATTCTAAATGACCTATTTCTAAGAACGTCTAAGAAAGTATTATTTCCCATGTATACTCAATGTTATCCAGGTTTGTATTCTTTTAGGTCCATTACACTTTCTTATTTGAGATATGTCTCGTCACTCCTGAGTTAATCCATCATCTAGTTATCAAGCGATCCAAGTATAAACATTTAGATATCGTGCAAATTATATCTTGCTTCTCCGATTGTCCGTATTGTTGGGTGTTTCCATCGTTCTTCTTATTGCGGCAATCCCTCTTGTATTGTCCAATTTTTTGTAATTGAAATACTTAACCTAAGAAGTAGTTTTCTACATTTTCTTAAAATAGTAACCATCCTTTTTATTATTTTTGTCAAACTTCTTGTTTGATTTATTTCTCTTCTTATTGGTTTTAGAGTTGGAACCTATCTCATCTTCAACTACTAGCAATCTCTCTTTATTATTTTTATTCATATGTTGTTCAATTGCTAGCTTGAGGGGCAATTCAAAAAGGCTTGTCTCATGCCTTAGTTTAATGGAAGTAGCGACCATGTTCCATGATAGTGGAAGACTATTTAGTATTATTGAATATATAACTTAACTATTGTATCATATTTAGTTGTTATCGAATCAAATAGTTCTTTTATGGTCTCATATTCTTCAAATACTCTAATCAGGTCATTCTCCAGGTATGTTAACAAAATAATCTTTGCTATTGTGTCATCCTTTAGAAATGTTTTATACATTTCCTTTTGTTCCTTTGTAGTGTCAAGAGGTGGTGGACATACAGTTTCCCATAGTACATAATCTACACCTTTTAGTGTAAGAGCCAACTAAATTCTTCTTTTTCGCATTTGAAAATTAAGATCATTTAGTTTTTCTGTTTTTACGAATTTAGATACACATATTTTGGAGTTCATTTTTTTATGTGTTTGGCAAAAATATCATCAAACATTCTAATAGAAAAAATTACAACAAACAATATATAACAGATAACCAACTATTAAAACATAAAATGCAGAATATCCAACTATTAAACTGAAAATAACTCATGATACTTAGAAATAATTTCAAACGTATTTTAAGTACTATTTTTGAGTTTTTCATGACTTGATTTTTGTTATTTTAAAAACCATACGAGGGACAAATCTCAATTTTTTCTTGTTTTTCCTACCACTATAATTTTCTCAAAGTACTAGGGGCAAACCAAGAATTTTATCTGATTTTGTAATTTTTCAAAAAGACCTTAGCAGAACATAAAAATGACACCTGGTTTTTCAATAAAATTCACGACCGATCGAGTGTAGAACGGTAATTTTGCCATTCAGTCTGAATCTATAAATTTCTTAAAGACAGGGGCAGTCCTATATATTAACATAATGGCCAAATTTTGAAATACACTCATCCAAGGGTAGGAATGTAATTCAATGGGCCAATATTTCATAATTTATATAAACAATCACAAGGCAAAGTTGTCTTTTTAATCTTTTGGGGGTAAAATTATCTTTTTACTCAAACATATCTAGATATTTTGATAATTTTTGCTCGTAGCAGACTTTTGGGGGCATAACAAACTTTTTAATCCACTGCCTGAGGTGGTTTTCTACAAACTGATCGTGGTTTAGGAAAATTGTTAGGTGGTTTTCAAACTTTCTAGAGGGAGAATAGAACGATAAAGCGGGAGAGAGAGAGGTGGGGAAGGGAAGGCGGGAAGGCTGGAGGCCTTCCTCCGGTCGATGTTGTCTGGTAGTTGGCCTATTGGCATGTATGGCTCTCTATGGCTGACGACCCTCATCATTTGGCCTACCTTCGGTCGACGCTCTCTGGTTGACGGTCTTCTGGCATTAGCGACTCTCTTTAGCCGACGGTCTTATGGTCGGTTCTCTTTTTTTTTCTTGCCACCTATCTCAAGCCACCGTTGGCAGTTTCTGACAGACCACCTTGTTTTTTTGGCAACCACAGGGAGTTCTATATACTTTCTCCTTGTTTTTATTTTTCTCATTTCTAAAGAAAATGTTAACACCGTACCTCTTTGTTTGCAGATGATGAGGCCTTGATATCAGTGTTGGCAGCATTTAATAGCTCTTATCAGATTCCTCGCTTGATAGTTTGTCCATGCAATGGATAGCCTCTGGTTTTGAAGATGAAGAAGTAAAGAGAAGAGATGAGAAAAGGTATGTTTTTCGGTTTCCCACAACCATATTTCTTGTGGAGGATTTGTTGTTAATTTTTCTTGTATTTAACAAATTGTATAAAATTGCATCTCTAGCCCATAATGATATATTGCATCCCTTTCGGAAAAAATCAAATTTGGACAAAATTGTATAAAATAACTATTTTTCCCTCATGACCAAATTGGTAGGATTCTGCCTTTTTAAATGATTGCTTTTAAAGAAAGGATTATTTTAAACAGTTCTTCTTTAAAAGAAACAAGTGAAAAAGAAAATATTGAGAATCAAACCCAAAAATGTTTGCAAATTGATAAATTTATGAAATTCTAAAACCCTTAATATTCAAAAATAAATTAAATTCAAATTAGACCTTAGAAATTCACCTGGTCGAGAATAGTCTCATTATGAGACCTGATACCCAAGGTTAAAGTGGTTCAATACCCTACACTCATTAAAGTGGTTAAAGTGGTTTGATACCCTACACCTTTTAAAGTGGTTATGGTGGTTCGATACCGTACACCCATTTAAAGTGGTTAAATGGTCAAGGTGGTTATAGATTGACTCACGGGACAAAAGTAGGTCACCCTTACAAACAAAAACTGGGAATAAAACCCAATGCTTTTTAAAATAATATTTGAAGATTTCATTAAATTTGATGTTTTCAAATATAAAAATATTTTTTTATAAAGTGTTTAAAACCATACCTGCTTATATGAAACTTGAACAAGAAGGAGGCAAATTTCTTAGAAAGAGGAGGTGTCATGAATGAAAAAGGCAATGATCGAGCACCTATCAATTTCGGCACTATTGGGCAAGGTAACTTGTCATTTTTAGTTTCAGGTATTAGAACGGAAAGTCGACGTTCAAAAAAGGAAAGTCGACGTTTAAGAAAAGAATGTCGATACCCAAAAATGAAGGTCAACTTAAAGAAAGGAAGGTCGGCGTCAAGAAAGAAAAGTTGATGCTTAAGAAGAAAAGTCAGCACCCAGAAATGAAGGTCGTCATTTAGGAAGGGAAGTCTACGTTAAATAGAGGAAAGTTGACGTTTAAGAAAGAAAGTCGGCACCCGTTATGGAAGGTCGGTGTCCAGAATGGAAAGTTGACATCATCCACACAAAAGGAAAGTGTTCTCGATTTAGCAAGCTGTAATGCCAAATTTGGCAAGTAGTGATGTTTAATTTGGTAAGTCATTAAGAGAAAATTTACCAGTTTTGGAATTCAGCATCAAAAGATTAGGTAACTTATCTTATCAAGCTTCATCAAATGAGCAACTGCACTTACCATATTAGACAGAGTAGGTTTTTGGCAAGAAGAACCAACACTTCACTTACTTATCTAAGGGAATAATTTTTGGCAAGAATGGCCAGCATTCACTTGTCAAATGCAGCCATTTTCAATAAGGCAACTTGTCTTATAAAAATTTGTAGCAAAGAGGCATCCCTTGACCTATAAAAAGGGCCTTAAGAGGCCTACAATGCATCAATCCGAGTTCAACAAATCATTCAGCAAGAGGGAGAGAAAGAGAAAGGGGCCTTAAGGGGGTTGTAGATTCAATTTTGATTCGTACTAAAACACAAGCACAATTATGAAAATCTAAAATCTTGTTTTTCTACACTCAACGCATTTTCGGTAAATGATTTAGCCTTCATTATTACCTACTCTGAATATTTTGAAATTTTGTAAGTCTAATCTAGACATACAGACGTATGTCTGATAAAAGTTTCAGAAAATTTGGGCTTGTTAAACATCACTAATAAAATCAGATAAATTTTATTAAAATCATAACATATTCTAAAAAAATAGAAATTCTTATGACATAGGTTGGGTTATTCCTAAATATCATTTTGCATAATGAACTAATTTGATTAAAAATAGTATCATTGGAAAGTTGAAATCTATAGCTTTCCAGCAAGACTAATTTCAAAGAAATCGGATATCTGAGAATAAAAATACAATAGTTTGCTTAAACTTCTTATTTTCTGGTGTAGGTTTTTTTCGAATGTCTGAGTAAGGATCTGTTTTCATATTTAAGTTCAAGAATCTATCACATATAAAATAAATATAAAAATATTTTAATTTATATATAAAAATCTGTTCTTTGTAAATTTTTTAAAATTTTTGAAAACTCAGAATTATTTCAAAAAATTTAGAGACATGTCTCTGAAAATATAACTAGTTTATGTTTTTCAAGACTTGAAATATTTTAAGTTAAGAACCAAAATCACGATTTTGTCAAGCTTTTAAAATTGGAATCTTGTTTTTTTGAAAACTTACCGGATCTTAAATAATTTTCAAAGCATCTGACTGACCCTTGAGCATCGGTTCAAGAAGGCCTACGTCGACAAAGTTCACTTGTTCACAATTGCTACACGAAGTCAGAAAATCAATCTTTTGTAGTTTGAGCAAACTAGTTGTTACGCTCGTACACACAATGTAGTTCAGGAATTTTATTTTCAAATCTTTACATAGGTTTCGAAATAAAAGCTTACAGCTACAGATTTGGAGATAATTAAATCGAGAGGGTGTAAGGGCCTAGGCAAATATGGGCTTGGTTAAATAATACGATAGATCAGAAAATCAAATGGGTCAATTACCTATGGATGTCAACTAATTGGGCTAATGCTCATGAAAATAGGGGGTTAATAGGGCTATGTAAAAGATGAAAGGCTAACAACAAAATTAAGAATTGACCAGGCTAGAAAATAAAATTATTTCATGTCAATAGTAAGAATGAAAATCTAGAAAATTGGATTATAAAAGGGATATGAATGATCAAGAAGTCTAAATGCAAGAAACTAACAGGGTTAATGTAAATATATATAATTTAAAGTAATGCAAGGTGGGGGACGAGGATACTATGACAAGCAAATATTGATAAATTGTCTAAACTAAATTAGTGCCAGAAAGTTCTAAAGAGGGGTCGAGCTATGCAGATGATTATGCAGATTGTTAAAACTAGAGATAAGATGCCACTGGTGTATATGGCCAGGAAATAAATAGGGTAAATTCAACTAGATAGGATCCTATGGAGTTAAAACCAGAAATATGTAGGATGACTATGGTGGGGTTAAGGACTTAGGCAAAGGGTTCAAGTTACTTGATATTATTAATATGACGTGAATGCAAATTCAAGAATTCTAATAAAGTCGATCAACATTAGTGAAGGGAGAGATGAGGCTAAGTTAAAGAACTAGGGTTTGCAAAATAGGTGTGAGTAGAATTAATAAGATCTAATGGGTTATCTATGCTATAGTAAAAAATCATGCAACCCCGAGGAATCGATTGGGATTTAGAGTGATATGCTTAGCTATGATAAGCTGTTAAAGGAGTTGAAGGGGATAAAAGATTTTAGAAAACTAAAATGAATGGAATCTATGCAAAGCTAGGATAGAATGACACAAAAAATGTTTAAACTATTTGATATCTAATTTTACTAAAACTAAAAAAAATGAAAGGCTTAAGTAACTATTGAGGTCCGTTGATACCTAATATAAAACGACTTAAGGCAGGTAACTAATGGCTTTAAAAGCTAAAACAAGTAAGATATAGTCCTAAGAGAATTAATGGAATAGGAAGCAAAGAATGAAAAACAGACAATGATTTTTGAACTCACTTGTTTTAAGGATGTGTCGAACAACAATGGTTCTCCATGGCAAGCCTTCCTTTGATGAATGGCTGATTTCTTGAGTAAAGACAACTGGTTAAACACATTCTAAGTCCAGTTGAATCTCTCATGACAGCACCCACACATGCTAAGAGAGGTGGAGGAAGAAAAAAGAAGAGAGAAGGGGGACAACCTCAATTGATGGATACATGAAAATATTATTGTTGTTTGCTAATGGGAGATATATTTGAAAGATCTATTTTAAAGATGGATACAA
The DNA here is from genome assembly GCA_036023115.1 of Brasenia schreberi. Lineage (NCBI taxonomy): Eukaryota > Viridiplantae > Streptophyta > Magnoliopsida > Nymphaeales > Cabombaceae > Brasenia > Brasenia schreberi. Next base: position 7,510,692 of record JAYKKT010000088.1, read on the forward strand.
TAGGAGGAAAAAGGGGCCTATTTATTGGGGGGACTGAATCCCTTTAGAAATAAAAAACCAAATTTGATTTCTACAAAATCTCTAACAAATCCTTAAACATAAGAATTTAAAGCTTTAAAATTCATTTCGCTTTGATTTGAAACCATATGTGGCTATGTGGCTTCCACTTTGAATTGATGGGTTGGTAGCTTATCCAACAATTTTCTTCTCAAGTTATGGTAAATGGACCGATGCTGGTAAGGGCATCTGCTATTGCTTAAAAATGAAATCAATTTGCAGTATTCAATTGGAATGCATATGTCATAAAACCCCTATACTTACTGCAAGATTCGCTTGCTTAATCAAATTCACCAGGGTCATAGCAATGTGAATCTCATGATAATAACTAGGAATGACTCTAGGAAGAAAAGAACAAACCATAAAAGTGTCTGTCCTTGAGAGGTTCTTCGAGTTCATTTGCCTCACTCTTCTATATTGCTCTTTCATTTACTAGCTGCAACAGAACCGCAAAGTTCAAACTCAATAATACTAGTATTTCCACCTTCACCTTCCACATGTATGCATCTTTTGTCTCTTCTCCTCTCACTTATGCCTCTAGTGAGTTATTCATTGCCATTTAATTGCTTCAAGCACTTTTATTTTCCTTGTACAAAGACCAATAGTAGGGTGAGTCCCTCTAGATGATGTTTTAGCTGAGATGTAGCACCGTTAGTGCTTTTAAAAAAACCAACCTCATTTTAACCATTGCCATGCCAGACTATTGAAAGTTGTTGAAAGTTGTTGGACTCATCCATACCCAACATTTTATCTTTAAAATGCTGAAAAATGATAATTTATATCTCAAACTTTATGAAAACATGCAAAGAAGCATGACAGAAGTGCCTAATATGCTTAAAATCACACTTCTCTAAAAAATGAGCTAAATCTCTCCCTTTACGTGCGAAAATATGGAGAAACAAAATGGGCTGGCCTTAAGGTCACCCATGAGAAAAAAGTGTGTCAAACTTTAGAAGATACCTACATCACCAAATGGTGCTTTATGTATCAAAGGAGTCTATTCATACATATATTATGTATATGTATGTGTACTTATATTGCTATCATTGATGTATATCAATCTTATAAAAGATACATGTAATGGTGCACAAAAATGCGTAACAACTTGTGAAGGAATGGTATATTTTTTTGAAGTTAATATTAGATTACATCAATGATCAACTTTAAGCCAATATTTTTTTTGCCTTGTTTATTGATGAGTTACCAAGGCATATTCAAGATGTACTTTGATGTATGTTATTCACTAATGACATCGTGTTAGTAGATGTTAACAAGAAATTGAAATTATGTTAGAAAACAATAGGAAAGAATGACTTTCAACTTAATAAAAAAGAATATCTCAGATGTAAGTTTAATCATTTGATTAGTATAGATAATATGGAAGTTAAGATTAACACACATTGCACCCTCAAAAGAAAAGTTTTGTTCATATTTGCAGTTAACCACTTAACCATGGCATACCTTCCGGCAACTACTGAATCCGTTGGAGAGGCCTTAGAAGCAAAAGAACCGTCAAAATCTATTGCAATTTTCTACCGTATTATTGCCAACCCCTCGTCTACTGCAGAAGCTTTGCGCATCAAAGAGCAAGCTGTCAAAAATCTATCAGATTTTCTTCAACAAGAAAAGAGGGCAGACGAGTTGAGGAGCCTTCTGACACAATTGAGGCCCTTCTTTGCTGTAATTCCCAAAGCAAAAACTGCAAAAGAGATTGTAAAGGGGGATAATTGACTCTGTTGCTAAAATACCAGGGACGTCTGATCTCTACAAATTGCACTCTGCAAAAGAAATGGTGCAATGGACTGGTGCTTGGAAAGCGTACCTTTTCTGAGGAACTGCGAGTTGAGGCAAGGCTTGCAGCACTTCTGATGGAAAATAAGGAGTATTCAGAAGCTTTGACTCTTCTTAATGGCTTGGTCAAAGAGGTTAGAAGATTAGATGACAAGCTTCTGCTTGTAGACATAGACTTGCTTGAAAGCAAGCTTCACTTCTCGATGAGAAACCTTCCAAAGGCAAAAGCTGCCCTCACGGCTGCAAGAACAGCTGCAAATGCTATTTATGTTCCTCCAGCTCAACAAGGTGCCATAGATCTGCAGAGTGGGATTCTTCATGCTGAGGAGAAGGATTATAAAACTGCATATAGTTATTTCTTTGAAGCTTTGAGTCTTTTCAATGCTCTTGAAGACCCCAAGGCCGTCTTTAGCCTGAAGTACATGTTGTTGTGTAAGATCGTGGTGAGTCAAGCTGATGATGTGGCTGGAATTATATCTTCTAAAGCGGGCCTGCAATATGTTGGGCCTGACTTGGATGCCATGAAAGCTGTCGCAGATGCTCATTCTAAGCGATCCCTCAAGTTATTTGAAATTGCTTTGCGACACTACAAGGCACAGTTAGAGGAAGACCCAATTGTTCACAGGCACCTGTCATCCCTGTATGATACCCTTCTGGAGCAGAACCTTTGCAGATTGATTGAGCCATTCTCAAGGGTTGAGATTGCACATATTGCTGAACTTATTGAACTTCCCATTGATCATGGCAAGGATAATGGCCTAAGTTGTCTTTTTCCTCAACTGTGTGATTTAGCATATTTCGAGTTACGCAACTGGAAGTTTGTTTGGGACACGCTAATCTAAAGTCTACACTACAGTCCTTAGCGGTTGTATTTACTTTTCTTGTTTGATCCCTCTTGAAGGTTTTACATTAGTGTTCCGTGCCAATAATGGCACATTTTTGTTTAGTTTTGTTAAGCATGGTCCAACAATCAGAGTTTCGAGCTGCGGGCAGGTTTGCTAGTGTTTGGGTTTGTTAAGCATGATCCAATAACTGTGATGTCTTATCAGAATTGAACATTTTATGTGGAAGTTATTGGTGGGTATTTTCAGTCTCAATAACTGTATTCATGAAATGAATGTGGAAAGGACTCTTTTTTCAGATTTCCGGATATGTAATTTTCAAAATAAAAGATAAATGTTTACAAAAGAAAATCGTTTTTTGTTTTATTAAAAATTGTGAAATGTCTAACAATGAATAATGGTTTTAACGAAAAGTTTAGAGAGAAAAACAATGGGAAAGTAAAAGCTAATTATATAATATGATGATTATTTTTTGTGTTATATGCGAATCAAAAGAAAAGATATACAACTTCCTGTTTGAAAATCCCCTGTGGGTAATCGTGATCCATATTCATATAATTTTATTCTTCTTTCTCTTCCTTGGTTCCCTAAGCTTTCATATGATATTTAGCTGCCAGAGGTATATCGCTTCTCTTTATTGGTATCAAAGTATATAAAGTCAATGGTGCTCCCTTTGGTTTTGAGGTGTGCTTCTTATAAACATAATAAAAAAGGAAGGGGTTATTCAGAGGCTTTTGTTTGATAAAAGTTCCATAGAACCGAAACGTTTGAGATTCTTTATGTGAATCGAAACAAATAAACAAAAACAAAAGCTTGAATTTGGTCAAAAACTCATTTACATAGTTCGGTTATAAGCACGAAGATCTTCGATCGAATTTTGTTCTTCGCTTATTCCTTTTAGATCTTCCTTGCCTGAAATAAAATATAGAACGAGCAACAAACCAAACAAGAATAGAAAGCAAAATAATGAAAATATATATAAATCTGATCTCTATTTAGATTAAAAAGAGAAGAAGAAAAAGTAAGAGTCTGTCGGAAAATGCATGAAATTTCTTTGGCGTAAGAATTTTTCATTGTATAAAAGAAAGGCAAATGAAAGGAAAACGAGAAAGATAACTGGTTTCTAGTCATTGTTTATGAGCACTGAAAGAGGTGATCGAGAGTTTTGGCAATAGGGATTTGCTGCCTGGTGAGCGAAGAGGATGAAGGCCACTTCGCCTTCTACTTCTCTCTCTCCCAGCTCCTCCTCCCTCAAACTCTCTTGCCTCCCTCTCTCTCTCTCACTGTCTCTAGTTTCGCAAAAGCAAGAAACCTCTCTCTCTCTCTCACTATCTCTAGTATGGCAAAAGCAAGAAACCAGAGAGTCTTTCACCGTTGTTTAAGGTAAAATTACAATCATACCCCTACAACTTGTAAAAGTATGATGGATAGATATTTTTCATTTAAATGACTATAATACCCTTGAGCATGTATTTGTACAACATTATCCTTTTGTAGTTTGTTTAGATTACAAGCATACTTGATCGATGAATTTACTTTTCATTCCTATACATTTTAGGATTTAAAGAATCCAATTTAATTGTCACCTAACAAAGATACATTTTTAATCTTAAACAATTTGTAGAATTATAGAAACATCATAGGGCATATTTAGAGTTCTACTCTAAATTGTTTATTCAATTAATAATATAACCAGAATCTCATTTTACTATTCCATCTCTAAGACTTTGACAAAATTACCAAAACGAATAAAAAATAAAATTACCATTCTACCCATTAACTGTAAAGAGAATTAAAAACAAACAAAAAAGAAATTTTACTATAATATACAACAACAACTAAGCCTTTTTCCATACTAGACGGAGTCAGCTACATGGATTCTTTGTTTCCACAAAGCTCTATCATGTGTCATGTTAGAGTTAACTTACAATAAGATAGAATCATTCTTTATTGTTTCTTTCCAACACTTTTATAGTCATCCTCTACCTCTTTTAATACTTTCCAAATTTAGTGTTTCATGCCTTCTTAGAGGTTCTTCTTCTGATATTCTTTCTATATGTACAAACCATCTTAAATGATATTCTCTAATTTTTTCCTCTATTGGTGTCACTCCTAATTTGTTTCTAATAACCTCACTATCTATACGGTCTTTTCTTGTATTACCACTCATCCATCTCAACATCTTCATTTATGTCACAAATATCTTTTGTACATATTGATGGCTAACTTCCCAATACTCAAAATCATAAAACATGATAGGTCTAATTGCTGCTCTATAATATTTACCTTTTAACTTTAATGATATCTTCTTATCATAAAGAATACCTAATACTCTTCTCCATTTTAACCAATGAGCATTAATTCTATGCATAACATCTCGATCAATTCTTCCATCACTCTGAAAAATTGAACCTAGGTGTTTAAAACTTTCCTTTTGGAGATGCATATGTGTATCTTAGGTACCACTCAGTATTGCTGTATAACCCTTTCCTTTTTGGGAGTAGGGATTACAATACATTTGCTCCTTTTCCTTTTTCAAGCATCTTTTAAAAGTTGTAAAATTGTAGAGAACAATTCTACTCCACACTAGGGGTGAGCATTATTCCGTGTTAACTGAACAAAGGAATCAAACCAAACTGAAGTTTCCGATTCGGTTTGGTTCTATTAAAAACCAGTTCAGTTTCTTAAGTAATTCGGTTCTCAGTTCAGTTTTGGTTCCAATGGATCCAAAACCGAACCAACTGACTAACCAAAATTTTAACTTGAAGCCCTTCAGATCGTACCAACCGTGGTCCAGCTTGTATGAGAAACCTTGACACTCATCATAGATTGCTCATTGTTTTCACAACTGGTTATTAATTGCAACTACCATTAACAACATAATGGGGCAGGTCGGGCCACAAAATAGCAGGAAATCAAAATTTTCCTTAACATCGATTAACTCAACAACCAAGCCAAACCAACAAATTTTGATTCAGTTCAGTTTGGTTACCTTCACAAATCAGTTGGGTGTCGATTTGACTTTTCAACATCATTTCAGTTTTCAGTTTGTTTTGTTCAGTTCGACGAGTGAATCGAACCGACCGATGATCACATCCCCATCCCCCCCGACCCCTTCTCTCACCCCTGTCAAAAGTAAAGTGTGTGCATGATTGAATCAATACATATATACGTACATATATATATAGTGATTTCGTACCACTAAACTTATGCACGGGCTTCGTAACCAAACCCACGGCTCCAACCAGAAATGAACCAAGTTGAAAATTGGCTGCACCAGAAGCGGCAATTCTGAACTTCTGATTTCACCCCTTCGTTTTTAAACTTTTCATTTTTTTAAAGAATTTCATGGTTTTGGACTCAAGCTGGAATTGGAACCGATGGTTTCAAACCTTGACCAAATCACCACTCCTGTTTGGTTCCAGCTCCTGCTTATAGGAGAACTGGAAATTGGGGTTGGTCACCCGTTCCGGATGTGTAATTAAGACCGAGGTGATTGACTCATGTACTTTGATTACTTTGGAAGCTCAAATGCAGAATTCAGACCTCGACATTAATGAAGGAGAAGCTAGGGAACAATGGAACCTATGACTACAGAGGATTGAACTAAAATGAATCCTAAAGATTCATCGAACAGGATGGCAAAAGACGCTGAGATTGAACTGATTTCTTCGAAGAGATTATGGAATGACCCTATGAATAAAGTGAATAAATATAAAATAAAAATAAATAAATATTTGCTCGCAAAACATCATTCAGAAATTAATTTTACTATTATTTATCCTTTCGTTCACGAGGAACTGCATGAGAAGAAACTATCACGTCTAGTTCTGTAGTGGAGATAGGATTGAGGCATTGCCATCAACGACAACCCAAAAAGAACTAAGGATTCATATACAACATAGAGGAGAGGAAGAAAGGAAGGAGTCTCTTATCATGGCAATCATATTTTTTTCAGGAGATGTGCGCTTCGCACTCGAACCCACTTAGATCACATCTAGACAAACAAGAGCTATAACATCCAATCCTCAGCTTCCTAAACCTCGTGACATATGGAAGAATAGAAGGCCACCGCCCTAAGTTCAACGGCCAAGATTACCTACTTGAAGACTTCGCATTTGTTGTCAGGAAAGGAGATCCAAGGGTACTAAGAATAAGATCAACAAGTTCTTTCCCTCAAGTTCAGGTTTTTATGTTGACCTCTTTTGTTGAAGATGATATTCACTTTCACCTTTCTAGGCCAACAACCCGCTCTGGTTAGCAAACCACTCTCCAAGAGCCTTAACGCTTCAAAGCGATTGTCTAGACGGCTTAAGATATGATCTTTTTTTTGTTACTACAAGCTTATGTGAAAGATTTCTCTTGGCTCCTCGCATTGATGCTCTGAGAAAGGAAAGACTTAGATGGGTGGTTGGAGCTATTCATAGATTTGAGAACCTATGGCCAGCAACGTGCGCTAAAGCGATCAAGGGGCTTCAGCCACTACAAAGATGGCAAGGGTTCCACCTCATGGATTGACCCATCAAGTTCGCACTGCAATTAACAGCCACAACAAGAGTAACTAATTCAAGAATATCCGGGCGGAGGAATAAATCATTCACACGCTCATCCTGATCTTAAGCACTTCACTACATTAGGAGATCTCACCTAGGCACGAGCTGCTACTGTGCTTCTTCTCATGTAATTTATCATGTGCTTTTTGAATTTTGGCCTCGGGGAATAAGGAAGAATATACAGCCTTTTTCTCGACGATCAGCAGGACCAGATGAGAACCGTCTCAGGCATAGACAAAGTTCTCGCATGGAAAATCAAGTAAAAAGAGAGATTTAAAGAAGCTTCAACTGGAAGTGAAGAATCATTTGGAAATCAAAATAAAGAAAAACTGAAAACAGAATAGGATCCTAGCAGAAAGTAGAAAGCAAAACCAAAGAAGTGAACAATGTTATGTTTGTAGTCCTCTTGAGTAAAAGCATGGGTACCAAAATCAGAACCTCCTTCGACAGCCTCTCTCTCCATTCAGTTTTGTGTCCATGTGCACCAATTAATGCTCCCATTTCCTTGTTTTGGCACAACTAACACCATATTGAAGAGAAGCAATGTATATGTGGCAGCCGAATATTGTGGGGAAGCTTACAAAACCAAGGAAGAGAAAGAAGAATGGAAGTAGATGAATATAGATCACGGTTACGTGCAGAAGGTTTTCAAACAGGGAAGCTGTGTATCTTTTCTTTTGATTCACATATAACTCATAAATAAACATTTTGTTTATATAGTTAGCTTTTACTTCCACGTTGTTTTCCTTTCTATACTCTTTAATATGAGATTTTCATATTTTTTAATAAAACAAAAAATAGTTTTCTTTTGTAAATGTTTTTTCTTTTGAAATAACATCTCATGAAATTTGAAAAGATAGTCTTTCTTCTTGCGATTGATGGATGAAGTTATTGGGGCAGAAAGTGGCTATCAATAACTTACATATCCCACTTGGCCACTTGAGTTAAATTATGACAAGCTTGTTTTGCCTTCCACTATTTAGGAGATTTTTGTTGAAGAATATGAGTTTTAGAGTCAGTTTAGTAAGGTTGATGTCTTATGATAGTAAATTTGATGTTTTAGGTATTATTGTAAATGTCCGAAGTTGTAAGGATATTTTGGTAATTTTCTGTACTAGGGGTATTTTGGTCATTTTATATTTTACAGCTCCTTATATAAGGGCTGATAGGTTGTATTAGGGTTTAAGTTGCTGGGATTAAGAAAGGGAGAGAAAGAAGGGGGCGACCTCCATTGGAGGTCCGCCCCCTCCTCCGATCTTCATATTTTTCCTTTTGATCTTGTGTTCATGTTTCCTACTTTTGATTATCTGTTGTGCAACCAGGTTTCCAACATGATAACAGAGCCTATCGGTGAAAATATTGGCTGTGGTGGAGCGAGAACTAGATTCTCGGGGATGTATTATTTGGTCAGATGTAGTCTGTGTTCAGTAATATGTGTGAATCTTGTTCAGATGCTTGAAGATGCAGTTTTGGATGCGTGGATGGATTTAGATTTTTCAGGAGAAGAAGATTTGATGCAGTAATCCATTTCACTGGACTTAAGGCAGTTGGAGAGTGTTGTAGAGCCCTTTTTTTACTACATCAACAATATCATTGACACCTTGAATTTACTTGAGATTATGGAAAAGCATGGCTGGAAAAAAAAAAAAAAAGAGATGGTCTTCTCCTCTTCTTCTACAGTTTACGACCAACCAGAGAAGATTCCATGTGTTGAAGATTTTACATTGACAGCATTGAATCCATATGGACGTACTAAGTTGTTCAATGAGGATAATGCTCCTATTACTTTCGCTATTGATGCATGTCAAACACAAAATATTGACGTGACTGCTTTGCCTTGCTTTGGATTGTCAGAGAAAAGTCGTGTTACTGTGAAGGATATGTGGGATAGGATGGTACAGGAAAGGCAATTTGAGAAAGGGAATACTACTGCTGGCCCTAGCATGCCATCTGCACTAGGTGAAACACCATGTGCTACATTGTCTTGGTCATCTCCAAAAGTTAAGTTTAGAAAAGGAAAAAGTTATTACTGGCAGTACACAAAATTTTATGAGAAATCTGAACATGCAGCCAAGGATATAGTCATTGATGATTTAATGATGCAGGACTAACGAGAATGGAAGGCTTATGAGGTTCGTATCCTTTTAAGATGCAGACATGCTTAAGACAAAGGACAATGTGTTGCATCTATTCAATATCGAGCACCAACAAACAAGAAAAAAGCAGATGGAGACCCTACATAGCTTGAAAAGTTTTTTTAAAAAAAAAGTTCTCCAGGAAGAAGAAGAAGAAGAAGATGATGAAAAAGGAAGGTAACCTTATTTCTTTTGAATTTCAAATGCTAGAAATGGAAGTTACAGATTGCTTTTCCTGATTTTGTGGAAAGTAAACCAGAAAGGTAGATATGGAAAGTATTTTTCTTGATTTTGTGGGAGAGCTAATCATAAATAGTTATGGAAATTAAGTTCTTGATTTGGTGGAAATGATTAGAAAAAAAATCAAGATAAGGATGATTATAAAAATAAAGATGTATCTCCACATTTTTAGGAAAGAAAAATGGTAACTGTTGTCCATTATCTGTATAAAGAAAGTTACTGTGAGAAAGGAAGTACAAGTGTTCTGCCAGCACATCATAAGGTGAAGATGTAAGAGAAGAAAGGAAAATTTCAAGAACCTAAAATGGATAGACATATTGTTTTAGCTGGAATGTTTTAGGGATCTAAAAGAAACATTTTAAGATATAGAAGCCTAGCTATTGCTTTGTCTTGCTTTCTATTTTTAGTGACACGTTCGAAGGCAATGCAGTATGCATCTCCAAGGAGTATTTTGAATTTACTACTTGGGACCAGCAATCCTTTCCTTTCTCCAAGTGATGGTGAACCTAAATCCAGAAGAAAGTAACTTATGAAATACATAGAGGATGTGGATTTCAGAAGTACTAAAGTCCCATCTAAGCTTGATTGGCTCAATTCTTTTCCACTCAAGTTTTCTCAGGACTTGAGAGGGAAGGTAGTTTTATTGGATTTTTAGATATATTGCTGTATAAATTGTATGCATATTTTGCCGAATTTGGACTACTTGGAGAAGGAATACCAGGCAATAAAGAAAGCACTAAAAAAGAGAAAAAAAGAAAAGGTTGTTTATGATGTGCTGAGAGCTGATGAATTTGAGATATTATGGAAGGATGTGATCAAACGCTACAAACTTGAAGATAATCAATGGCTCAAGTCATTGTATGAAGTTCAACATCAGTGGGCTCTAGTTTTCATAAAGGATATTTTTTTTATGCTGGAATGTCTACTTCTCAGCGTTGAAAAAAGTTCAAAGCATTTTGTGATGGTTATGTGTATTCAAATATTTCTTTTAGGGAGTTTGTTGAAAAATACGAGGTGGCTCTTAAGAAGAAGTATGAAGAGGAGGCCCAGGCTGATTTTGACTCGTACAATAAAGTACCAGTTACGAGGACTCGACTTTGTTATGAAAGCCAACTCGCAAAGGTGTATTCAAGGGAAATATTTATGCTATTCCAGGAGGAGGTATATGGCACATTTGATTGCTACAGCATAGAACGAACTACAACAGATTGTCATTGTTCTACTTATGTCCTTAAAGAACGCAGTTTTGACAAGGATGGAAAGGAAGCGTGTCTAGTAGGATCAAGAAGGTGCCTCATCCTTTAAGCAGAGTAACCCAAATGAACATGTACCTGTGTATTCTGAAGATTTGGAGGTTGAATCTAAGACCAATGTTAATAAGGATGTAGATGACGAAGTAGTATCTTGTTTGGATGAAAGTAAAAAACGAGCGAGCTGGTTCTGTTGGTAAAAACTCTTTTCACGAACCTAGAGATGAATCTTTCATCGTTTCTGTTAGGTCCAATTGTCACATCTTCCAGAATGGTGGAATTGACATCGGAATGGACTCAGAATTCTCACTTAACACAAAAACTATAGGGGATTCAAATAAACAAAGAATAGGGCACATCATTAGCTATGAGCCAGATGACTTGAGAATGATGCCAGAGCGTGGAACAGAGAGTTCTTATGATGTTGCCGTAGACTATGAATTACAGGTCCGGTCAGATATGTCCTTTAGTGCAAATGGTGTCAACTTCCCCCAAAAGGTGAAGGATGAAGATATATCAGTTGACAAGCAAGAGTAAATTTGTGGACAAAGACAAAAAAATCAAAACTTACATGTGATGCTATGGAGAAAAGGAAAGCAAATGCTATGAGAAATGTGTTTGATGAAATGTCAAAGAGAAATATTTAACTGCACATCAAGTGTTCGATGAAATGACTAAGAGAGATGTTTACCTGCATATCAAGTGTTTGCTAAAATGCTCAAGAGGGCTGAAAATTCAAAAGACATAAAGTAGTATGTGATGATGACCTTTTTTGGAAAAGCAACTGAATGTAAGTTTAGAGTTGTTGATGGAATGTAGAAAATCAGTCTTTCTCACTACACATGCATGACAAATCAAATCATAGAAGAGGCTAGAGAAATTTGTTGATATAGAATGTGGCAGGATCATCAAGAAGAATGAAAATTAAAACCTTGAGTTGCTGAAGTAAACAACCAGGAGGGTTGGAAAAGCGGTTGCAGTCACCATGTGAAGGGGCGCAGACCAACTAGTATAAGCAGATATTTGTATTATGCTATTTGAGTGGTAGAGAGAGAGCACCCAACCAACACACCGGCTACAGCCACCATGTGAAGGGACATACGTAAAGCCATGTGAAGTGTGTATGGTGGAGTAGTACCTAATATCACAAAAGATCAGTTTTCTCAAGAGTAGAAAAATATGATTTTTGAAGTGTAGCTACCGAATCACTTTATGAAAAAAAAGAAAGAGAGAGGGAGCAACCGATACCCATAGAAGAATCGTGGGTTACTCTTATGTTCTTGATAAGTCAAGTTGTTTTACAGAAGCCTCGAAGAGATTGCTCGTGTACATGTGGTAAAGAAAGTCATGTAGATGATTAGCCAAGAAGGCTAAGTTTATATTGTAGCTAGAGATGTTGCTTGATATGATCAACCAGGAAGGCTGAGTTGATGTTGTAACCATAAATGCTACTTGAGATGATTAGCCAAGAAGGCTAAGTTTATATTGCAGCCAGAGATACTGCTTGATGAGTTGATGTTGCAGCTATAGATGCTGCTTGAAATGATTAGTTAAGAAGGCTAAATTTATTTACAGCTAGAGATGTTGCTTGATATGATCAGTCAGGAAGGCTGAAGCTACTGAAGATTAGACCAGTGATGAAGATAATGATTAGCCAGGAAGGCTGAGTTGAACAATGTTGTAGACAGATGAAGATTTTTTTGGCAAGTTTGGAGTTCAAAGTATCTCACTCCCAACTTAAGGGGGGTGTTGAAGAATATGAGTTTTAGAGTCAGTTTTAGTAAGGTTGATGTCTTAGGACAGTAAATTTGATATTTTAGGTATTATTATAATTGTCTGAAGTCGTAAGGGCATTTTGATAATTTTCTGTACTAGGGATATTTTGGTCATTTTATATTTTATAGCTCCTTATATAAGGGCTGATAGGTTATATTAAGGTTTAAGTTGTTGGAATCAAGAAAGAGAGAGAAAGAGGAGAGGCGACCTCCATTGGAGGTCATCATCCTCCTCCGATCTTCATATTTTTCCTCTTTATCTTGTGTTCATGTTTTCTACTTTTGATTATCTGTTGTGCAACCACGTTTCCAACAATTTTCATGTTGTAACATTTCCAATTACAAATGCATTGAAACTTATACCAATTATACGGTTTTTCTAATCAATACATGTTTCTCACATAACAATCATTCATGTGTGTTTCCATACTTAAACTCTAGTCATGTCTCAAATTCATGTGATTAACATGCTTTATAAAGATACCTTCATAGATGTCTTTAGTCAAGAGGTCAAACAATATATGTTGGTATATAAGATATAGATATCTCATTCCTCTTAAGCGTATCATGAACATAATGGTATTTAACCATTATATACTTGCTTCTAGAGCTATCAACTCTATAGTTAATAAAAATTATTGATGTATTATTGTTACAATAAATAACATTTATCTCATTGACCATGTTTAACTTCAAATCACGTATGAAACAACTTATCCAAATGACATTAGTTGTAGTCATATTACAAGCAACATACTCAACTTTTTATTTATGCAACACTACACAACCTTATTTCTTTTAAGTCCAAGAAATAGTATCACCTTCAAATAAAAATATTTCATTAGAGGTTGACTTATTGCCATCTTTACTACCAACAAAGTGAGTATCTAAGTATCCTATTACTTTTTAAAGTTCATATGTTTGAAAACATAATTTTAAATCTTTTATTCATTTAAGATATCTTAGTATCATAATTATTGTGATATCTACTCTAAGAGCAACAACAAAGTTGACATACCATCTTATACAGAACATAGCATACATTAATCTATCAATAGTTCATGCATAAGGAACATTATGTTTATTTTCTCTCTTATTGGGACAATCAACCTTACTCAGTTTGATCCCTTTAGAAACGGGTATATTTGTAGGTTGGCAATCACCCATTCTAAATTTTTTATTGAAATAATCAAATATATCGCTTGACTCAAAGATAAAAGTTTAAATTCTCTATTTCAAGAAATCTTTATACCCAAAATATAGGATGTCTCTCACATACCTTTCATTTAAAACTTCAAGTTTAACGATAACTAGGTTTTGACAATATCAACTCATTGTCATTCTTAGTCAACAATATGTCATCTATATCTAATGATAGAATAATAACGTGGCTCCTACTATTCCATACATATACATGGTGGTCTAGTTCACTAGCCACAAACCTAAGTTTTAAAATAGTATTTTGAAAAATCAAATACCATGATGAGGTGATTGTTTGAGGCCGTATAGGGATTTCTTCAACCTATAGCCTTCGATAACATACTCATTTATAACCTATAACTTTCTTTTCTCTTGGCAAAAATGATGTAGATTATGTCTTGTTTCTCCACGAAGTCATGATGCTAAATATTATTATCATTGTTCCTCTTGTTACAGCAATCTCATTTGTAGTGCTCCATCTTCCCATAATTGAAGTACTTTTTTCGAGAAGCAGGTTTCAGTGATTTTTTGGGAAATTGATCACCCTTCTTGTTATATTTGCCAAACTTTTTATTTGGCTTTCTTTTATCTTCGTTATTCTTGGAGCTAGTTCCTAAATAATCTTAAGCAACTAACAAATTTTCTCTTTTATCCTTGTTAAATTGCTAGTTTTCGAGTGAGTTCAAAAAGTGTAAAGTCAGACCCAAGTCTAAGGATTATAGTCACTATATTATATGAGGGGGAAAGACTATTCAAGATAGTAGATATTTGCATATGTTCTATAATAACTAACTTCACTACAGATAAAGTCCCTAAAAATAATCAACATTTAGTTTACCTATTCAACTAGATAGTGAATATTTGCATAGGTTCTATAATAACTAACTTCACTACAACTAAAGTCTCTAAAAATAACCAACATTTAGTTTACTTGTTCAACTATATTATCTCCTTTCATTTTATGAGAATTATATTTTTGAAGTAGTTGAACATACAGTTTAGTTGTAGTGCCACATTTAGTTGTTACAAAGTCAAACATAATCAGATTATCCTCATGTATGTAAGCATAAGAGTCTTTTCTATTGTATCATCCTTCATAAAAGTTTCATAATTTTTTTCTCATTTGTTGCATTTGGTGTAGGAGATAAAATTGTTTTCTTAAGTACATAGTTGATACCTTATAGGGTTAAGGTCAATGGAATTCTTCTTTTTTATATTTAAAATTTAAGCTATTTAATTTCTCAGTCTTTTCCATCTAAGAAACACAAATTTTGGTTGTTATTTTTAAATATTTGATAAAGATAATTATAAGAGAGTCTAAATATTTCAAATAGGAAACAATAAATAAGCAATAGATAAAAAGAACTAGGACCAATTCCGTTAAATAAATAATGAAATCTAGCCCGTCACTAAATTATAATAACATAGGTATCCAAGTACTAAATTGTAAATATTTTTAGGCACCTATTTGTATTATCAAACTAAATGCAATTATCATTTTAGAAATAAATAGAATTTAGACTGATTTAGTAATTTCAGAATAAATTTGAAGATATTATAGTAAGGGATTACCCTTGCATTGCCGGTCCCAAGCCCAGATAAAGGAGGAGGGTTGTGCTAAGCTTCTCACAGCTAGCGTAAAACTTTGTCGAATTTTTATATCATGGATTACACAAATTATGAGCATTGCTTTGGGGCGTCCTCGCCTAGCAACGCACTGCAAAGCTCGAATGTAGTGATAAGTAAGCAAGAGCTACTACATTTTTACCTCGATGTAGTGAATCAATTACAGAGAGGGTTTCCACATCATGGACGGGTGTGGGTAAAGAAGTTAGTCCCACTATATTGTCGCCTGAATATGGTGAATAATTTACAAAGAGGGTCTTCGCATTTTCAATATGGACGGATACGGGGGGTAAGGAAGCTAGTCCTAGATAATAAGATTCGTATTGGTTCTTGGAATATCGGAACATTATCCGGTAAGCTAATGGAGATGGTAGATACTATGATTCAGAGAAAGATTCATATTATATGTTTACAAGAAACAAATTGGTTTGGAGAAAAAACAAAGGAGATAGAGGATACAAGTTTTAAATTATGGTACTCGGGTAAGGAAAAGGCTCGAAACGGAGTTGGTATTATCATAAATAAGGATTTAAAGGATAGTATAGTAGACATACAACGATATAGTGACTGAATCATGACATTGAAATTAGTATTAGGAGTAGAGGTTTTGAATATAGTTTGTGCATACGCAGCCCAAGTAAGCCTAAAAGATAGTATAAAGACAACTTTTTGGGAAGAGTTAGATAAGGCGATTCAAAGGATTCCACAAAGGAAAATGATTTGTTTAGGAGGAGACTTAAATAGACATGTCGGTAAAGAGGCATTAGAATATCAAGGTACTCATGAAAACTTTGGTTTTGGGGATATAAATGAGGAAGATAGGGAGACTTTAAATTTTTCTATAGCATTTGATCTCTTATAGTCAATACAATCTTCAAAAACGATATGAACATTTAATTACTTATAAGAGTGACTTATCACAAACACAAATTGATTACTTTATTTGTAAACAAAAGATAGAGAGTGTTGTAAAGATTGCAATGTAATTCTAGGTGAATGTTTAACCACCAACATCGACTTTTAGTTATGGATTTACAAATAAAAAAATGGACAAAGAAGAAAAGAGTGCATCGAGCTATCCGAACTAAATGGTAGAACCTCAAAAGTGATAAAGAAGATATATTTAAACAAAAAATCCTTCAAGAAGATGCTTAGAATTATATTAGTACACCTTGTGATATGTGGAGTAATATGGTTATACATATTAGAAAAGTGGCAAAAGATGTGTTAGGTGAATTTTTGGGAGGGGTACCGGCACAAAAAGAAGCTTGGCAGTGGAGTGAAGTAGTGCAAAATAAAATCAAGGCAAAGATGGCATGTTACAAATTATATTATGCTAAGAAAACTAGTGAAACTTTAGAAGATTATAAGAAAGCAAAGAAGAAAGTGAAAAAGGCGGTCAGTGAAGTAAAAGCTAAAATTTGGGAGGATTTATATAAAAAAATCAACTCAAAAGAGGGTGAAAGAGATATTTTTAGGATAGCTAGGGCTAGAAATAAGAAAACTAAAGATCTTAATTCTGTCAGATGCATCAAAGACGAGGATGAAAAAATTCTAGTGAAAAATGATGATATAAAAAATAAATACAAAACTATTTTTATAAGTTTTTTAATGAAAATAAAGATGTTATTATTAGCTTAGGAGAGTTAGCCAAATCAAAAAAGTATATAAACCACAGTTTCTATCGACATATTCAAAAGAAAGAAGTGAAAGAGGCTCTTAAACATATGAAGGGTGGTAAATCGATAGGACCAGAGCCAATTTTAATTTTATATCCTCTGAAGTAACCAAATGATCAAACTTACATTCCATATATTCTGTCTTTGTTCTACTAAGTCAGAAACCTTTGCTTTCTTATGCTTCTCTCTATAGTTCTAATTTTCTATTAACTTTTTCCTTTGACTCTTCCACTAACATAATGTCATCTACAAATAACATACACCAAGGCAGTTCATCTTCAATATATTTTGTTAACTCATCAATCACCATTATAAATAAGTACAAACTTAAAGTTGATCCTTGATGTAACCCAATATTAACTTCAAAGAAATTTGTCATTCCTTCATAAGTCCTCACACATATTTTTGTATCATTGTACATGTCTCTTATTTAATGTATGTCAATGGGATACTTCTTTTTTCTAAGGTTCTCCAAAGAACCTCCCTTTGTACCCTATCGTAAGCTTTTTCTAGATCAATAAATATCACATGAGGGTCTTTCTTTTTTACTCTAAAATGTTCCATAAGACGTCTTAAAAGGTGAATCGCTTCAACAGTAGATATGTCTGGCATGAATCCAAATTAGTTCTCTGTTGTACTTGATATTTGTCTTAACCTACATTCGATAATTCTTTCCCACAATTTCATAGTATGACTCAATAACTTGATACCTCGATAATTCGCACAATTCTCAATGTCTCCCTTGTTCTTATATATGGGTATAAGTGTACTCGCTCTCCATTCCTCGGGCATCTTTTGCTTTCTCCATATTTCATTAAATAGTCTTGTGAGCAAAGTGATTCTATTTCTCCTAGTATTTTCTAAACTAGATTTATAATAAAACATACCAATCGAGAAGAATGAGCTCATAGTCGGAAAGCTTTAGCCCCATAATGGGTTGTCTATACACACACATACACACATACATACATACATACATACATACATACATACACACACATAGATAGAGAAAAGAGCAAACTCTTACTAATATTCTCGCTTGATGAATGAAAAACTTATTGACATATTAATATGGCAAAGTGAATGCTCCTTGCATATGGTTTTTAGGAGTGTATTTCTATTGTGTAGTTGTTACTAGTCACAATACTGCTTATGATGATTTCAAAGTTAAGCTTGACAGTGAAGAGCAACCAATTATCAGTGATTTCTATAAAACCCAAAGACAACATAAAAGGAGATTATTAAGAATAAAAGGAGTTATATCAGTGGTGGACCCACTTTAGGGCGAGATGAGGCATCCGCCTCACTCTAAATCTAAATTGTTTTGAGTCTTTCATTGTATATAGGAAAATATAAGTGCATTGTGGAGGTTAAATATAAGGTTAAATATAAGTATACCTCTCACCCAAAAGAATTCATGGGTCTGCTGTTGTATACAGTCAAAGTGAAACATTGTACACAAATGATGGTTCGGTTGGCTATACTGTGGTACATTATTTAAATCTAGTATGGAGGTATTTTCTAACAGTTGTTATCTTGATACTTGGGGCAAATAACAAAATAACCAATTGCATACTCACTCATTCAAAATCACTCTAATGCATCTTTCAAAGTAAAAAGTTTACATATGCATCCTTTTAATGGCATTTCTCCTTATTATCTATCACATTATATTATTTATTTTATTAGATACGTATGGAGTAGGTGTGGTTACACAAACCTAAGAACATTTTCAGTTATAATTTTCAATCAAACTTCATAACAAAAATAAGCAAATTCCACTATGGAATTCAACCAGGAACAACTTTCCTTGATATTCGGTCACCATCTAGCAATGGAATAGCGACCAAGTCCGTCCTTAGCTATTTAGACAGGTATTCTGTAGTAGCTGAGAGACAAAATTTTGTTGCCCTAGCTGGGAGACCAGATTTTCAAGATTGAAGCACAATTGGTTGCCAATAAAAGTTCCTTGTAGCAAATTTGCATGACAATAGTAAAATTAGACAAAATATTTTATAAAAATGTTAGAAGTAATGCATGATCTACAGCCTCTCCGTGCAATAACTTTACATTAAGATCGGCTCAAGTAGTCACACTATTATCCTCCACTCTGACATAATCATCTTTCACTTTTTCTTTTAAAAAACTTCAAAATACCTAAAATATTAAAAGAGATACCAAGTGTTGCAAGTCTATTATTAACATATCTATGGAACATATTTATATAAGAAATGAAGATATTGAGATAGATGTACGACAAACAAGAAAACATCAGGCTGTAATGACGTTTTTAGACAAATAGTTAGTGTGATACTAATTGAAGATAAATTGATCTCTCTTATCAGCAGACCCTCCCTTTTGGGCTTTCGGCATGCAAATAACCCCTAACATGGATCCAGCTAGTATTGTTCGTACCATACCATATCATGTATAGTGTTGGTCCCGTATCACACTATATTATTTTTTATTACTAAAAAATTCAAAAAAATCACAAAATAAAGTGACTTTAAATTCTCTCAAGATAATGAGGGGGTAGGTTCTCGAGCACAAGATACAAAAGCACCATCAGGATCCAGCCATGTAAGAAAAAAAGATAAAACAATTACTTCTCTGTGCTTGTCCATCGGTCCACCAATGTTGCCAGGAGTGAGTGAGACGATCCTCCCTCCCTTTTCTTGCTAGCTCACTTGTTTCCTTCATCTTCTGCCTCACCTTCTTCACTTCTTCGCCATCTATCAGTGGCCTGACTGACTGTTCCAACTCTTTTCCTCTCACCATTACATCAGTACTGCTCGTTGCCTCCCTTTTCAGACCCACCGCCAAACTCAGATCATTCACCAACTCGACCGCGTTCATTCCTTGTTCCGTGTAGAGTGGCCAACTGATCATGGGCACGCCAAACCATATGCTTTCTAGACTTGAGTTCTACCCGCAGTGTGATACAAACCCGCCGACCGCCGGGTGAGACAGTATAGCGACCTGAGTTACCCACTTTGGCAGCAAAGTGTGAAGAGGAATCGGTAGAGGATAAGGCAGAGGCGAAAGGAAGACGGATGAGAAGGATGGTGATGGACAGATTGTCATGAGCATGGTTTACTAGTCTCTTGGCTAGCTCAATGGTTGAGACCAGATGACCTGCTCCTGGCGTAGGGAAGAGCACCACCGTGTTCTTCATCTCTATCTGTCTCTATTCTACCTTAGGTGGACTCTTTTTGTGGACTTAAATAAAAATGAATGGCCGAGATGTCCAAATCACATTCTTGATGAGATTGAACGGTTGAGATTTCAAAATCTCACTGGAAGCGTCACACGAGAGGAACTTGGTGATCACGGAATGGTTGTGGCCAATGGATCGACGTCTCCCAGTTATGTCATGGATGACGAATCCACGTTGACGGTTGGTCTCCCTATGGCTTCGCCTTCTATAGCGTAAAATTACTGCAGCAAGAGACGTGCCAACTTTGTTGGCGAACCTTCCTTGAGCTTGAGATGCGCGGAAGAGCAAGTAGCTATTGATATGATTCAGGTAGTTGTAACAGTGCCAGCTGCCACACTTTTTGCTCATGCATGGGGACCCGGAACCATGTGATGCTAAACATGGTCAAGAGATCGATCCCACGGGTTCCCCTCCTAAATGGGCCAAAATCATCTATTCCAGCTTGTAAACCGGTGTGCCTCACTTGGTAGATGTCTATGGCTTGCTTGACAACAACAGTGGCTATACATGAATTGAGGCCTAAACCGAAAATTGATTACTACATAGGACTTAAAAATTTGGGGCTTAAAATTATAACAGTAAAATATTTTTTTCTAATAGCTGGCAACATATGTATGTCTATACATATGTATGTCTATATATTATATATGACTGTAGAGTTTGGCACCTGGGTGTGCATCTGGTAGGGATCGAATCTGCCTACCCCAGTTTACCCGTCAATGTGTGTATGTGTACTTGTTGTTACAGTTACGATACTCTTACATTATTAATAGTTTGATGTATATAACTAACTATACATGAAATATTGATTTTGTTGCATATAAATTGAGAAGCTTTAAAAAGAGTACTTTGTTATTTGAAGGAAACTATTTTCCTTGGGTTGCACTATAATAAACATCCTTCTAATATAATGATGCAAGCTCGATTGCGAAGAACTCTATGAGTAATAGTGTCATTGAATATTTGTTCCTTGTAGGTAGCACTATCACTTAGAAATTTAATAAACAAGCCATATTGACTCATTCTACCTTTTAGACAAAACTATGTGCTTTGAGTGAGACTAAAATGAAAGTAGAATGACTTAAAGGACTTATATCTAGTTTACCTATGATAAGCCACTTGTGATTTTAGTGTATTGTAATAGAATGACCACAATTGCTAATATATTTAGTCCAAATATAACCAAAAACAATTGAGACACGTCTAAGTCAGACTTAAGTCTGTAAAGACTCTTGTGTTTCATGGGGTTATTATGATTGTTGATTTTATTTAAATCAAAGATAATACAACCAATTATTTCACTATAGGGCTAATAGTAGCCTTAGTTGAGAAATATAGGTCGAGGATGAAACTAAGCACATGATTTATTCACAAGCAGTGACAATCTAACCTAGCTAAGTGAAGATCCCACAAAGTAGGTTGAATATAGTAATAACAAATTGTTGGGTTAATAGGATGACACTTAACAATAAAGTAATACTTTGAGTATATGTGCGTATCCTATAAACCTAAACTGTCATAACTGAAAGTTAGTAAAAGATTTTCTTTGAATAAGATGCTAGCAATACATCATTTGAGATGCTCAACTAATTAATTGATATTGTGAGGACATAATAAGAGAATTAGATTATTTCCTAAAATTAATCATGATATATTATATGAATGCATAACCATTAATGCATCAACCCTAAAGATCATTATCATAACCTTTATTATGTTGTTACCAATAGATACCTTTATACTGAAGGTTTAGGTTCAAGACGTAAGTTCTCCAATTTACTCTAAGGATAATATTGGATAACTTAGGTAATTGTTTAAACTAGAATGTACTATCATTGAAAGTATAATATAATAACTTACTCATTAGAGCACTTCCCACTTTAAACTTTTTAGAGATTGTTAGACTTAATGTCCAATATTAAACTCATCGAATATTTATTTGATATACTTTTGATTAAGGTGAAAGTCTAAAGATTAAAAGTCACATGTTGTGAGGGTCTTGTACATGTGAATACCATTGGGCAATCTTTAGTTTTCATATTGATGGTTGAAAGAATCTACATGTCCTTTTATGTAGATGATAACT
Organism: Brasenia schreberi; assembly: GCA_036023115.1. Classification (NCBI taxonomy): domain Eukaryota; kingdom Viridiplantae; phylum Streptophyta; class Magnoliopsida; order Nymphaeales; family Cabombaceae; genus Brasenia; species Brasenia schreberi. The sequence goes on from JAYKKT010000088.1 coordinate 7,533,143, forward strand.
CGTGAATTATCTTAAATAGCTTGGAGAAGACATAAAAGACCACACATGCATGCGCATGTATGCGTTGGGCCGAGCTCGGGATTAGGTTCAGTTTTCGATATTCCTTTTACACAAATTTTTTATCTAACAATCAAATGAATCCCTACATGCATTCCTACACGCATGAAGTAATGAGGGATGGATCTGAGGAGACACGATTGTTGGAGTGGATCCAATATTCGGATCTACTGGTTTTAATATAAAGCCTCATTAGGCCCCTCTAAATTGAGTGATTAACACCAAAACTGCTCACACTATCTCTCTTCTCTACTCTCGCTTCTGCTACAGCGATTGCCCATGCACTCCGACCGACTAGGCGATTAAGGTGTGGTCGAATGTAGCTTTAGTCAAAGTACATTCTCCTACTATGGTAATTGTTTTATCCTTAGTGAAAAACATTGGTACCTTTGCATACTTAATAGCATGACATTGAATTCTCTAAAACAAGTATATAAGGACAACTCAATCGGATAAGTTTACTACTAATTTTCGTTATTCTTTGCTTGTTTCATGCACTGTTTGTTTATGTATTTCCATGAATTTATGGTTGTTGTTGATGTCAGCATGTTATGACCTGTTTATAGATGTAGAACTACAGTTTAGTTCCAACAAAACCTTCGGTATCATTTGCTTTCTACACATTTCCTATGATATTGTTTTAAATAACTACCTTGCAACTTATGCTACCTTTCATAGTTATAGAAACATTTAGAGATCTCTATGCAATTTTACTATATCTTTGCCCATTCAATGGCTCAAGTATTCACAACCCAAGATCAATATGATTAGAGAAGACAGATCATATGGTTATCCTAGATCTAATTTTGGAAACAGATATTCACAAGAAGACCCTTGACGTCTTCTGTGCTATATATTCACAAGAAGACCCAAAAAGATATTAACAAAGACCCCTACTTGACTTTTGGTCTCATCCCCAACCTTGACGTCTTCTATGCTATATAAAAGAGGAGTAGGGTGTATTAACAAGACCCTTTATTGACTTTTGTATTTACTTCTCTATCTTCTTTACCATTCCTATAATTTGTTTTCTTACGTATTCTCTTTCTTATATGTTTACTCAATCGTTCAAATATAGTTTTAAGTAAATCAACATAATTTTATGTACAAGAAGAATGCTCTTTTTTCTTGTTGCAGGAGTGTGATTATTTCTTAAGAAAAGGCAAAAGAGAACAATGATCCGAAAGGAGGAAGTTGTGAATTCTTATCTATTGGCCTTTCAATAGATTACCGTCTCATTTAATGCTTCTATCAATCTCTCAATCTTTCTTATGCATATATAAACCTCTTTCTTTAATGTGAATCAACAATGTTATATTTTGCTCAATGTGATATGCATCTGATGTGCTTTACGTGAATAGTGACTGAGTGGGTCCTTGAAACTTGTTATATGCTTTTCCATGCATCAATATAATATATATATATATATATACATATATATTTATGTATGTAAAAATAACAGTAGTAGGATGTATAATACAATGTAGTAATGAAGTGCGAGGGAATAGAGACGAATGCATGACAAAAGGTTTCGTTTCTGTTTTGCAATAGAAGTTTGTGTTTTTCTGTGAGGGAATGGCAAGAGAACGGGATCAATGGCGGAACTGAGTGTTCCTAAATTGCTATCAGTTTTGTGCAATGGAAGAGGTCCGTTGCTGATCGGTCTGCTTTCCCTTGCAAAAGCAATCCCCAAGGGAACTGCGGCGGAAACCAATAGTGTTGTAGTGGAATGTGGTTTTCTACGTGGCACTTGATTAATTTATACACTAGATGAACAATTATGAGTTAAAGCATGGAAAGGAAGAGATAATATAGAAACTTAAACCTAAGATTCATCCAACCTAGGTCCAAAACTAAACGGATCACCACATATACACATACTCTGCAATAATTGGTGAGAGCTCAACCAGAACCAGTAAGCGAACCGGGACGGCGTGATTTGGTTATGGTTCTGTGGGTCCCCTCGAACGTTATTAATCAGACCATAAAATGGTAAGAGTTTTAGTGGGTAAGGCGTTTAGCGTGTCCCTTTGGCCCGAACATTCTATAGCGTGGGCACTCGCACGTTATGAGTAGGCGGAGAATGTGCGCACGCACTTTGTGATCATGAGGCGTGACACAGTGAACCAAGGTATTGGACCATGTTCTGAGTGGGCAGAAGGCCCACCAGGAACAACTTTTCCGATCATGGCTGACGTCCAACCCCAGCCACAGTGCAACCTGCTTGGACCGTGAAGATTCAAAAAAATGTACATCGTAATTTTTTTCCCCTGTGCAGAGAACACTATCTTGCTGTCGCCAATTCCGTATGAGGATCAATTTTCAAATTGAATCGTCTCCCAAAACATTCAGAGATTACTTATTCCAGTTGGGCCAGAATTGCTGATCTAATATTCAGAAAATGAAACCAATCGGCTTACATTTGATTCAATTCTGTTCATGGTAGATTGAAGTGTCACACTATTGTCCTAGAATCGATGGAATTGTTGCGAAGATTCAATGCGGGCATGATTATCATCTTCTAAAGAGGAGGGCTGACATCCATTTGATCAGGGTGGAGACCATCTAATTGAATTAAGAAATATTCGATGGCTGCCATTTTGTACCTATGAAAAGATGCTCCGTATGGCTACTCATTGGAGGTATGCTGCATTCAACACTTGTTCATTATCATGGGTATGATTATTGTTGTCATGGTCATGATTATGATGATCATCGTCATCATGACTGCCATCATCATGAGGACAGACTAGCTGAGCCTGAATAAGGATATAGAACAGGAGGTTGGAGCACCTAACAAGGAGGGTTTAGACGGGACCACGGCTCTAGCAAATGGTAACCTATACTGTACCTTGTGTGTGTGAGAGAGAGAATGTTAAACGACAAAATTTAGCTTTTTAAAATAAGAAAGTTGAAAGCTTCCACTTTGAATTGATGGGTTGATAGCATGGCTGGCTTGAGTGACTCTCATGCGACTTGGAGGCTCCTTGGGTGGCTCACTTCGGCTTGGAGACTTGCCATTGCTTGGAGATAACCTTACAGGGAGGTTCGGTGACAATTTGAGTACTTGTGACTTAAAACCTTCATGAAGCTTGACAATTGTTGGCCTTAAAGGATCAAAGTAGAATGACCCGTTTGACTTGATGTGGAGCTGATTCCAATTAGGTGAGTTGAGCCATAACTAAGATAGGCTTGGTTTGGCTTTAAATTACATTTTTAATATAATGCTTGAATTGACTCATGAATTTTAAGAACCATAGACATGGTTTAGCTAGAAGAAATATGGGTTAAATGAGCTTGAGTCACCTAGGCTAGCTTCAAATGAGTTTTAAGTTTAATTGAATCAATGCTTTAGCCATGTTTTACATGTATAATGTTTCTTCTAAATAAAGGATCTCTTGTACCATTTTTTTAAAAATAAATACAAATATAGAGCTCTTAAAAAAATGGTAGCGATGAGAATAAAAGGAGAGCATGACAAGTGTTTTCCATGAATTTTAGTTTTTACTCTATATTTATAATGCTCAAAATATAAAGTTTTATAAAAAACTATCTCCCTATATACATTAAAATCATCATTTTTCTAAATAGAAGTAGTTTATATGTGCATATAGGTTCTAAATTTTTTTCTGAATAATAAATATAGATATCATCCTATATTAAGTATCTAATATAAATAATTTTTCTTTTAATAAAGTCTCATGGACATCTAAAATAAAAACAGATTTTGATTTTGACTTAATAGGGTGTCTGTGGGTAAAAACGAATGTAATTGAACTAAAAATTTTAAACCAAGGTTATTTAAGGTTAGAAACACTTCAGGAGAAGTAGGATACCAGCCATCTTAGTTGTGTTTCTTTCCTCTCTTCTTCATGGAAATAGGAGGATAGTCAATTGTTAGAGAAGCCCCCATCTTAGTTGTGTTTCTTTCGTCTGTTTTTGAATTATTTGGATTTGCTTATTGCATTAATTATGAATTGATTTGGATCTCAGATATATTTTGCATTTTCTTATGTTTGTAATTTGGTTTTATTATTTTATATTACTTTATAGATAGTTTTGTTAACGAAGGAAAAATTCATAATTATTTGAATATTTGAAGTGATACGTTCCACCCCGACCAAAGATACAAATGTTGGCTCTAGAAATCAAAAACCAAAAGGAAATCCACACTCCACCTTTTGCTAATAGCCTCAAAAGGAAGCTTTTGAATCGCCACTCTAGCCAAAATTTCAACATGAAAACAAAAAATTTACCATTGAAGCAATTTTCTATAAATTTTGATTGATAGATTATCAACCAACCACTTATATCACCACAAATCTCTTTGTTTTTGTTGAGTTAAAATCAACAAACAAAGTTTCCTAACACATCAAGGAGAACGGTCTCTGAATGTAGTCATCGATGCAAAAACTCATATGCTTCACTTGAATCAGCTTTATTAGAGTCTGAATCAGTCAATAGCATTCGGCTAGAGGTTGTGATCAGATCCACACATGGATCGCTCAAAACAAGGTTATCTAGTGTATTTTTTAGTATCTTTATTGCTACTAGAACTAACAACTCAACTTGAATGATAAAGTATAGGGTTAAATAGGATGAAAGAGCATGCCAAAAAGCTCTAACCCTCATTCTCAAGGAAAAAGGGAATGGACAGGGTTTTAAGCGATGGAATGGATCTTTGAAAATCTGACTATGCATATCCTAATTACCGATTAGGATACGTCAAAGAAATTATGTTATTATTGCTCCTAGAAAAGGTAAAGGCAGAAATGATAGCAATTGTATGATAGTTTTTTCGATTATCTCTTCCCTTATTATAAGTGATATCTATAGACTTTTATTGAAATGGTAGAACATGTGTTAATCTTCTTGAACGTGATTCCTATAAATTTCCAATTCTTCTACCTTTATCCCACCCTCTTAGCCCAACACAAATTAATACGTGCCAACTAACCCCATGAAAGGGGTAATGGGGTCTCTCCCCGCCTCGAGAGATAAGTGTCTCCCTCTCTTTGAGACTCTTGGTCTTTTCCCACATGTCCTACTGAATCATTTTGATGACTCCATTTTCACAGTCATCAGGTGTATGAGTTGTATTAGTAATAAAAGCTGCAAATAGCTAAAACATGTTCAATCAAGCTCGCAATTCCTTTGTCTTGAGCGGTCGTGTAACAACAACGGTCGAAACCTTATTTTGATTGACTTTGATCTCTCTATTGGGTACCAAGAAACCTAAGAAATCCCTAGTGAAAATTACCAAAGCATATTTGTTAGGATTCATTTTTAGATTTTTTACCTTCGCATTCACTCAAAAGCCTCTTCGAGATCAAACAAGTATTGCTCAAAGTCCTTAGACTTACCACAATATCATATATATATATATATATATATATATATATATATATATATATATATATATATATATATATATATATATATATATATATATATATATATATATATATATATATATATTTTCATGTTTTTTCTAATTAAATGATGAAAAATATAATTCATCGCTCATTGATGTATGACTCGAGTATTCTTGAGTCCAAATGACATAATTACCCATTCAAAAATCCCTAATGCCCAGTATTGTAATGTTGTTTTATGAGTATCCTCGGGGTTCACTTTTATTTGATGATACCTTGAGGCATTGTCCATGAATGATAAGATCTCATAAGCAATTACTTCATCAATCAACATATTTATCATTGGCATGACATATTGATCTTTTGGATTGGTTAGATTGAGATTATGATAATCAATACATACTCACAACTTCTCATTTTTCTTAACCACATGTTCGACAACATATTTATCATCTTCACAACCTATGATAATCAATACATATTCACAACATATTTATCATGGTAACCAATGGTTCTCCACATAAGTTCAATATTTTGAGGTTCTTCAAAATAATATCATAAGGTGTATATCTCATCCGAGAAGTAATCATCTTTGGCAACTGCATTCAACTCTTGTTGACTGACAACTCGATCATGTGAGTTGTCGACAATCATATTTGACAATACATTCTTTGAATTCAACACGATTTTTGTAGAACCAAAAAAGTAGGATATGTTTATCTCAGTTTTACTAATATGTTGTACGTCAAAATCCATAATGTTCTCCATGGCCTCTTCTCTTGTTTCTTGACCTTCCTTACACGAGCAACCATGTATACATAAAGTTCTTCTCTACAAAGTGTAATGATAGCTTCTATCTTCTGGCTCATTCCTTCTTGGTCAAGATTGCACGTAGCCAATGAGTATTTCTTCCATTTGCTAAGAATGGCTTTGACCCATTCTTCCAAGTCTTTAGGTAGAAGATATAAACACCCCTCAAATTTACCATCTTTGCAATATGCTTTTTGCTGGTCTATCCCTACATGGCTCTCTTTCAAAGAATGAAGTGACTCCAAAGAGTTGATCCTCTATGATAGAATGAAATATTTTCGACTCAAAATGTTGTTGACTCCTTTCTTTGTCTTTATGAGTAATCATACTCTAATTCCTCTTCACAGTCTAGCACGACTCGAGAACAATTATTCAAAAGAAGTCACACAAGACCATTAGGAGGTTCATCGAATTCTAACTTTCTTTTACATTGAGCCTGTCATTTCTATGTACGAGTTATCGGCTAATAGTGGAACCGGGGTTGCATAGTAGATTGAGAATTCTCTAACCACTGGTCAACTCTCAACAAATTAGTATGAGGCTTAATCATTTGACCTCGTAATAGAGAATGGTTTCTCTCTCTTAAAAATCCAACAAAGTCAATTCCGTACTCAAACCTAAACGTCCCGAGGTGGGCATCATTGATGCTAGAGAGGCATTGATCTTGATTTAGCTTTCTCCCAAGGCTAACTTGGGGTATTATTCTTGCTAATATTGGACATTCCTTTGATAATTGGAATAACCTTGTAGCAGTGAATAAGACTCTGGATCCTATCGTGACTCAAATGGGTCAAACTCGTGCCTCCCTTGAGGGACTCCAAGTTTGATATGTGAAGCGGCCCAACAGCCAAATGGGTCTAGGAAATTCTTGTGCATCCACTATCCCTGACTTTCTCCTTGATCTTATGGGCATTGAACTCACTTGATTGGGTTATAATAATTTACTCTCCCCATATCAATCACCTTACATCTATTTTTCATGCTCACTATGATATTGCATAGCAGTAATGTGAGATATTCTTCCACTACAACCAATATAAATGGGAATGGATTTCATCTATGTGTCCTCCAACTCCCAGCGTTGATTTAACATCTAATTGTTGAATGCTTGGGACCAATAGTGTGTTGGTAGAGTCGCTATCAAATAAGGTTGAAGCATATGCACTTTGTGTTGATATGTCACATGTGGGAGAACTCACATTCAAAATTTGTTGGTTGTGTATATGGTGAAAAACCCACCTTTGATTGGGCATTCATGAAGCTCGGAGCCATTGGTAATACTATATAAAGAAGTCCTTGGTGGGTGCCCCGAGCACTTGGTATGTGCCCCCGACATCCTAACTAGAATCGACACCATATATCGCTGACCTATACCAGTAGTTTGATAAGACGAGATTGGGACCAAAGAATCAGGTGATTTTCGAGCCGTATGTACTCGACCGTATTGCAAATCAAGTCCTCAAGTCATAGAATATTGTGGAACATTTGGCTCCCTATAAAGTATTGATTATCAGCCCATGTTGTAGTGTCACTTGGGGCGGCCACTTCAACAACCGACCTCCATTTATCAACTAGCGTATCTTTTGTCAATAGTGGCCAGTTGATTCATGACCATGATGTGCATGGATTATGCTATTTGGCAAAATACACATCACCTGGCGATCTCAAAATTCCTCTTATAACCAGACAATAAGTAATAGATGCAAACGTTCAAAGATGACACTCTCATTCAATTGAATGATGTCCTCGTATATGCTCAACCAGATTGAGTCTGCTTAAACTAAGTAACCCTACAATGAAGTGTGTATGTCTCATGGGAGGTGCCAAAGAATGTGTTACCCCAAGATGTAGCGACTCAATTCGAATAGTAGAGCACAAGGTGAAATAGGGTGAAAGGACATGCTTGAGAACTCTAACTCTCATTCTCAAGGGAAAAGGGAGTGAATAAGGTTAGAGGCGATGGAATGGATCCTTGAGAATTTGATTGTGCATAACCCGGCTGTTGTTGGAATTATGTGGGATTGCAATTGTATGATTGCTTTTGTGATTCCCTCTTTCTTGATTACAAGTGCTAGGCTTTCCTCATACAACTTAATACTTGGGTGCTCATATTGGATTTTGTTATAACTATGCTAATTAAATATTTTAGTTTTTTAATGTCGGTGAATAATTTGCATGTAATTGGATGTCATAAGATGCAAACTTAAGTATGCTCTAGTCATGGTTGTACATGACTTTCTAAATTTTAACAAGGTTTACTCCTTTTTGAATTTGCATGTAGTTTTACAGGGCAATTGATTAGAAAAGCATAAAAAACACATCGTGGATGAGATTATCAAGGCTTAGCATGCTGAGCTTCTCTTTCATGTGCACCTATTTTGGATTTTGTCTCACTTACGGTGGTTATGTGTTCGACTTCAGCTATTTCATGCCCCAGTACCCAGAAGACCATCTAGAGAAGAGATTCAATCATAATAGATAGCTATAAAATAGAACGAAAAAACATGATCCTTTAAAAACTTACGCAGAAACACCACGCGTGTACAAATTGAAACTTACATATGGCACTGCAAGGATATTACTAGCTGAAACTGAAAGTGCAGTTACTGCCCAATAGTTGCAATCCTGTTTCTTAGGCTTCATTGGACAGTGTGAGCCAATATATTCATGCAGTCCACTAGTAAAGAGCTTAATAGAATCTTCCTAAATCCTTTTGGTGTGTTATTTGTATCACATAAGAAAAGTTATCGTGCCATATCATGCGATACGAAATGCTCTAGGACCCTTTTAAAGGGTTTTCAGTCGAACAGAAATTTGTAGTTTTGTGGGTTTTTGGCTTATGTTGGCTTCTTTTTGCATGTGTTCAAAGCTCTCCAACGCACTCTCCGTGTCCTTGGTGTTCAAGGCTCAAAAGAAAGAGCTATATGGCGTTTATGGAAGCCCCCAATTCGGATTGTGGTATACCTTTTGTATTTTTTATTTTTTTATTTTTAGTGTTATTTGTATTTTTTTTAATGACAAAATATGATATTATGAAGTGTGTGGATATGATTTTTATTGCATTCATGAAGTGGAAGACACTCTATTTGAGTGTTATGCGAAGATTAGAGATTTATGAAGTGCTTTTATTTACAGTGCTAATTTTCTCCAACATGATTCCCGTAAACTCCCTATTTCTGCTTTTATACCATCCTTTTAGCCGCCACACTAATTAGGACATGCCAACTGACCTTATGATTTGTATCGGCTCGAGGTAGTGGGTTTGCTTTACATGTCTAGAGTATCACCAACTTTGGAAAATAGGTGTCCCCCTCTCTTTAAGACTCTTCATCCTTTGAAACGTGGTGTTAACAAGTTCACAACTAACAGCAATGAAATCCCCTCACGACGATATGATGACATCCAAAGCCTCGCAGATAGGCTTCAAATCATGAGCAGAAACTAGATATCTCAAATTGAGCTTTAAAAAACCCAAAAATTGCATGGAAGCATCATCACCTCGATATGTCATGGTGTTGCTTGACATCGTATGAAACAACTAACCCATTTCTTCTCTCGATCGCATGAACACCTGCGATCATCATCATGAAGGTGCTTGATACATCAACTTCATAGTGGTGATCTGCTATCTTTGGCAACTCTATTCTTTAAGTTCAAAAGAACAAAGTAACGGCATCCAAAGTATTAACTCAATAGCAGCTCTCCTTAACGTTGATGCCATTGGTGGGGAGTTGAACTCCCAGGGGTGCATGCATTGGGTGTGTGTATGTGTTAGGCTTATGCCTCCTCTCGTAACAAAAAACAAGACCAAAGTAACACCCAATCAGGTTATGGACCATCCAATTCTTAGTCATGCCCGGAAGCTTACTGGGGGTGTATTCTACCTACTCACATCAAGAGGTCTTCTTAAATCAACTGTCATCCTAATGGGTAAACTTTCTCGTATTCATATAAATATAAGAAGAATTCACCTGTTTGTCCTAGAAGTTCACCTCCAACTTCAAAAGGAACAGTTGGAGAACATGAGTCAGATCATTAGGTAGATGAAGAAGTGGCCACAAGAGTTTGTCATGGCTCAAATATTTGTTATTGTGGTTGCAGACTGCTATTAAATATGGTCTGCCTGGTTGAACATTTCAGTGTACCCTTAGGTAGAGCTGGTAAATAATACGAGCTACTTCTTGTTCAGTTTGGCTCATGCAAAGAGAATTTCATCTCACGAACATCTACAATTGCGAGAGCTAAGCTGCTGCGGTGTGAAAATGGAGTTGGTTGGCTCGTCTCAGCTTGTTTTTCTCTGTAGCTAAAACTATAACAATAAATACACATACGCACACATTGACAGGTAAGCTGGGGTAGGCAGATTCGATACCTACCGGATGCACACCCAGGTGCCAAACTCTACAGTCATATATAATATTTAGACATACTTATGTTGATAGCTATTTGAAAAAAGAACTTATTGGAGAAGAAGATATATATATCTGATGTACGAAGAACTTCGTTTAGAATAAAGCTTGCATTAAAAAGTGGCCTATAAATTAAATGAGTAAGCATTCGATCTTTCCAGTAAGAATTGAATGAAATACCAGAAGGAAGTGCATTCTTTGGCTACGGGGTCAACTACAAAGAACCTTGAAGTGGAAGGTCCGAGTTTGTTACCCTTGGTGTAGATGCTGATGCGTTTCCTACCAAACAAAACTTGTTCTATGAACAAAGATTAAAAGAAAGGATTTGAAAGAGTTGGTTCATATTCAGCTAATTAAGTTCAGGTCTGTTTAGGAAGGCTGGCAGTAGGGGTGGCTGGTGCGTAAGGCCACTAAGGCAACCACCTTAGGCCCGGAGCTTAAACTTCTTATATCATCAACTTTGTAGGCACAAAATATTTTATTGTTATAATTTTAAGCCCCAAATTTTTAAGTCGTATGCAGTAATCAATTTTCGGTTTAGGCCTCAATTCATGTAGACCCACTGTTGTTGTCAAGCAAGCCATAGACATCTACCAAGTGAGGCACACCGGTTCACAAGCAGGAATAGATGAGCTTGGCCCATTTAGGAGGTGAACCCGTGGGATCGATCTCTTGACTGGGTTAAGTCCTGAGGCTTATGGCCTACTTCTAATTGCGCATTACCGTGTTCAGCATCACATGGTTCCGGGTCCCTTTGCGTGAGCAAAAAGTGTGGCAGCTGGCACTGTTACAACGACCTGAATCATATCAATAGCAACTTGCTCTTCCGGCGCACCGCAAGCTCAAGGAAGATTCGCCAACAAAGTTGGCACGTCTCTTGCTGCAGTAATTTTACGCTATGGAAGGCGAAGCTATATTTGCTGGAATCAGAGGGAGACCTGCCGTCAACGTGGATTCGTCATCCATGACATAACTGGGAGACACGATCCATTGAACATCCATCATTCCGTGATCACCAAGTTCCTCTCGTGTGACGCTTCGAGTGAGTTTTTGAAATCTCAACCGTTCAATCTCATCAAGAATGTGATTTGGACATCTCGGCCGTTCATTTTTGCCACCAAGCTGTTCTTCTATTTAAGTCCACAAAAACAGTCCAGCCAAGGTAGAATAGAGACAGACAGAGATGAAGAACACGGTGGTGCTCTTCCCTACGCCAGGAGCAGGTCATCTGGTCTCAGCCATTGAGCTAGCCAAGAGACTAGTAAACCATGCTCATGACAATCTGTCCATCACCATCCTTCTCATCCGTCTTCCTTTCGACTCTGCCTTATCCTCTACCGATTCCTCCTCACACGTTGCTGCAATCGCAGCTTCCGGCCTGGACATCAACTTCATTGAGCTACCGCAAGTCCCCGCTGCTGAAGGTGAAGGTCCACTAAAGTACTTCGGAAACATAGACATGCACAAGGATTCCGTTGCACAGACGCTCGCGACTATGAAGTCCACCACCACCATCTCCGCCTTCATCATGGACATGTTTTGTGCCTCCATGATCCCCATCTCAACAGAACTCAATATCCCGAGTTTCATCTTCTTCACATCGGGTGCGGCAACACTGGCCAACTTCCTCTACCTGCCGACCATGAAAGAGAAGTACGAGTGCGATCTAAAAGACCTAAATGAAGATCTTGAAATTCCCGGCGTACCGCCCATGCCACCTTCTGCCCTGCCACTTCATCTGCAAGAGAAGAATAGCCCCACCTTTCAGTGGTTTCTGGAAATCGTCCATGCTTACTGTCGGGCGGATGGGATTCTTGTAAACACGTTCTTGCAATTGCAGCCACGAGCCGTCAATGCCTTGATTGAAGGGCTGTGCTATCCCCAGGGCAAAACCCCGCCAATATACCCCATCGGACCTTTGCTCAGGCTGGATACCGGGTCAGATAGTGACCATGAGTGCATGAAGTGGCTGGATCAACAACCCTTCTCCTCTGTCCTGTTCCTCTGTTTCGGCAGCATGGGCGCGTTTACAATCAATCAAATTCATGAGATTGCACATGGGCTGGAACTTAGCGGGCATCGGTTCTTATGGTCAGTAAGGGTCATGTCGATTGATCAGGGTCAGTATGGCTTCGCTCAGCCTCGGGATGCAGATTTGGATGAGGTACTACCAGCTGGGTTTGCGGAGCGAACGAGAGACCGTGGGTTGGCCTGGCCAAAGTGGGTACCTCAGGTCGCTATACTGTCTCACCCGGCGGTCGGCGGGTTTGTATCACACTGCGGGTGGAACTCAACTCTAGAGAGCATATGGTTTGGGGTGCCCATGATCAGTTGGCCACTCTACGCGGAACAAGGAATGAACGCGGTCGAGTTGGTGAATGATCTGGGTTTGGCGGTGGGTCTGAAAAGGGAGGGAACGAGCAGTACTGATGTAATGGTGAGAGGAAAAGAGTTGGAAAAGTCAGTCAGGACACTGATGGATGATGAAGAAGGGAAGAAGGTGAGGCAGAAGATGAAGGAAACAAGTGAGCTAGCAAGAAAAGCAACAGTAGAGGGAGGATCGTCTCACTCGCTCCTGGCAACATTGGTCGACAAATGGACCAGCACAGAGCAGTAATTGTTTTATCTTTTCCTCTTACATGGTTGGATCCTGATGGTTTGCTCGTCTTTTTACTTTTGTATCTTGTGCTCGAGAACCTACCCCTCATTATTTTTGGGAGAATTTAAATTAAACAAGGGACTTCAGTTTTCGGCTTATGATCTAAACGAGCCATAAGCAACCATGTTTTGTTCTTTGGGTTCATTTCCCAACCTTGTAAGATTGATATCTGTATGTACACTTTTTGGGTGTTCACAGTGCAATCAGGTTTGACCTTGGTTGCGCTGTGACGGACCCAACGGTCCGAAACCTTCTTTCGGGTGGGTGGTTGATTGGGAGGCTTCTGCCTACTCTGTTACAAATACAGCATTACATTTTGTCGTGGGTACAACCGGAGGTCAATGCACACAGCCCCCAATCAAACCTTTATTGACCTAGCCATGCTTCCTCCTATCCTCTGTGTGTGCATATTCACCATGCAGTGATACACATTTCCATGGCCCTGCTTTCTACTAGTGCGATTACCACATGCTCATTGATGTGCACCTCGGCTTGCACCAGTCTCGGATATGGAGGCATCTCCACCTGTATCGCATTCAAAAGCTGAAAGGACACTTCTCTCACATTTGCATCATAAATGTTTAGTCTAGTCTCGTTTACTACGAACAATGCATTCAGCTTCTCTCTTTGGACACTCCCTGTGATGCATGTTGCAAATGAAGCATCCCATCCTAGAGCCATTGTACGGGCTTTGTACCATTTTCCCTTATTACCCACAACAATCTTTTATCATGGTCCAAAAGCTGACTATTGTTGTGCACCACCATCAGTCAAATTTAGTCTGTGCCTATGTCGCCCATTAACCCTGCAGTCAAACCATGTATTTCCCTCGAGTCTCTGCTCACTTATCCTCATACTCATGGAGTCCTCACCACAAGAGCCTCACCATAAGTCAAAACTACATACACTTCGTGCTACTGATACAAATGCATCCCCACCTGCTCTTAGTGATATAGTCCAACTTCCACCATGCCTCTCATATCGAGAAGGATTGTGTTAAACTGTTATACATACTCCTCTGGCTTCTTGTTTGCCTCCACTCGAGCAAATTGTGGCACACTTGCCAACACGTGAGTGTGAATTACAGATAAATCTACTCTTTTAGGTATAGCCAAGATGTGACTAGCAGTCTTCCTCCTCGTTGATGGCTTTTCGTACGCACCATGACAACTTTACAAACGTCGAAATATCCTCCCTGAGGGAGAGGAATGCAGTGACTAACTGATGTACTTCTAGAATCTTTGCAACGTCGAAATATTTGTCCATGTCCCAAATATTCTGTACAACTTTGTTATCTCCAGCTTTTCCAAATCTCTTAGGCTCAAGCACTTTGAGATGACGAGGAGCAGCAACAGTCTACCCTATAGCGACTGCTCCAAGCAGGGCGTACAACATACCATTATCATAGCTTGGACTAGGGTGGTATTCCTACCACACTATAAGCTATCCAAACATGCCTCTAGCTCGACAATCTGGATTTTCATGGTTGCAACTAAGCTGCATCCCTTTGGCTAAGTGGGTTTGGCAGTATCCTGGTTTTGTCTCTACACCATACCTCACAAGAGCACGCACATATACAAGAGAGGAAGGTAGGTGGACTAGAATCTGTCAAGGCTCTCACTTTTCCTCTCTTGTAGATGGATGACACTGCGTGAAACCTGCTTCTTTGGTTATCAACCTGTAGGGCAAGACTCAATTCCCATGCTGCTTCTTTGGTTCTGTATATGCTGAAAAGAATGCATATGCTCAAACTAATATAAATTGCAGAAATTTCCTGTATAACAAATGGTCCTAGAATGTGATGTGTGTCTAATTAAACTAGAAAAGCAAAGGACTTATATGGCTAATATGAATATGTTGCTATGTGTATGAAGTTGATGCTATAAAAAAAATCAGAACATGAGACGATCAAGAACTAATGGATGAAGCTAATGATATGGAAAACTAAGGTGATGCGGCTTTTCATTGACTTTGATTTAACTATTGTGAAAGGACTAGAGGCTATGATGCAATAATGAAATCGATAATACTATGGCAATCAAAAGCCGTGTAAAAAAATCTAAGCACAAAAGGTCATAATGCATTGAGAAATCTTATATCGAATGGAAAAGAAATCAGATATGTAAAAGATGAGTTGTAAAGCACAAAAGGTCATGATATGGAAAATAAATTATTCGATTTCATCTATCATGCTGTCCTAACGAATGGTATTAAGGATCATACAGTGCGATGAGTTGTAATGCTATTAAAGTTAGCAAGTAGAGGATAACTATAGAGATCGACGCAGTTGATTGGAGATAATTAAATCGAGAGGGTATAAGGGCCTAGGCAAATGTGCGATTGGTTAACTAATACGATAGATCAGAAAATCAGATGGGTCAATTACCTAGGGATGTCAACTAATTGGGCTAATGCTCATGAAAATAGAGGGTTAATAGGGCTGAACTAAGGGCTATGTAAAAGATGAAAGGTTAACAACAAATTAAGAATTGACCAGGCTAGAAAGAAAGAATCGATAATAGAGCTAGAGGAAGAGAAGAGGAGAGAGAAGGGGTACAACCTCACTTGATAATGGGAATATATTTGAGAGATCTACTGGAAAGATGGATACAATAGGAATCCAAGGGGCCTATTTATTGGTGGTTGAGTCCCTCTAGAAATAAAAAACCAAATTTCATCTCTACAAAATCTCTAACAAATCCTAAAACATAGGAATTTAAAGCTTTAAAATGCATTTCCCTTTGATTTTAAAACCATATGTGGCTAAGTAGCTTCCACTTTGGCTTGATGAGTTGATAGCATGGCTGGCTTGACTAACTCTCATGTGACTTGGAGGCTCCTTGGGTGGCTCACTTCGGCTTGGAGAATTGCCATGGCTTGGAGATAACTTTAGAGGGTGGTTCGTCACAATTTGAGTACTTGTCTTGACTTAAAGCCTTCATGAAGCTTGACAATTATTGGCCTTAAAGGATCAAAGTAGAACGACCCATTGTGACTTGATGTAGAGCTGATTCCATTGAGGTGAGTTGAGCCATGGCTAAGATAGGCTTGGTTTGGCTCCACATTAAATTTTTATTATAATGCTTGACTAGGGAATTGACTCATGAATTTTCAGAACCATAGACATGGTTTGGCTAGAAGAAATATGAGTTAAATGAGATTGGGTCACCTAGGCTAGGTCCAAATGAGTTTTAAGTTTAATTGAGTCAATGCTTGAGCCATGTTTTACATGTACAATGAGATGTTTAATTAAAGGATCTCTTGTACCACATTTTTTAAAATAAATACAAATATAGAGCTCTTGAAAAAATGGTAGAGATAAGAACAAAAGGGGAGCATGAAAGTGTCTTCCATGAATTTTAGTTTTTACTCTATATTGGTAATGCTCAAAATATAAAGTTTTATGAAAAACTATCTCCCTATATACATTAAAATCATCATTTTTCTAAATAGAAGTTCATAAGTTTATATATTCATGTAGGTTCTAAAAATTTTTATGAACAATAAATATAGAGACCAACCTATATTAAGTATCTAATATAAATAATTTTTCTTTAAATAAAATCTCATGGACTACTAAAATAAAAATAGGTTTTGATTTTGACTAAATAGGGTTTTTCTTGTTACAAATGGATGTAACTGAACTAAAAAATTTAAACCAAGTTTATTTAAGGTTAGAAACACTTAAGGAGAGGTAGGATACTAGCCATGATCGACTCACTTCATGAAACATAATTTGGTTTGTCATCTAAAGCCAAAAGCCTTCAAAATTCTACCTTTTCATATTTCTCTCTTCCAAAAATATTTTATTCCTTGTTCATGTAAGCTCTAATTTTTACAAAAATCAAGACTTAGGGTCTCACCCCATGTGCCTTAAAATTGGCAAATTCTAAGACATATTTCTTAAAAAAATTGGGTGTTTACGGCATCTCTTTCTACAAATTTTAGTTTTATATAGAGTTTTTTCCCTATTTTTTATTAATTTCATTAAATTTGTAATGAAATTCTTTGCTCATGTTTGAATATTTTGTGTCTTTCCTCTTCTTCATGGAAATAGGAGGATAGCCAATTGTTAGAGAAGCCCCCGTCTTAGGTCACTTTCTTTCGTATGTTTTTGAATTATTTGGATTTGCTTATTGCTTTAATTATGAATTGATTTAAATCTCAAATATATTTTGCATTTTCTTATGTTTGTAATTTAGTTTTATTACTTTATACTACTTTATAAATAGTTTTGTTAACGAAGGAAAAATTTATAATTATTTGAATATTTGAAGCGATATACTTGCATAGTTGCGTTCCTCCCCCACCAAACATACAAATGTTGGCTCCACATAGCAAGAACCGAAAGGAAATCCATACTGCACCTTTTGCTAATATCCCCCAAAGGGAAGCTTTTGAATCGCTACTCTAACCAAAATTTTAACATGAAAACCAAAAATTTATCGGTGAAGTAGTTTCCTATAAATTGTGATTGATAGATTATCAACCAACCACCTATGTCGCCACAAATCTCTTTGTTTTTGTCCAGTTAAAATCAACAAACAAAGCTCCCTAAAACATCAAGGAGATCTGTCTCTCAATGTGGTCTACTCAAAACATAGTATTGCACTATCGATGATGCAAAAACTCAAATGCTTCACTTCAATCAGCTTTGTTAGAGTCTAAATCAGTCAATAGCATTCGGCTAGAGGTTGTGATCAAATCCACACAATTTGGTCGCAGTTAGGAACATGGATCACTCAAAACAAGGTCATCTATTCTATTTCTTAGTAGAAGTGACAAGTCAACTTGAATGATAAAGCATAAGGTGAAATAGGATGAAAGAGTGTGCCAGAAAACTCCTACCCTCCTTCTCAAGGGAAAAAGGAATTTACAAGGCTTTAAGCAATGGAATGGATCTCTGAGAATCTGACTATGCATATCCCAATTATTGATTAGGATACGTCAAAAAAATTATGTTACAGCTACTCCTATAAAAGGTAAAGGCAGAAAGGATAACAATTGTATGATATATTTTTTCATTACCTCTTACCTCATTATAAGTAATATCTATAGACTTTTATTGAAATGGTAGAACATGTGCCAATCTTCTTGGACATGATTCCTATAAACTCCCACTTCTACCTTTATACCACCCTCTTAGCCGCAACACTGATTAACACGTGTCAACTAACCCCATGAAAGGAGTAATGGGGTATCTCCCCACCTTGAGAGACAAGTGTCTCCCTCTCTTTGGGACTCTTGGTCTTTTGCCACATGTCCTACTAAATCTTTTTCATGACTCCATTATCGTAGACATCATGTGTATGAATTGTATTAGTAACAAAAGTTGCAAATAGCTAAAACATGTTCAATCAAACTCACAACTCCTTTGTCTTATGTGAACGTGTAATAGCGATGGTCGAAGCCTTGTTTTGATTGACTTTCATCCCTCTATTGGGTACCAAGATACCTAAGAAATATCTAGTGAAAATTACAAAAGCGTATTTGTTAGGATTCATTTTTAGATTTTTACCTTCGCATTCACTCAAAATCCTATTCGAGATCAAACAAGTGTTGCTCAAAGTCCTTATACTTGACCACAATATCATATATATATATATATATATATATATATATATATATATATATATATATATATATATATATATATATATATATATTCATTTTTTTCTAATTAAATGATAAAAAATATAATTCATTGCTCATTGATGTATGACTCGAGTATTCTTGAGTCCAAATGACATAATTACCCATTCAAAAATCCCTAATGCCCAGTATTGTAATGTTCTTTTATGAATATCCTCGGGGTTCACTTTTATTTGGTCATACCCTAAGGCATTGTCCATGAATGATAAGATCCCATAAGCAATTACTGCATCAATCAATATATTTATCATTGGCATGACATATTGATCTTTTGGATTGGTTAGATTGAGATTATGATAATCAATACATACTCACAACTTCTCATTTTTCTTAACCACATAAACAATATTAGACAATTAGTCTACGTACCGAGTTGCTCTAATGATCTTGACATTCAAAAGACAATGGATTTTAGTAGGATGGTGAATTCGACTAAGTCCCGAGGTAAACTTGGCATATCATGATATTCCTAAGCAAAGAAATCCTTGTATCGCTTAAGTAGCTCAACCAATCACCTCATATATCATGATATCTATTTCCAAGTCTTACGGCATTGACATTATCTCATTTCCTCTAGGGCTTGAGGTATGGCTATGAGACTACCCCTAGGTGAATAAAATATCGCCTTGGATCTCTTGACATCGGTTGTAAAAGGCTCTTTCTTTACATTACCGATTTCAACTGCTTCATCAGTCCAAAATATTTGTTTATGATGTAATGTTAACGACACACAATAGTTTGAATATATTTAGTCTTTCTCTATAGCAAAAAATAACCCGAATTAGCATTTCTTCAATCTACCATGAATTCAATAGCTATTATCCATGGTAACCAATGGTTCTCCTCATAAGTTCAGCATTTTGAGGTTCTTCAAAATAATATCGTAAGGTGTCCTCCCGATTTGTCATAGTGTATTATATGGCATCATATTTAGTGCCACGCTGCTATCGACAAATATTTGATTAAAAGGATGACTATTCACCACCATAGTAATCTATAGTGGTTGAAGATGCCTCATTATAGCTTCATGTGGTTATTGAAACATTATCAACACTTTACGGTTACTTACCAAAACCACCCACTTAGATTTGTCTATTAGAAAATCATCATCTTCAATAGGCTGGATATCTCCTACTAGAGCAAAATTCATTAGCATAACAATAATCATTTCTTTCTAAGGGTAGAATATATCATCACTAAAGTATTTATCTGTATATCTCATCTGAGAAGTAATCATCTTTGGCAACTGCATCCAACTCTTGTTGACTAAAAACTCGATCATGTGAGTTATCGATTTTTGTAGAACCAAAAAAGTGGGACATGTTTATCCCAGTTTTACTAATATGTTGTACGTCAAAATCCATAATGTTCTCCATGACCTCTTCTCTTGTTTCTTGACCTTCTTTACATGAGCAACCATGTATACATAAAGTTCTTCTCTCCAAAGTGTGATGATAACTTCTATCTTGTGGCTCATTCCTTCTTGGTCAAGATTCCACATAGCCAATGAGTCTTTCTTCCATTTGCTAAGAATGGCTTTGACCCATTCTTCCAAGTCTTTAGGTAGAAAATATAAACACCCCTCAAATTTACCATCTTTGCAATATGCTTTTTGCTTGTCTATCCCTACATGGATCTCTTTCAAAGAATGAAGTGACTCCAATTAGAGTTGATCCTCTATGATAGGATGAAATATTTTCGACTCAAAATATTGTTGACTCCTTTTATCTTTATGAGTAATCATACTCTAATTCCTCTTCAGAGTCTAGCATGACTTGAGAACAATTATTCAAAAGAAGTCGCACAAGACCATTAGGAGGCTCATCGAATTCTAACTTTCTTTCACATTGAGCCTTTGTTCATTGAGCTCGTCGTTTCTATGTACAAGTGATCCACTAATAGTGGAACTAGGGTCGCCTAGTAGATTGAGAATTCTCTTGCCACTGGTCAACTCTCAACAAATTAGTACAAGTCTTAATCATTTGACCTCATAATGGAGAATGGTTTCTCTCTTAAAAATCCAATGAAGTCAATTTCGTACTCAAACTTAAATGTCCCGATGTGAGCATCATTGATGCTGGAGAGACATTGATCTTGATTTAGCTTTGTCCCGAGGCTAACTCGGGGTATCATTCCTGCTAATATGGGACATCCCTTTGATGATGGGAAAAACACAGACCAAAAACAGACAGTAAAGTCGAGACACTCATGGAGCGGGGCGTGGCGATTTCTCGTAGCGCGCACCGGGACTGCTACTGCGAGCTACCTATTTTGTAGTCCAGTCGACCCGCTGGCTAGTCGCGGGGGCCTAGTTCGGTGATGCATGTTTAAGAGCGCGTGTCCCCAGCCTTCGTCAAACGGACTTACTCGTTCTGCAACGGCTGCAGCAGAACAAGGGGGTTTGGATATGATAAGAAAAGGAGGTGGGAAAACAGTTGTTTCCACATAGCTTACTACTTAGTGGGGCCCTTCTTTGGGGGAGGGTGGTCGTTATCAAAGTAGACTGCGGCTGAACATTCCATACTTGGGTGCGAGCTTTCCATTCTATCAAAACTGGCTAACGGAGTTCAGACTGATTGGAGGGAGAGAAGGTGGTTCCCTGACGGATGAGCCACCAGCAGACCCTGACGTTCATGGGCAGTAGCCCGCCTGGGAATTCTCTCTTCTGCAGTCACTTCCATCCTCTCTCCTCAATGTCCTCCGCAAAGAGTTGCCTGAGGCAAAAAAGATAGAGAACGATCTGTAGCTACATTACGAAGGAGGATAAGCATCCCCTCGTCTGGGGTACCCAACTCTAATTCTTGAAATAGCCGACTAGGCAGCACAAGAAAGATAGAAGGGTACAACTATAGTAGCACGTTTTTCTTGTTTAGACGAGGTCAGAGCTTCATCTGGTTTCGAATGCTACTGAGAGCCGAAAACACTCAAATCTGCGGGACCCCAAGATGAAGACAATGCGCTTTTTCGAAATCCAAGGACTACTGATACGAAGTGTCTTAAGCAAAAGAGGGCACTCTCTTTTTTAGAACAATACAACGAAAAAAGGGTTGCCTTCCCATTGCCTTCAGGATAACTTGCTTGCTTATTCGCATGAACAACTGACCACCCACGGGGCGGTTTTGAGTGAGCCATAAGTTCTTCAGGCACCCGTGCATTAAGCAGGTCGAGCAAATCATGGATGCTGCCGAGCTTTAGCGGCCATTCTTGCGGGGAACGGCCTGGCCCAGTCGGTGGGCGCCGGTCCGACAATCGGCAGGGGAACCCCCGCCTAACTACCGGTGGAGATCCCCGCTTGGCTCCGGCCGTCTGTCGGCCTTCTTCGACGTGGCTTCCGACGGAGCTAATCGTAGATGCTGCCTCACTGAAGTGTTAGTGGGAGCTCCATGGCCCCACTATAGAAACCCCCGCTCCCACGTGGCGGTGGTGCCCATTTTTGGACGGAGACGCGGTACCTGCCAAGTCAATTTGAGTTCTATAGCAGGAAAGCCACTAAGACATACTACTATAGCGCGCGGAGCTCTGCGGTTGTACAACCAACTATCAGAGGCTATGGTTACCTTTCAAGGCAAGGGCGCTTTTGTCAAAAAGTCCAATGCAGCATAAGAAAGTGTTGTGGGAAGGGCCATCCATAGTGTAGTGAGGTAGTGGAAAGATTAGGATGGGGCGCAACGGATGCGAGAAGAGGACATGGAGAAAACCGCCTTTAGAACCCATTCACCGGTCTTGGGTGTTGGGATGTTGGAAAAGCAAAGAAACTATATAAGATAAGAGAATTTGAAGTTGAGCGAAGCGAAATTTACTTGGGATACATTTTACGGAAGAGTCAATATGCTTTAGTGCGATGGGGAAACCTTTCCCAGCCTTCGCCTTTATTCGTAGCCCCGTGGGAGCTGGGTGAGAACTTGCTACTACGAAATGTTTGATGAACAATAGTATTCTTTTGGAGTTTGGTCTCACGTGGCGGCGTAGGGGAGAGGAAGCCGCTTTCTTCTTCTTTCACAATCGCACATCCATCTCCCTGCAAACTTGATCTTTGAGCCTCTCGCTCTTCTAACTATGAACCGTCCGATCGCTGCTTACTTCAAATTAGTCGGATCTCACTTTCATTTCACTCTTGATGGCTTAGCCGTGGAAGCTCATCCACACTATTCGTTGAGCAAGCCAGGCACGCAGTGAGACTTTCTTTCAGGCCCCACAAATCTCTTTTGAATATAAAAAGCACGCAGTGATTTTCGAGTGGTTTGTACTCGACCGTATTGCAAATCAAGTCCTAATGTTGTGGAACATTTGGCTCCCTATGAAGTATTGATTATCAGCCCATGTTGTAGTGTCACTTAGGGCGGCCACTTCAATAGCCTACCTCCATTTATCAAAAAGCATACCTTTTGACAATAGTGACCAGTTGATTCATAACCATGGTGTGCATGGATTATGCTATTTGGCAAAATACATGTCACCTAGGGATCTCAAAATTCCTCTTATAACCAGTTAATAAGTAATAGTCGCAAGCATTCAAAGACGACACTGTCATTCAATTGAACATGAAGCATAGCCAACACATGCTCTCTTTGTTGAGGTGGTGGATGGCCCACTTGATCTTTTGTGGCTAGCAATCGTGAGCTATGAAGTGGTGAAGGTGAAAAATTATGTTCAACACCCAAATTGAATGATGCCATCAAATATACTCGACCAAATCGAGTCTACTTAAACTGAGTAACCCTACAATGAAGTGTGTATGTCTTATGGGACGTGTCAAAGATTGTGTTACCTCAAGAAGTAGCTACTTAATAGTAGAGTACAGGGTGAAATAGGATGAAAGGACATGCTTGAGAACTTTAACCCTCATTCTAAAGGATGAAAGGATATGAGATTGCAATTGTCTGATTGATTTTTTTATTCCTTCTTTCTTGATTACAAGTGCTATAGACTTTCATCGAATTAGGAGAATATGTGCCAATTTTCTCAAATGTGCGCCACACTAATCAGGACGTACCAACTGACCTTATGATTTGTATCGGCTCGAGGTAGTGGTATGCTTTACATGTCTAGAGTATCACCTACCTCGGAAGACTTTTGATCCTTTGATACGTGTCCTGCATCTTTTTGGTGTCAACAAGTTCACAACTAGCAGCCATCAAATCCCCCTCACGATGATATGATGACATCCAAAGCCTCACAGATAGGCTTCAAATCATGAGCAACACACTTTGAAACTAGATCTCAAATTGAGCTTTAAAAAACCCAAAAATTGCATGGAAGCATCATCACCCAGATATGTCACGGTGTTGCTTGACATCCTATGAAACAACTAACCCATTTCTTCTCTCGATCGCATGCACACCTGCGATCTTCATCATGAAGGTGCTTGATACGTCAACTTCATAGTGGTGATCTGCTATCTTTGGCAACTCTATCCTTTAAGTTCAAAAGAACAAAGTAACGGCACCCACAGAATTAGCTCAATGGCAGCACGTTGATGCTGTCGGTGGGGAGTTCAACTCCCAGGGGGTGCATGCATTGGGAGTGTGTATGTGTTAGGATTCAGCTTCTTCATTTAACAAAGAAAGAACAAAGTAGCACCCAATTAGGTCCATCCCTATTTAACCTTGACTTTCCATTTATGACCAAGTACAATTAATAGCTTGATAAAAAAACAATTTACTTAACACATTGTGGTATCTTGCAAATTTGAGCATCTAATTATGGACCGTCCAAGTCTTAATCACATCAAGAGGTCTTCTTAAATCCAGTTTGGAAGAAAAAGAGACGAGTTTCTGCTCCAAGTGCTAATCAACTGTCATCCTAATGGGTATAATTTCTCGTATTCATATAAATATAAGAAGAATTCACCTGTTTGTCCTGGCTCAAATTTTTGTTATTTGGCCAACTTCAAAAGGAACAGTTAGAGAATATGAAGTTAGAACATGAGTCAGATCATTAGGTAGATGAAGAAGTGGCCACAAGAGTTTGAACTGGCTCAGATTTTTGTTATTGTGGTTGCAGACTGCTATTAAATATGGTCTGCCTGGTTGAACATTTCAGTGTACCCTTAGGTAGGGCTGGTAAATAATACAGGCCACTTCCTGTTGAGTTTGGCTCATGCAAAGAGAATTTCATCTCACGAACATATACAATTGCGAGAGGTAAGCTGCTGCGGTGTGAAAATGGAGTCGGTTGGCTCGTCTCGGCTTGTTTTTTTCTATAGCTAAAACTATAACAATAAGTACACAAACACACACACTGACGGGTAAGCTGGGGTAGGTAGATTTGATACCTACCGGATGCACACCCAGGTGCCAAACTCTACAGTCATATATAATATTTAGACATACATATGTTGATAGCTATTTGAAAAAAGAACTTAGCTTGCATTAAAAAGTGGCCTATAAATTAAATGAGTGAGCATTCGATCTTTCCAGTAAGAATTGAATGAAATACCAGAAGGAAGTGCATTCTTTGGCTACGGGGTCAACTCAAAAGAACCTTGAAGTGGAAGGTCCGAGTTTGTTACCCTTGGTGTAGATGTTGATGCGTTTCCTACTAAACCAAACTTGTGCTATGAACAAATATTAAAAGAAAGGATTTGAAAGAGTTGGTCTCTGAATGTGGTCTGCTCAAAACATAGTATTGCACTGTCGACGATGCAAAAACTCAAAACAAGGATCAACACAATTTGGTCACAATTAGGGACATGGATCACTCAAAACAAGGTCATCTAGTCTATTTTTTAGTAGCTCTATTGCTACTAGAAGTGACAATTCAACTTAAATGATAAAGCATAGGGTAAAATAGGATGAAATAGTGTGCGAGAAAACTCTAACCCTCATTCTCAAGGGAAAAGGGAATAGACAAGGCTTTAAGCGATGGAATGGATCTTTGAGAATCCGACTATGCATATCCCAATTACCGATTAGGATACATCAAAGAAATTGTGTTACAGCTACTCCTAGAAAAGGTAAAGGCAGAAAAGATAGCAATTGTATGATAGATTTTTTTATTACCTCTTCCCTCATTATAAGTGATATCTATAGACTTTTATTGAAATGGTAGAACATGTGCGAATCTTCTCGGACGTGATTCTTATAAACTCCCACTTCTACCTTTAAGCCACCCTCTTAGCTGCCACACAGATTAAGACGTGCCGACTAACCCCATGAAAGGGATAATGGGATCTCTCCCTGTCTCGAGAGACAAGTGTCTCCCTCTCTTTGAGACTCTTGATCTTTTGCCACATATCCTAGTTGATCTTTTTGAAATTAACATGTTTGCTATTACTCCATTTTTCCAGTCATCGACCGTATGAGTTGTATTAGTAATAAAAGTTGTAAATAGCTAAAACATGTTCAATCAAGCTCTCAACTCTTTTGTCTTCAGTGGTCGTGTAACAACGACGGTCGAAGCCTTGTTTGGATTGACTTTGATCCCTCTATTGGGTACCAAGAAACCTAAGAAATAACTAGTGGAAATGACAAAAGCATATTTATTAGGATTTATTTTTAGATTTTTTACCTTCGTATTCACTCAAAAGCCTCTTCGAGATCAAACATGTGTTGATCATAGCCGTTAGACTTGACCACAATATTATCTATATATATTTTCATGTTTTTTTAATTAAATAATAAAAATATAATTCATCGCTCATTGATGTGTGGTCAAGTATTTTTTATTCTAAATGGCATAATAACCATTCAAAAATCCCTAATTCCCTAGTGTTCGAATGTTGTTTTATGAGTATCCTTGGGATTCACCTTTATTTGGTTATACCATGAGCCATTATCCACGGATAATAAGATCCCATAAGCAATTACTATATCAGTCAACATATTTATCATTGGCCTGAAATATTGATCTTTTGGATTGGTCAGATTGAGATTATGATAATCAATACATACTCACAACTTCTCATTTTTCTTAACCACATGAACAATATTAGACAATTAATCTACGTACCGAGTTGCTCTAATGAACTTGGCATTGAAAAGACATTGGATTTCTTGCTTAATTATTGCGAGCATTACAAGTTTAAATCTTTTCGCAAGTTTCTTGTGAGGTTTCAACCCTAATTTTAGTAGGATGGTGAATTCGACAAAGTCCCGAGCTTCATCTTCTTCACAACGGGTGTGGCGGGACTGGCCAACTTCCTCTACCTGCCGACCATGAAAGAGAAGTACGAGTGCCATCTAAAAGACCTAAATGAAGATCTTGAAATTCCCGACGTACCGCCCATGCCACCTTCTGCCCTGCCACTTCCTCTGCAAGAGAAGAATAGCCCCACCTTTCAGTGGTTTTTGGAAATCGCCCATGTTTACTGTCGGGCGGATGGGATTCTTGTAAACACGTTCTTGCAATTGCAGCCACGAGACGTCAATGCCTTACTGAAGGGTTGTGCTATCGCAAGGGCAAAACCCCTCCAATATACCCCATCGGACCTTTGGTCAGGCTGGATACCGGGTCTGGTAGTGACCATGAGTGCATAAACTGGCTGGATCAACAACCCTTCTCCTCGGTCCTGTTCCTCTGCTTCGGCAGCATGGGCGAGTTTACAATCAATAAAATTCATGAGATTGCACATGGGCTGGAACTTAGCAGGCATCGGTTCTTATGGTCAGTAAGGGTCAAGTCGACTGATCGGTGTCAGAATGGCTTCTCGCCCAGCCTGGGGATGCAGATTTGGATGAGGTACTACCAACTGGGTTCGTGGAGCGAACGAGAGACCGTGGGTTGGCCTGGCCAAAGTGGGTACCTCAGTTCGCTATACTGTCTCACCCAGCGGTCGACAAATGGACCAGCACAGAGCAGTAATTGTTTTATCTTTTCCTTTTACATGGTTGGATCCTGATGGTTTGCTCGTCTTTTTACTTTTGTATCTTGTGCTCGAGAACATACCCCTCATTATTTTTGGGAGAATTTAAATTAAACAAGGAGCTTCAGTTTTCGGTTTATGATCTAAATGAGCCATACGCAACCCTGTTTGGTTCTTTGGGTTCATTTCCCAACCTTGTAAGATTGATATCTGTATGTACACTTTTTTGGGTGTTCACAGTGCAATAAGGTTTGACCTTGGTTGCGCCGTGACTGGAATTGGGTGTGACCCAACGGTGGGAAACCTTCGTTCGGGTGGGTGGTTAATTGGGAGGCTTCTGCCTACTCTGTTACAAATTCAGCATTACATTTTGTCGACTTATGCTGTTGATCAAGACAAGCACTATTGAATTTCGAAACATGATCGAGAATGTGTTTAATAGCTTTTTCCATTGGCTCCATTCGACTGACCACTTTTTCCTTACGGTTACAACTGGAAGCCAATGCACACGGCCCCCAATCAAACTCGTCACCTCTGCCGTGGGTACCTAAACACTGCATGCACGACCGACCACTTTACCACTGGCAAAAGGGACATTGAGTCGAGCATCTGAGTAAAAAATAACGAACATATTGTGCCGAAGTTAGGCTGGTTCATACTTAAATGTCTACACACTCAAGCAATGTCATGCATCTCGAGCCTAATCTAGCTAGCGGATATTGTTTGTGTATGTCACAGGATAGACAACAAGACAGGACCCCATGATTTGTTGTGATCTTTGCTCCCAACAAAGTTAGCATCCGAGTATCCTATCACTTTGAATTCATATGCTTGTAAACACAATTTCAAGTCTTTTGTTCCTCTAAGATATCTTAGAATTCTTTTCATAGTTATTGAGTGCTATAAACCCGAATTATTTTGACATCTACCAACATCGAAGCTGATATCAAGTCCTGTATATAATATTGCATACAGCAAGCTTCCCACAACTAGTGCATAAGAAACATTAGGCTTATCATTTCCTTCACCGGGACAATCAACCTTACATAATTTGACCCTTTTCGCAACTGGTAGATAAAGAACATTATATCTCCCCTTACTTAGGCATATGAGTTTAGACTCTCTATCTCGAGAAATCTTTATACCCAGGATATAGGATGCTTCCCCATATCCTTCATTTCAAACCTTGAGCTTAACCATAACTTGGTTTTTAAATCATCTCATTGTTATTTCCAGTCAACAATATGTCATCTACATATAATGATAAGATGACAAAGTGGCTCTTACTGTTTCAGACATATACAAAGTGATCAAGTTCATTAGCTACAAACTCAAGTTCTAGAATGATATTTTGAAAACTCAAATCTCATTAACGAGGTGACTGTTTAAGGCTATATAAGGATTTTTTTCAATGTATATACTTTATTTTTTTGGCCTTTAATTTTGTATCTTTTGGATTGTTGCATATATATGATTTCATCTAAATCTCTATTTACAAAGGCAATTTTTATATCTAACTCATGTAAATCTAAATCATAATATGTTGATATCGCAAGGATTATCCTTATGGATACAAATTCTGCAACAAGAGAATATGTCTCAACATAATCAACCCTATATTTTTGTGAAAATCCCTTTGCAACCAACATCGCCTTAAACTTGTTGATAGACTCATTGACTTTATATTTCTTTTTAAACCCATTTATAGCCTCCGACTTTCCTTTCTTTTGGAAAATTAGCCAATTCTCAAACTTGGTTTTTATCAATAGATTTAATTTCCTCACATGACTTTTTCTAGTCTAATCAATCTCATGAGTCAATAGCCTGTCGATATGTTAAGCTATTGGTCAACTCATCTAAATCCATGGAATTATACACTTCCTCTATAAGGTAAGTTTGATAATCCTTTAAGTAAGACAGAGTGACCCTAGATCTTTTATGTCCACTTAAAGTTTTGATTTCATCAAGAAGATCATTTATGAGTTCAAATGATGATGAATCTAGATCTATTAGATCGTCAATATATTCATAATCATTTTTAAGGATGTCATTCTTAGTATCTTCTAAGAATTTGACATCCCAGCTTCTATGAGTCCATGGTCCTTGTGATAAAACCGATATACTTTAGAGCCTTTGGGATATCCGATGAATACACATCTCAAGGACCTACTATTTAGCTTATTTATAGATTGGTCAACGATCTTTACATGAACGACTATTCTCCACCTCTTGAGATGACTTAGTTTGGGTTTTTTTATAAACCACATCTCATATGGTGTAGAGAATAAAGCTTTAAACGGTACTCTGTTTACTATATACACAGTTATACTTACCGCTTCTCTCCAGAATACCCTTAGTACAGAGGCATCTATTAACATAAACGTTATCATATTCTATAAGGTCCTGTTATATTTTTCTACTATATCATTTTGTTGAAGTGTTCTGGGCATTTTATTTTGCTTTGAAATACCAAAGTCTTTACAGAATTCTAGAAATTCTATAGAGGTGTACTCATCACTTCCATCTAATCTCAAGACTTTAATTGTATATCTAAGTTGATTTTCAACTTCCTGCTTATATTCTTTAAATGTTATAAGTGTCTTAGATTTATTTGCTAAGATATATATATATATGTATGCATATCTCAAATAATTATTAACAAAGGTTATGAGATAATCTTTTTCTCGATGTGATCTTACTATAAAATATTCACATAAATTAGTGTGAATAATTTTCAATAGGGTTGTTACTCTTGTTATTTCTTTGGAAAATATTTTTCTTGTTATTTTTTCTTGTATACAAGTTTGACACTTACTAAAGTATTTTCCTTAAATCTTGACAATAAGTTAAAGTCGGATAATTTCTTGAACTTTTTTAGACTTATATGCGCTAAGCGTTTATGCCACACATTCACATCAACATTAAAGGCACAATCAATATAAGCAAAAGAATATTTATTTTCATTAATATTCAATTTGAATAAGTCATGCTTCCCCACAATCACTTTTTTAAGAATAAACCTGATCTCAAACCCCTTCTAAAAAAAAGCATGGACCGAAACAAATTTGCGCCTCATAGTTGACATGATCAATACATCATTCAAAATAATCAGTGTGTCTTATACATAAATTGTAAATGACCTAATTCTAAGAACATCTACGAAAGTATTATTTCCCATGTATACTCAATGTTATCCTGGTTTGTATTATTTTAGGTCCATTACACTTTCTTGTTCGAGATATGTCTCATCACTCCTGAGTCAATCCATTAGCTAGTCATCAAGCGATCTAGGTATAAACATTTAGATATCATGCAAATTATATCTTGCTTCTCCGATTGTTCGTATTGTTGTGTGTTTCCACCATTGTTCTTGTTGCGATAATCCCTCTTCTATTGCCTCATTTTTTGTAATTGAAACACTTGATCTAAGAAGTGGTTTCCTATATTTTCTTAAAATATTAATCTATCATTTTTTTTATTTTTGTCAAACTTCTTATTTGGTTTATTTCTCTTCTGATTGGTTTTAGAGTTAGACCCTATCTTGTATTCAACTACTAGCAATCTCTCTTTCTTGTTTTTATTCATATGTTCTTGTTCAATTGCTAGCTTGAGGGGCAATTCAAAAAGACTTGTCTCAGGCCCTAGTTTAATGGAAGTAGCGTTCATGTTCCATGATGGTGGAAGACTATTTAGTATTGTTGATATTTGCATATATTCTAGGATAACTGATTTCGCTATAGCTAAGTTTTTTGCCATTACCAGCATGTGGTTTACATCTTCAACTACATTATCTCCTTTTTTCATCTTATAAGAGTTGTATTTTTGTAACAATAGTTGAATATATAGCTTAACTATTGTATCATATTTAGCTGTTATCGAATCAAATAGTTATTTTGGGGTCTCATATTATCTTTTTGCCCGTTTGGGGGTAAAATTATCCTTTTACTCAAACATATCTAGATATTTTGAGAATTTTAGCTTGTAGCTTTTATTTTCAAAACCGTCTAGGACATAACAAACTTTTCAATCCGCTACACAAGGTGGTTTTGTAGAAACTGATGGTGGTTTGGGAAAATTGCTAGGTGGTTTTCAAACTTTCCAAAGAGAGAAGAAAACGGGAAAGAGAGAAAGAAAGAAGAGGAGAGGAGAGGTGGGGAAGGGAAGGCTGGAGGCCTTCCTCTGGCCGATGCTCTCCAGTCGTTGGCCTATTGGCATTTATGGCTCTTTATGGCTAATGACCTCTCATTGTTTTGCCTACCTTCAGTCGACGGTCTTCTGGTATTAATGGCTCTCTCTAGCCAACGGACTTCTAGTCGGTTCTCTTTTTTTTTCTTGCCACCTATCCCAAGCCACCATTGGTGGTTTTCGATAGACTGCCTAGTTTTCTTGGCCACCACAAGGAGTTCTCTCTATTTTCTCCTTGTTTTTGTTTTTCTCGTTTCTAAACAAAATGCTAACATCGTAACCTCTTTGTTTGCAAATGATGAGGCCATGATATCAGTGTTGGCGGCCTTCAATAGCTCTTGTCGGATTCCTCACCTAATAGTTTGTCCACGCAATGGATAGCCTCTGGTTTTGAAAACGAACAGAAGAGAACAAATGAGAAAAGGAATGTTTTACGGTTTCCCACAAGCATATTTCCTAGGGAGGATTTGTTGTTAATTTTTCTTGTATTTAGTTCAATGTGTTGCTTTGTATTTATAGAGAAGCGCATGCCTCTATCCTCTCACATTTTTTGGCTGAGCTTTCTGTTGGTAGCCCTTATCTATTAGTTATTGTAACCATCCACGAAAAGCGGCTAGATGGCAGGTGTAACCGTTTTCATGGATGAGTATGCTAAGAATTGTCATCCTTTATGCTTAACATAAGCATCCCGTACTAGATCCATTGTACGGGGTTTGTACTATTTTCCCTTATTACCCACAACAATCTTTTATCATGGTCCAAAAGCTGACTATTGTTGTGCACCACCATTAGTCAAATTTAGTCGGTGCCTATGTCGCCCACTAACCCTGCAGTCAAACTGTGTATTGCCCTCGAGTCTCTGCTCACTTGTCCACATACTTATGAAGTCCTTACCACAAGAGCCTCCTAAGTCAAATAATCTATGTACAAAAGCCATAACTACATACACAAATGCATCCCCACCTGCGCTTAGTGATATAGTCCAACTTCCACCATGCCTCTCAAATGGAGAAGGGTTGTATTAAACTGTCACATATACTCCCTCTGGCTGCTTGTTTGCCTCCACTCGAGCAAATTGTGGCACCCGTGCCAACACGTGAGTGCCAGGACGAATTACAGATAAATCTCCACTTTTAGGCATAGCCAAGATGTGACTAGCAGTCTTCCTCCTCGTTGATGGCTTTTCGTACGCACCATGACAACTTTACAAACGTCGAAATATCCTCCTTGAGGGAGAGGAATGAAGTGACTAACTGATCTACTTCTAGAATCTTTGCAACGTCGAAATATTTATCCATGTCAAAAACACTGTAGAACTTTATTATCTCAAGTTTCTCCAAAGCTCAAGCACTTTGAGATGACGAGGAGCAGCAACAGTCTACCCTATAGCGACTGCTCCAAGCAGGGCGTACAACATACCATTATCATAGGTTGGATTAGGGTGGTATTCTTACCACTCTATAAGTAAGCAACTGGATTTTCATGGTTGCAACTAAGATGCAGCCCTTTGGCTAAGTGAGTTTGGCAGTAGCCTGGTTGTCTCTACACCATACCTCACAAGAGCACGCACACATACAAGAGAGGAAGGTAGCTGGACTAGAATCTGTCAAGGCTCTCACTTTTCCTCTCTTGTAGATGGATGACACAGTGCGTGAGACCTGCTTCTTTGGTTCTCAACCTGTAGTGCAAGGCTCAATTCCCATGCTGCTTGCCTTCTAATGGACGCCACAACCAACTATTAGCAAAGGAAGGAAACCGGTTATCTGCAAGCTGATTTTCACTTTGGGTTTTAACACTCCAACAAACATGATCCACAAAGTAGGAGCTACAACCAACCACATTCAAGGCAAGTATTCACCAGAGGATTACGAGCGATATAAGGACTATTCTAAAATTCTGAAAAGTAACTCTATATGCTGAAATATATCAATGCTTAAATCAAATCTATATTTTATGATTATGTGGGAAATTTTGGAAAATTCTAAGTATTGAAATAATTATTCGGAATGCCGAAAAACAATTCTATATGCTGAATTATACTGATGCCGATTGTAACTAATGCAAAATACTAGTCTAACATATGTGCTATAATTACCTATGTGCTACTGAAATATTTTTAAGTATATAATGTGTAAGCTGAAATTATGTATATGCTGAAAAGAATAAATATGCTGAAACTAATATAAATTGCAGAAATTTCCTTTATAACAATGGTGCTAGAATGTGATGTGTGTGCGTCTAATTAAACTAGAAAAGCAAAGGACTTATATGGCTAATATGAATGTGTTGCTATATGTACGAAGTTGATGCTACAAAAAAAAACAGAACATGAGACGATCAAGAACTAATGGATGAAGCTAATGATATGGAAAACAAAGGTGATGCGGTTTTTGATTGACTTTGATATAAATATTGTGAAAGGACTAGAGGCTATGATGCAATAGTGAAATCGATAATACTATGGCAATCAAAAACCGTGTAAAAAAAATCTAAGAACAAAAGCTCATAATGTAATGAGAAATTTTATATCTTGAATTACAGATGGAAAAGAAATTATTCGATTTCATCTATCATGCAGTCCTAACGAATGGTATTAAGGATCATATAGTGCTATGAGTTGTAATGCTATTAAAGTTAGACAGTAATGTAGGATGACTATGGTGGGGTTAAGGACTTAGGGTAAGTTAAGGCAAAGGGTTCAAGGTTACTTGATATTATTAATATGACGTGAATCCAAATTTAGGAATTCTAATAAAGTTGATATACACTAATGAAGGGAGAGATGAGGCTAAGTTAAATAACTAGTGTTTTGGAAAATAGGTGTGAGTAGAATTAACAAGATCTAATGGGTTATCTATGCTATAGTAAAAAATCATGCAACCCAGAGGGAATAAAAGGTTTTAAAAAACTAAAATGAATGGAATCTATGCAAAGCTAGGCTAGGATGACGCAAAAAATGTTTAAACTATTTGATATCTAATTTTACTAAATCTAAAAAAATGAAAGGCTTAAGTAACTATTGAGGTCGGTTGATACCTAATATAAAACGAGTAAGGTAGGTAACTGATGGTTTTAAAACATGGCAAGTCTCCAAGCCGAAGTGAGCCACCCAAGGAGCCTCCAGGTCACATGAGAGTCAGTCAAATCAGCCATGCTATCGACCCATCCAGCCAAAGTGGAAGCCACTTAGCCACTTATAGTTTTAAAATCAAAGCGAAATGCATTTTAAAGCTTTAAATTCCTATGTTTTAGGATTTGTTAGAGATTTTGTAGAAATCAAATTTGGTTTTAATTTTTAAAGGGACTCAGTCCCCCCAATAAATAGGCCCCTTTTTCCTCCTATTGTATCCATCTTTCCAATAGATCTCTCAAACATATCTCCCATTATCAAACAACAATAATATTTCCATGTATCCATCAATTGGAGTTGTCCCCCTTCTGTCTCCTCTTTTCTTCCTCTACTTCTCTTCGAATGTGTGGGTGCTGTCGTGAGAGATCCACCACCAAGGAGAGATTCCACTGGACTTAGAATGTGTTCAAGCTGCCATCATTACTCAAGAAAGCAATCGATCATCAAAGGAAGGCTTGCCATGAGAACCATTGTTGTTCGACACATCCTTAAAACAAGTGAGTTCAAAAATCATTAAGTCCCGAGGTAAACTCGGCATATCATGATATTCTTATGCAAAGCAATCCTTGTATAGCTTAAGTAGTTCAACCAATCACCTTGGATATCGTGATATCTATCTCCAAGTCTTGACGCATTGACATTATCTCATTTCCTCTAGGCCTTATCTCATTTCTTCTAGGGCTTGAGGTATGACTATTAGACTATCCTAAGGTAAATAAAATATCGCCTTGGATCTCTTGACATCATTTGTAAAAGGATCTTCCTTTACATTATCAATTTCAATTGCTTCATCAATCCAAAATATTAGTTCATGATGTAATGTTAATGACACACAATAGTTTGAATATATTCAGTCTTTCTCAAGTAGCAAAAAATAACCTGAGTTAGCATCAACTACAAAGAAAGGGATGGCCAAAGTTCTTCAATGTACCATGAATTCAATAGCTATTACCCATGGTAATCGATGGTTCTCTTGAGAAGTTCGACATTTTGAGGTTCTTCAAAAATATATCATAAGGTGCAGACCCATCTGTCATAGTGTATTATATGGCATCATATTTAGTACCACGCTCCTATCAACAAATATATGATTAAAAGGATGACTATTCACCACCATAGTGATGTATGATGGTTGAAGATGCCTCATTATAGCTTCAAGCAGTTATTGAAACATTATCAACAAGTTACCATTACTTACCAAAATCACCCAATTAGATTTGTCTATTAGGAAATCATCATCTTCAATAGGTTGAATATCTCCTACAGGAGCAAAATTCATTGGCATAACAATAATCGTTCCTTCCTAAGGGTAGAATATATCATCACCAAAGTCTTTATGAGATATGTATATCTCATCCGAGAAGTAATCATCTTTGGCAACTTCATCCAACTCTTGTTGATTGACAACTCAATCATGCGAGTTGTTGACAATCATATTTGACAACACATTCTTTGAATTCAACATGATTTTTGCGGAAACAAAAAAGTAGGACATGTTTATCTCAGTTTAAGTAATATGTTGTACATCAAAATCCATAATGTTCTCCATGGCCTCCTTCTCTTGTTTCTCGACCTTCTTTACATGAGAAGCCATATATACATAAAGTTCTTCTCTCCAAAGGGTGATGATAACTTCTATCTTATGGCTCATTCCTTCTTGATCAAGATTGTAGGTAGCCAATGAGTCTTTCTTCCATTTGCTAAGAATGGCTTTGACCCATTCTTCCAAGTCTTTAGGTAGAAAATATAGACACCCTCAAATTTACCATCTTTGGCATATATTTTTTTGCTTGCCTATCCCTACAAGGCTCTCTTTCAAAGAATGAAGTGACTCTAATCAGAGTTGATTCTCTATGATAGGATGAAATATTTTCGACTCAAAATGTTGTTGACTCCTGTTTTCGTCTTTATAAGTAATCATACTCTAATTTCTCTTCATAGTCTAGCACGACTCGAGAACAATTATTCGAAAGAAGTTGCACAAGACCATTAGGAGGCTCATTGAATTCTAACTTTCTTTTACATTGAGCCCTTATTCGTTGAGCCCATCGTTTCTATGTATGAGTGATCGGCTAATAGTGCAACCGGGGCCTTCTAGTTGATTGAGAATTTTCTAACCACTAGTCAACTCTCAACAAATTAGTATGAGGCTTAATCATTCGACCTCATAATGGAGAATGGTTTCTCTCTCTAAAAAATCCAATGAAATCAATTCTCTTCTCAAACTTAAACGTCCCGAGGTGGCCATCCTTGATGCTGGAGAGGCATTGATCTTGATTTAGCTTTCTCCCAAGTCTAACTTGGGGTCATGAACAACAGGTTATCATTCCCGCTAATATGGGACATCCCTTTGATGATGAGAATAACCTTGTAGCGGTGAATAAGACTCTAGACTCCGGCGCGACTCAAGTGGGTCAAACTCGTGCATCCCTCGAGGGACTATGAGTTTGATATGTGAAGCAGCCCAACAGCCAAATGGGTCTAGGAAATTCTTATGCATCCACTTCCCCTAACTTCCTCCTTGATCTTATGGGCTTTCGCCCCACTTGATTGGGTAATAACAATTTACTCTCCCCGTATCGATCGCCTTGCATCTATTTTTCATGCTCCGCTATGATAGTGCATAGCGGTAATGTGGGATATTCTTCCACTACAACCAATATAAACTAGAATGGATTTCATCTATGCATCCTCCAACTCTAAGGGTTGATTCAACATCTAATTGTTTAATGCTTGGGACCAATAGTATGTTGGTAGAGTCAGTATCAAATAAGGTTGAAGCATATGCACTTTGTGTTGATATGTCACATGTTGTGGTAGAACACATGCTCAAAGTTTGTTGTTTGTGTATAAGGTGAAAAGTCCATGTTTGATTCGGAATTCATGAAGCTCGGAGAGATTGGTAGTTGTAAGCACCCCCAAAAAAATTCAAAATAAAAAATTTTAATTTTTTAGAAATATTGCTTTTTTGGGTAGCTTTGGGTCTTTTAAGGGGTTTTTCAAATGAAGACACCTTAAACGAACTCATTTTGGTATCAAAATTTTCTAGCAATGTAAGAATGATGTTATATTGCATCCCTCTTAAGAAAAGTTCAATTTGGACAAACTTGGGGAAAATGACTATTTTGCCCTCAAGACCAAATTGGCAAGATTCTGCCTTTTTAAATGATTGCCTTCTAAGAAAGGATGATTTCAAACAATTCCTTTTATACAAACAAATGAAAAGGAGAACATTGGGAATTAAACCCAAAAATGTTTACAAATTTATAAATTTATAAAATTTCAAAACCCTTGAAATTCATAAACAAATTAAATTCAAATTAGACCTGAGAAATTCGCTCGATCAGGAATAGTCTCATTCTGAAACTTGATACTCACGGTTAAAGTGGTTTGATACCCTACACCCATTAAAGTGGTTCAATATCGTACACCCATTAAAGTGGTTATAGTGGTTCAATACCCTACACCCGTTGAAGTGGTTAAAGTGGTTTGATGCCCTACACCCATATAAAGGGTTAAATGGTTAAGGTGGTTATAGATTAACTCACGGAGCGAAAGTAGGTCACCCTTGCAAACAGAAACTAGGAATGAAACCAAGTGTTTTCAAAAAATAATATTTGATTTCATTAAATTTGATGTTTTCAAATATAAAAATATTTTTTGTATATAAAGTGTTTGAAATAATACCTATCATATATAAAACTCGGACTGGAAGGAAGCAAATTCCCCAGAAAGAGGAGGAGGTATGAACCAAAAAGGCAACAATCGAGCATCTGCCAATTTTGACAATGTTGGACAAGGTAGCCTATTATTTTTAGTTTCAAGTATTAAAAAAGAAGGCTAACATCAAAAAAGGAAAGTCGACGTTCAAGAAGAAAAGTCAACACCTGAAAAGGAAGTCGGTGTTTAGGATGAAAAGTCGGTGTCATCCACGAAAAAGGAAAGTGATGCTTGATTTGGAAAGCTGTGATGTCTAATTTGGCAAGCTATAATGCTCGATTTGGCAAGTACTAATGTTTAATTTGGTAAGCCACTAAGAAAAAACTTACCAGTTTCAAAGTTCAGCATCAAAGGATTAAGCAACTTACCTTATCAAGCTTCATCAAATAAGCAACTTTTGGCAAGAAGGGTCAGCACTTCACTTACCTTATCCAAGGGAGCACCTTTTGGCAAGAAGGGTTAGCACTTCACTTACCTTATCTAAGGAAGAAACTTTTGGCAAGAATGACCATCATTCATTTGCCAAATGCAGTCATCTTCAATAAGATAACTTGTCTTATGAAAATTTGCAGCAAAGAGGCAACCCTTGGCCTATAAAAAGGGCATCAAGAGGGCTGCAAATCATCAATATGAGTTCAATCATCCCATTCACAAACTATCCAACCATCTAGCATACCACGACCTAGGAAGAGGGAGAGAAAGAGAGAGAAAGAGGGAGAGAAAGAGAGAGAGAGAGAGAAAGAGGAAGAAGAAGGTGCTAATATTTCTGCTACAGGTCCATTCTTTCTTTATTTATAATTATATCTCTTCTTTCATTAAGCTTTATGGGGTTGTAATTAAGGAGCTCATGTCTCTATTATGATGTATTAATCAAGGTTCATACGTTGTCCCGTCTCTTTTTCATTCATATGTTATTCGTTATATGTTTTAATTTCGATCCTTTCTACTCCATAATATAATATAAGATCATATACCTCTAAATCCCCTCTATGTTAGAATATAATTATAATTTTATTTATTTTGAAATGTTGTACATTAAATTTTAATTCAGACGAAAACACCAGCACGAATATGAAAATTTGAAAACTTGTTTTACTACACTCTACACACGTCCGATAAACAACTTTTATTTCAATATCCCATACTTCGAAGTCTAATCTATGCACACCAACATACTTTCAATAAAAATTTCAAGAATTTTAGGCTTGTGTAATATCACAAATAAAATTAGAGAAAATCAAATAAAACCATAACAGATTTTGTAAAATCTGAAGTTCCTATAATAGAGGTTGGGTCAAAATCCTATATCTTTGCGTACAGTAAACCTTTTTGATTAAAAATGTCATTGGAAATATGAAATCTGTAGCTTTCCAACAAGGCCAATTTCATAGAAATCAAACATTTGAGCATAAAAATACAATAGTTTTTCTAAACCTCTAACTTTCTTGCAT
Organism: Brasenia schreberi; assembly: GCA_036023115.1. Taxonomy (NCBI): domain Eukaryota; kingdom Viridiplantae; phylum Streptophyta; class Magnoliopsida; order Nymphaeales; family Cabombaceae; genus Brasenia; species Brasenia schreberi. Next base: position 7,573,394 of record JAYKKT010000088.1, read on the forward strand.
AGGTTTGTCCCGAATGTTTGAGTGGGATATGTTTTAAAAATTAATTATATAAATCTGTAGTACATAAAATAAAAATAAAAATATTTTCTGAATTTCTACATCAAAATCTGTTTTTTCTAAAATTTTTAGAGTTTTTAGAAATTCATAACTATACCAAAAAAATCAGAGACGAGTCACTGAAAACATAACAAGTTTCTATTTTTCAAGACTTGAAATGTTTTAAAGTCATGATTTTTATCAAGATTTTGGAATTGGATTTTAAAAATGGTAAGCTTCTGGGCATGACTAAGACTTGGATGGTGAATAATTAGATGCTCAAATGTGCGGGATACCTCAATATGTTAAGTAGATTGCTTTCTTTTATCAAGCTATTAATAATACTTGGTCATAATTGGAAAGTCAAGGTTAAATAGGGATGGACCTAATTGGGTGTTACTTTGTTCTTTTTTTGTTACAAGAGGAGGCAGAAGCCTAACACATACACACACCCAATGCATGCACCCCCTGGGAGTTCAACTCCCACCAACAGCATCAACATTAAGGCGCACTGCCATTGAGCTAATACTTTGGATGCCGTTACTTTGTTCTTTTGAACTTAAAGAATAGAGTTGCCAAAGATAGCAGATCACCACTATGAAGTTGATGTATCAAGTACCTTCATGATGATCGCAGGTGTGCATGCGATCGAGAGAAGAAATGGGTTAGTTGTTTCATATGATGTCAAGCAACACCATGATATATCGAGGTGATGATGCTTCCATGTAATTTTTGGGTTTTTTAAAGCTCAATTTGAGATATCTAGTTTCAGAGCATGTAGCTCATGATTTGAAGCCTATCTGCGAGGCTTTGGATGTCATCATATCGTCGTGAGGGGGATTTCATTGCTTCTAGTTGTGAACTTGTTAACACCATGTGTCAATGGATGAAGAGTCTTAAAGAGAGGGGGACACCTATTTTCCGAAGTTGGTCATACTCTAGACATGTAAAGCAAACCCACTACCTCGAGCCGATACAAATCATAAGGTCAGTTGGAATGTCCTAATTAGTGTGGCGGCTAAAAGGATGGTATAAAAGCAGAAATAGGAAGTTTACGGGAATCATGTTCGAGAAAATTGGCACATGTTATACTATTTCTATGAAAGTCTATAGATAGCACTTGTAATCAAGAAAGAGGGAATCACAAAATCATACAATTGCAATCCCACATAATTCCATCAACAACCGGGTTATGCACAATCAGATTCTCGAGGATCCATTCCATCGCCTCTAGCCTTATTCACTCACTTTTCCCTTGAGAATGAGGGGAGTTGTCAAGCATGTCCTTTCATCCTATTTCACCTTGTGCTCTACTATTCGAATTGAGTCGCTACTTCTTGGGATAACACATTCTTTGACACCTCCCGTGAGACATACACACTTCATTGTAGGGTTTTAAGCATACTCAATCCAGTTGAGTATATTCGAGGACATCATTCAATGTGGGTGTTGAACATTATTTGTCACCTTCACCACTTCATAGCTCACAATTACTAGCCACAAATGATCAGGTGGGTCATCCACCACCTCAACAAAGAGAGCATGTGTTGGCCATGCTCCATGTTCAATTGAATGATGTTATCATCTTTGAATGCTTGCGACTATTACTTATTGACTGGTTACAAGAGCAATTTTGAGATCATTAGGCAATGTGTATTTCGCCAAATAGCAGAATCCATGCACACCATGGTCATGAATCAACTGTCCACTATTGACAAAAGATATGCTTGTTGATAAATGGAGGTAGGTTGTTGAAGTGGCCTCCCCAAGTGACACTACAACATGGGCTGATAATCAATACTTTATAGGGAGCCAAAATGTTCCAGAACATTCTATGACTTGAGTACTTGATTTGCAATACTGTCGAGTACATGTCACTCAAAGATCACCCAATTCTTTGGTCCCAGTATTGTCTTATCAAACTACTGGCATAGGTCAGCCATATATAGTACTATTGTAGATGTGAATTTTTATTTCAAAGTTTATGTGGAGATTCGAAATGAAATTCTCAAACTATGTCGTATGCACGAGCATGCGAGTTAGTTTACTTAAACTAACAAAGTTGATTTCTCACTTCGTTTAGACGATTGTGGATAAGTGAGCTCTTTTCGACATAGGCCTTCTTGAACCAATGCTCAAGGGTCAGCCTAGATGCTTTGAAAATCGTTCGAGATCCGGTTATATTAGATACATTAAGGACGAGGATGAAAAAGTTCTAGTGACAAATGATGATATAAGAAGATGGAAAAACTATTTTTATAAGTTCTTTTATGAAAATAAAGATGTTAGTATTAGCTTAGGAGAGTTAGCCAAATCAGAAAAGTATATAAACCACAATTTCTACCGACATATTCAAAGGAATGAAAGAGGCTCTTAAACATATGAAGAGCATACCGGAACAAGTCAATGAAACACTAGGAGATCCAATTGTTACAATTTCTACCAGACAATATTCCTATAGAATTTTGGATAATACTAGGAGAAATAGGAATCACTTGGCTCACGAGACTATTTAATGAAATATGGAGAAACCAAAAGTTGGCCGAGGAATGGAGAGCGAGTACACTTATACCCATATATAAGAACAAGGGAGACATTCAAAATTGTGCGAATTATCGATGTATCAAGTTAATGAGTCATACTATGAAATTATGGGAAAGAATTATCGAACATAGGTTAAGACAAGTATCAAGTACAACAGAAAACTAATTTCGATTCATGACAGACAGATCTACTATTGAGATATTCCCAAGTCTACCGGAACTGTATATTTTGAACCTTGACTACTCAAAGGAAGTCGGAGTCTGGTGACGTTGGATTTCGTACCTCAATGTAGAAATTGATGCAGTTTCTGAAGTCGTTCGGCTGCCAGAGTCAGATGCTTTCTTTTTGTTTTCCGTCCAGTCTCCCAAGTACACCTATAGTGGAAATGGTGTGTGCGTGTGTCGTTTGAGGTTTCCTCACAACGGCCTTTCCTAAAGAGACTATAATGTATTTTTTGTGTGTATATTTTTTCACACTTTCTGTGTACGCACTGCTCTTATTTATATAGCAGTGTCTGCTCCATATCTCACTATTTTCCAACTGGGTTTCCCTCATCCGAAGCATCCACATTCAGACTGTTACTGCGTTTTCCAATAACGGTCCGGCAGTTACCTGGCCCTATCTGTAGCTCCTGACACAGTAATGGTCTAGATGGTTAGTCCAGCCATTACCGTGCTGCGTTATCGAGAATGTTCACTGTATAACATCTCCCACTTGGCTATTCGAGCCAAGTGTAATGACATATTGGTTTTCCTCCCACTTTTGCAGGGTTTTCCTAGTAATGTCAATTCATGATTGCTTTTGCAATCACTACCCGTTGTGTGGTTATTTTCCTACACAACAATTTACCCATTATGTAGTTATTTTCCTACACAGCAATTAAACATACTTCAAACTCATGTTTGTAACATGTTTTGAGAAAAGTTCCTCTATTATGCCTTTAGTCAAGGGGTCTGCCAACATATCATTTATTGGCATGTATGAGATGGATATTTCCTTTCTCATAACCATATCATGAACATAGTTGTATTTCATCATTTTATACTTGCTTTTTGAGCAATCAGCTCCACTCTTGATAAGAGTAATTACTGCATTGTTATCACCATTAAATGACAACTGGCTCGTCGGTTATTTCCAACTTCAAATCACGTATGAAGTAACTTATCCAGACAATACTCGTTGCAGCCATATAGCAAGCTACATACTCAGCTTCCTGTATATTCAATGATACATAGCCCTGCTTCTTGCATGCCCAAAAAACAATACCACCTCCAAATAAGAATTGTCAATCTTAATGGGTATACTTTCTCGTATTTATATAAATAGAAGAAGAATTCACCTGTTTGTCCTAGAAGTTCACCTCCAACTTCAAAAGGAACAGTTGGAGAACATGAAGTTAGAACATGAGTAAGATCATTAGGTAGATGAAGAAGTGGCCCCAAGAGTTTGCTCTGGCTTAAATTTTTGTTATTGTGGTTGCAGATTGCTATTAAATATGGTCTGCCTGGTTGAACATCTCAGTGTACCCTCAGGTAGGCTGGTAAATAATACGAGCTACTTCTTGTTCAGTTTGGCTCATGCAAAGAGAAATTCATCTCACGAACATCTACAATTGCGAGAGCTAAGCTGCTGCGGTGTGAAAATGGAGTCGGTTGACTCGTCTTGGCTTGTTTTTCTCTGTAGCTAAAACTGTAACAATAAGTACACTGACGGATAAGCTGGGGTAGGCAGATTCGATACCTACCGGATGCACACCCAAGTGCCAAACTCTACAATCATATATAATATTTAGACATACTTATGTTGATAGCTATTTGAAAAAAGAACTTATTGGAGAAGAAGATATATATATCTGATGTACGAAGAACTTCGTTTAGAATAAAGCTTGCATTAAAAAGTGGCCTATAAATTAAATGAGTAAGCATTCGATCTTTCCAGTAAGAATTGAATGAAATATCAGAAGGAAGTGCATTCTTTGGCTACGGGGTCAACTACAAAGAACCTTGAAGTGGAAGGTCCGAGTTTGTTACCCTTGGTGTAGATGCTGATGCGTTTCCTACCAAACAAAACTTGTTCTATGAACAAAGATTAAAAGAAAGGATTTGAAAGAGTTGGTTCATATTCAGCTAATTAAGTTCAGGTCTGTTTAGGAAGGCTGACAGTAGGGGTGGCTGGTGCGTAAGGCCACTAAGGCAACCACCTTAGGCCCGGAGCTTAAACTTCTTATATCATCAACTTTGTAGGCACAAAATATTTTATTGTTATAATTTTAAGCCCCAAATTTTTAAGTCGTATGCAGTAATCAATATTCGGTCTAGGCCTCAATTCATGTAGAGCCACTATTGTCGTCGAGCAGGTTCACAAGCAGGAATAGATGAGCTTGGCCCATTTAGGAGGGGAACCCGTGGGATCGATCTCTTGATTGGGTTAAGTCCTGAGGCTTATGGCCTACTTCTAATTGCACATTACCGTGTTCAGCATCACATGGTTCCGGGTCCCTCTGCGTGAGCAAAAAGTGTGGCAGCTGGCACTGTTACAACGACCTGAATCATATCAATAGCAACTTGATCTTCCGGCGCACCGCAAGCTCAAGGAAGATTCGCCAACAAAGTTGGCACGTCTCTTGCTGCAGTAATTTTACGCTATGGAAGGCGAAGCTATATTTGCTGGAATCAGAGGGAGACCTGCCGTCAACGTGGATTCGTCATCCATGACATAACTGGGAGACACGATCCATTGAACATCCATCATTCCGTGATCACCAAGTTCCTCTCGTGTGACGCTTCGAGTGAGTTTTTGAAATCTCAACGTGGATTCGTCATCCATGACATAACAGAGCAGGTGGTCCTTGCTGATTCACATGGGATTCCACGTGCCCCATGCTACTCGGGTCAGAGCGTAAGTCGGTGAGACTTTTGCCATGTAGGGTGCGGTACTCCACCGCTAAGAGTGGGAACTGGAACTGAACTGAAATTGGAGTTTTAGTTTTATAACCTCGGTCTCATAATCAAACACTTACAGATGTTACAAACAGGAGTTTCAGGTATGTTTGATTGTTGTGTAGGGAAATAATCACACAACGGATAAAATGTTGCGCAAGAAAATAACCACACAACGGATAGATTGTTGTGTAGGGAAATAACCACATAACGAGAATTGATTGTAGTAATAATTTTGAATTGATACTAGGTAAACCGTGGAAAAGTGAGAGAAAAATCAGTATGTCAATACACTTTGCTCGAATGGCCATGTGGGAGATGTTACAGATGTTACAGTGGCCATTCTCAGAAACTCAGTCCGGTAACGGCTGGACTAGCCATCCAGACTGTTACCATGGCTGGAGTTACAGATGATACTTGTAACCGTCGAACAATTATCGGATTTTTCTGTAACAGTCCGAATATTGCCGCTCAGATGAGGGAAACCCAGCATGAAAAGTTAGGAGACGAGGAGCAGTGTGTATACAGAAAAGACTGATATACAAACAACAACACACTCAAAACACCATATCTCTGTGAAAGGTCGCTATGAGGAAACCTCAAACAACCCGAAACAACATTTCCGCAACGCCATTTTCTGCTGCAAATTTCATCCGGGAGATTGGAAGAGAGCAAAAGTCAAAGGACTCCAGCAACCGGCGAAGAAGGGAGCAGTCGGAGCTTCAGCCGATACCAAAGCGAGCAGTCGGAGCTTCAGTCGATCTCCATCACAATCTACCATGAACATAATTGAATCAAATGTAAGCCGATTAGTTTCACTTTCTGAATATCAGATCATCAATTCTGGCCAAACTAGAATAAGTAATCTATGAATGTTTTGGGAGACGATTCAATTCGAAAATTGATCCTCACACGGAATTGGCGACAGCAAGATACTGTTCTCTGCACAGGGGAAAAAAAATTACCATGTAGGTTGTCCTCCTTCCTCGTTTGAAGGCTTTTGTGATGCAAGAATGTAATTGAGCAAAGAGAAGCCATATTTTGCAGTAATTTTGTTCACACAAGAAAATTTTAGGGGCAGAGGTCTCTCGACAGATACGACATTTGTGGACATTCTTAGGGAACATAGAATAAAGAATTGAATGATCGATCGAAGATACTAAATAAAAAAGGCAGGGCTTCAGTTTCCGGGTTATGACCATATCAACCCTAGTTTGTTATTTGGGTTCATTTACCAGCCTCCTATAGATTGATGTCCGTATGTACATTTTTTTGAATCTTCACGGTCCAAGCAGGTTGCGCTGTGGCTGGAGTTTGACGTCAGCCATGATCGGAAAAGTTGTTCCATGGTGGGCCTTCTGCCCACTCAGAACATGGTCCAATACCTTGGTTCACTGTGTCACACCTCATGATCACAAAGTGCGTGCGCACATTCTCGGCCTACTCATAACGTGCGAGTGCCCACGCTATAGAATGTTCGGGCCAAAGGGGCACGCTAAACGCCTTACCCACTAAAACTCTTACCATTTTATGGTCTGATTAATAACGTTCGAGGGGACCCGCAGAACCATAACCAAATCACGCCGTCCCGGTTCGCTTACTGGTTCTGGTTGAGCTCTCACCAATTATTGCAGAGTATGTGTATATGTGGTGATCCGTTTAGTTTTGGGCCTAGGTTAGATGAATCTTAGGTTTAAGTTTCTATATTATCTCTTCCTTTCTATGCTTTAACTCATAATTGTTCATCTAGTGTATAAATTAATCAAGTGCCACGTAGAAAACCACATTCCACTATAACACTATTGGTTTCCGCCGCAGTTCCCTTGGGGACTGCTTTTGCAAGGGAAAGCATACCGATCAGCAACGGAGCTCTTCCATTGCACAAAACTGATAGCAATTTAGGGACACTCAGTTCCGTCGTTGATCCCGTTCTCTTGCCATTCCCTCACAGAAAAACACAAACTTCTATTGCAAAACAGAAACGAAACCTTTTGTCGTGCATTCGTCTCTATTCCTTCGCACTTCATCACTATATTGTATTATACATCCTACTACTGTTATTTTTACATATATAAATATATATATATATATATGTATATATGTTGATGCATGGAAAAGCATATAACAAGTCAAGGAAGATTCGCCAACAAAGTTGGCACGTCTCTTGCTCCAGTAATTTTACGCTATGGAAGGCGAAGCTATATTTGCTGGAATCAGAGGGAGACCTGCCGTCAACGTGGATTCGTCATCCTTGACATAACTGGGAGACGTCGATCCATTGAACATCCATCATTCCGTGATCACCAAGTTCCTCTCGTGTGACGCTTCGAGTGAGTTTTTGAAATCTCAACCGTTCAATCTCATCAAGAATGTGATTTGGACATCTCGGCCGTTCATTTTTGCCACCAAGTTGTTCTTCTATTTAAGTCCACAAAAAGAGTCTTATGTGGGTTCTCTTCACCTTTCCCTCACGGTACTACTTCGCTATCGGTCACCCAGGAGGAGTATTTAGCCTTGCAAGGTGGTCCTTGCTGATTCACATGGGATTCCACGTGCCCCATGCTACTCGGGTCAGAGCGTAAGTCAGTGAGACTTTTGCCTTGTAGGGTGCGGTACTCCACCGCTAAGAATGGGAACTGGAACTGAACTGAAATTGGAGTTTTAGTTTCATAACCTCTGTCTCATAATCAAACACTTACATAAAATTCTCTTTCAACTTTCTTATTTTAAAAAGCTGAATTTTGTTGTTTAACACTCTCTCTCACACACAAGTACACTATAGTTTACCGTTTACTAGAGCCGTGGTCCCGTCTAAAGCCTCCTTGTTAGGTGCTCCAACCTCCTGTTCTATATCCTTATTACGACTACCAGTACACATGATTTGAATGGGACATGAATTGGGGTGCATGTCAGGCTCAGCTAGTCTGTCCTCATGATGATGATGACCATCGTAATCATGACCATGACAACAATAATCTTGCCCATGGTGATGAACAAGTGTTGAATGCAGCATATCTCCAGAATGAGTAGCCATACCGACCATCTTTTCATGGGTACAAAATGGCAGTCATCGAATATTTCTTAATTCAATTAGATGGTCCCAACCCTGATGGAAATGGATGTCAGCGTTCCTCTTTAGAAGATGATAATCATGCCCGCATTTAAGTCCATCCAATGCCTACCAGTTACTGCAAAACTGCTAGAAGTTAAAATAATAGCTTAAGCTTAAAAAATTAGTCTTTGAATAATCTGATATTATAAACCAAATCTTCGCAAGAATTCCATCGATTCTAGGACACTAGTGTGACACTTCAATCTGTTACAGATGTTACAGTGGCCATTCTTAGCAACTCAGCCCTATAACTGCTGGACTGGCTATCCAGACCATTACCATAGCAGGAGTTATAGATGAGGCCTGTAACCGTCGGACGGTTACCGAATTTTCCTATAACATTCCGGATATAGCTGCTCAGATGAGGAAAATCCAGCATAAAAAGCCAGGAGACGAGGAGTAGGCACTGCTCTATAAATAAGAGCAGTGTATATACAGAAAAGACTTATATACAAACAACAACACACTCAAAATATCGTCTCTCTGTGAAAGGTCGCTATGAGGAAACCTCAAACAACCCGAAACAACATTTTCGCAACGCCATTTTCCATTACAGGTTTCATCCGAGAGATTGGAAGAGAGCAGAAGTCAAAGGACTCCGGCAACCGGCGAAGAAGGAAGCAGTCGGAGCTTCAACCAATATCAAAGCGAGCAGTCGGAGCTTCAACCGATCTCCATCACTGGTATCAGGGGCTCGTTGGTGACCCTACAAAAAAAAACACTCTTAACAGGTACGCATAAAAAGCCAAAGCTCGTCGGCCGTAGCTGCGAAAGAAACAGCGACGGTCGGCCACTGAACACCATGCTCTCTCTGTCTCTCTCCAGAGTCTAAAACATACTCTCACTCTCTCTCTTCATTTAAAGTGGAAACCAAAAACCACGGGCCGAAACCAGCGATTTTTCGAAACTGTCCCCAGTTTTGGAAAACCGCATCGGGGTAGTGAACTGAAAAGTCTATTCTGCCCCTACCATATTTTGAATACTACGAAATTTCCCCTGATCAAAAAGATTGTTCGGCCCTTACTGAGCAAAAGGTCTTTTTTACCCTTCAGTAGTTTGTGAAAATTACAAAATACCGGGCTACAATTTTACGTTACTGACCTTCTCGGTTTGTGTTAATTTCCTTTCTACCAATGTGTCAAAAGACAGGTTTGTCTCTATACTTTTGAGAAAATTACACATTCGGCTGATGGTTAAAATTATAGTTTTAACCCCGATCAATCATGAATTTTACAGAAATAACAAAGAGTAATTTTATGAGTCTGTCCGTAGGTTTTTCAGAAAAAATTCAAAAGTGTACAGATAGTTAAAATTATAGTTTTACCAATAGTATTATTTGAAAAATGCTAAAGGGAGAATTTTTTGGGAAAATTACAAATTTATCCCAAGTTGCTTATAAAATATTTTTAGTTTGTCCTTATGATATTATGAATCGTTCTAACATGGTCCTTTCTATGTGTGTTTGTTGCTTTATGTTTATTTCCTTTTTAGACTGTTCAATTGTTATAATTGTTAAATACATAAAAATGAGTTCTAGAATATGTGTGTCTGAATTGGCAAAAACTGAGAAACTGAATGGTTTGGACTTCCAAACATGGAAGAGGAGAATCCCACTTGCTCTAACACTTGAGGGTGTTGAGTACGTACTAAAGGAAACCATGTGTCCGCCACCACTAGACGCAACTGAGCAACAAATAGAAATGTATAAAACATTTATAAAAGATTATATCATAGCAAGGACAGTCATATTGACCTACATGGAGGATGACCTGATTAGGGTATTCGAAGAATACGAGACCGCCAAAGAGTTGTTTGACTCAATAACATCATTCTCAACACCTCAGCCCGGTAATAGTTGGACTGGCTATCCAGACCATTAGCGTGGCAGGAGTTATAGATGAGGCCTATAACCGCCGGACAGTTATCAAATTTTCCTATAACATTCTGGATATAGCTGCTCAGATGAGAAAAACTGAGCGTGAAAAGCCAGGAGACGAGGAGCAAGCACTACTCTATAAATAAGAGCAGTGCGTATAAAGAAAAGATTGATATACAAACAACAACACACTCAAAATACCGTCTCTTTATGAAATGTCGCTATGAGGAAACCTCAAACAACCCAAAACAACATTTCCGCAATGCCATTTTCCATTGCAGGTTTCATCCGGGAGATTGGAAGAGAGCAGAAGTCAAAGGACTCCGACAACCGGCGAAGAAAGGAGCAGTCGGAGCTTCAACCGATATCAAAGCGAGCAATCGGAGCTTCAACCGATCTCCATCACTGGTATCAGGACCTCGTTGGTGACCATGCAAAAAACAAACACTCTTAACAGGTACGCATAAAAAGCCAAAGGTCGTCGACCGCAGCTACGAAAGAAACAGTGGCGGCCGCCCACCGAACACCACTCTCTCTCTCTCTCTCTCCAGAGTCGAAAACATACTCTCACTCTCTCTCTCCTCATTTCAAGTGGAAACCAAAAACCAATAGGCCGAAACCAGCAATTTTCTGAAATCGCCCCCAATTTTGGAAAACTGCATCGGGCAATGGACTAAAAAGTTCATTCTGCTCCTGCCAGATTTTGAATACTACGAAATTGCCCCCTGTTAAAAAGATTGTTCTGCCCTTACATAGCAAAAAATTTTTTTTTACCCTTCGACAGTTTGTTAAAATTACAAAATATTGGGCTATAATTTTATGTTGCTGCCCTTCTCGATTTGTGTTAATTTCCTTTCTGCCAATGTGCCAAAAGACAGGTTTGTCCCTATACTTTTAAGAAAATTACACACTCTGGTTGAGGGTTAAAATTATAGTTTTAACCCCAATCAGTCACGAATTTTACAGAAATACCAAAGAGTAATTTTATGAGTCTGTCCTTAGGTTTTTTAGAAAAATTTCAAAAGTGGACAGATAGTTAAAATTATAGTTTTACCCCTGGTATTATTTAAAAAATGCTAAAGGCAGAATTTTTAGGAAAATTACAAATTTATCCCAAGTTGCTTATAAAATATTTTTAGTTTGTCCTTATGATATTATGAATCGTTCTAACATGGTCCTTGCTATGTGTGTTTGTTGCTTTATGTTTATCTCTTTTTTAGACTGTCCAATTGTTATAATTGTCAAACACATAAAAATGAGTTCTAGAATATGTGTGTCAGAATTGGCAAAAGCTAAGAAACTGAACGATCGGAACTTCCAAACATGGAAGAGGAGAATCTCACTTGCTCTAACACTTGAGGGTGTTGAGTATGTACTAAAGGAAATCATGTGTCCACCACCACTATACGCAATTGAGCAACAAATAGAAATGTATAAAATATTTATAAAAGATGATACCATAGCAAGGACAGTTATGTTGACCTATATGGAGGATGACTTGATTAGGGTATTCGAAGAATACGAGACCGCCAAAGAGTTGTTTGACTCAATACAGTTAAGTATGACACAACTGCCAAATTACATGTGCAGTTGCTACTACAAAAGTACAACTCCTTCAAAATAAAAGAAGAAGATAATGTAGTATAACATGTAAACCATATGTTAGTAATGGCTAGGGACTTAGTCGTGGCAAAATCAATCATCCCAGAAGCGATGCAGATATCAACTATATTAAACAGTCTACCCCCGTCATGGAACATGATCACCACTGCCCTCAGATTAGGGCCTGAAATTAACCTTTCTGAATTGCTCCTGAAACTAGCAATAAAGCAAGAACATATGATCAAAAATAAGAAAGAGAAATTGCTAGTGGTATAAGATGAGATAAGGTCTAGCTCCAAACTCAACCAGAAGAAAAATAAATCAAACAAGAAGTTTTGCAAGAATAACAAGAAGGGCAGTCAAAATTTTAAGAAATCGCACGAAACCGCTTCTTAGGTCAAGTGTTTTAACTATGGAAAGATGGGACACTTAAAGAGAGATTGCCGTAACAAGAAAAGTAGAAGAAACAACCCACAACGCGAACAATCAAAGAAGCAGGACATAATCTGCGTTATTTCAGAATGTTTGTACATTCACCGCCTAACAGGTTGGTGGATAAACTCTGAAGCTACAAGACACATCTGAAACACCAAGGAAGGGGCAATGGACCTGAAGAAATACAAATCAGGCGAACATCAAGTCTACATGGGTAACAATACCTTCTCGAATATTTTGGATACTAGGTCATTTAGGATTTATGTACAAGGCAAACCGATTGTATTAACTGATATATTAATTATGCCAACTATAAGGCGCAATCTGGTCTCGGTCCCTACCTTTGTAAAGAAAGGTTTTGAGATTAGGTTTATTCCTACGAAGGTGACTGTGGGAAAGCATGGGAGAATATTATTCTTTGGAGAATTTGATATAGAGTCGGAGCTTCAGCAGATCTCCATCACAATCTACCATGAACAGAATTGAATCAAATGTAAGCCGATTAGTTTCATTTTATGAATATTAGATCATCAATTTTGGCCAAACTGGAATAAGTAATCTATAAATGTTTTGGGAGACGATTCAATTCGAAAATTGATCCTCACACGGAATTGGCGACAGCAAGATACTGTTCTCTGCACAGGGGGAAAAAAATTACCATGTAGGTTGTCCTCCTTCCTTGTTTGAAGGCTTTTGTGATGCAAGAATGTAATTGAGCAAAGAGAAGCCATATTTTGCAGTAATTTTGTTCACACAAGAAAATTTCAGGGGCAGAGGGCTCTCGACAGATACGACGTTTGTGGACATTCTTAGGGAACACAGAATAAAGAATTGAATGATCGATCGAAGATACTAAATAAAACAAAGCAGGGCTTCAGTTTCCGGGTTATGATCATATCAACCCTAGTTTGTTATTTGGGTTCATTTACCAGCCTCCTATTGATTGATGTCCGTATGTACATTTTTTTGAATCTTCACGGTCCAAGCAGGTTGCGCTGTGGCTGGGGTTTGACGTCAGCCATGATCGGAAAAGTTGTTCCATGGTGGGCCTTCTGCCCACTCAGAACATGGTCCAATACCTTGGTTCACTGTGTCACACCTCATGATCACAAAGTACGTGCGCACATTCTCGGCCTACTCATAACATGCGAGTGCCCACGCTATAGAATGTTCGGGCCAAAGGGGCATGCTAAACGCCTTACCCACTAAAACTCTTACCATTTTATGGTCTGATTAATAACGTTCGAGGGAACCCGTAGAACCATAACCAAATCACGCCGTCCCGGTTCGCCTACTGGTTCTGGTTGAGCTCTCACCAATTATTGCAGAGTATGTGTATATGTGGTGATCCGTTTAGTTTTGGGCCTAGGTTAGATGAATCTTAGGTTTAAGTTTCTATATTATCTCTTCCTTTCCATGCTTTAACTCATAATTGTTCATCTAGTGTATAAATTAATCAAGTGCCACGTAGAAAACCACATTCCACTACAACTCTATTGGTTTCCGCCGCAGTTCCCTTGGGGACTGCTTTTGCAAGGGAAAGCAGACCGATCAGCAACGGAGCTCTTCCATCGCACAAAACTGATAGCAATTTAGGGACACTCAGTTCCGTCGTTGATCCCGTTCTCTTGCCATTCCCTCACAGAAAAACACAAACTTCTATTGCAAAACAGAAACGAAACCTTTTGTCGTGCATTCGTCTCTATTCCTTCGCACTTCATCACTATATTGTATTATACATCCTACTACTGTTATTTTTACATACATAAATATATATATATATGTTGATGCATGGAAAAGCATATAACAAGTTTCAAGGACCCACTCAGTCACTATTCACGTAAAGCACATCAAATGCATATCACGTTGAGCAAAATATAACATTGTTGTTGATTCACATTAAAGAAAGAGGTTTATATATGCATAAGAAAGATTGAGAGATTGATAGAAGCATTAAATGAGAAAATAATCTATTGAAAGGCCATCAGATGTGAATTCACAACTTCCTCCTTTCGGATCTCCCTCATTGTTCTCTTTTGCCTTTTCTTAAGAAATAATTACACTCCTGTGACAAGAAAAAAGAGCATTCTTATTGTACATAAAATTATGTTGATTTACTTAAAACTATATCTGAATGATTGAGTAAACATATAAGAAAGAAAATACGTAAGAAAGCAAATGATAGGAATGGTAAAGAAGATAGAGAAGTAAATACAAAAGTCAATAAAGGGTCTTGTTAATACACCCTACTCCTCTTTTATATTGCACACAAGACGTCAAGGTTGGGGATGAGACCAAAAGTCAAGTAGGGGTCTTTGCTAATATCTTTTTGGTGTCTGCAACTGAATATCTGTTTCCAAAATTAGATCTAAGATAACCATATGATCTGTCTTCTCCAATCATATTGATCTTGGGTTGTGAATACTTGAGCCATTGAATGGGCAAAGATGTAGTAAGCATGTCTACAATCTAATCATGAGATGAAAGCAAATGGTACCGAAGGTTTTGTTGGAACTAAACTGTAGTTCTACATCTATAAACAGGTCATAACATGTTGACATCAACAACAACCATAAATTCATGGAAATACATAACCATACAGTGCATGAAACAAGCAAAGAATAACGAAAATTAGTAGTAAACTTATCCGATTGAGTTGTCCTTATATACTTGTTTTAGAGAACTCAATGTCATGCTATTAAGTACGCAAAGGTACCAATGTTTTTCTCTAAGGATAAAACAATTACCATAGTAGGATAATGTACTTTGACTAAAGCCACATTTGACCACACCTCAATCGCCTAGTCGATCGAAGTGCATGGGCAATCGCTGCAATAGAGAGCGAGAGTAGAGAAGAGAGATTGTGCGAGCAGTTTTGGTGTTAATCGCTCAATTTAGAGGGGCCTAATGAGGCTTTATATTAAAACCAGTATATCCGAATATTGGATCCACTCCAACAATCATGTCTCCTCAAATCCATCCTTCATTACTTCATGCGTGTAGGGATTTATTTGACTGTTAGATAAAAAAAATTATGTAAAAAGAATACCAAAAACTGAACCTAAGCCCGAGCTCAGCCCAACGCATATGTGCGCATGCATGTGTGGTCTTTTATGTCTTCTCCAAGCTATTTAAGATAATTCACGAGAAATCATCTACATAAAAGGACATGTGGATTCTTCCAACCTTCAATATAGAGACTAAAGAATGCCCAATGGTATTCACATGTACAAGACCCTCACAACATGTGACTTTTAATCTTTAGACTTTCACCTTAATCAAAAGTATATCCAATAAATATTTGACGATGCTTAACATGAACCAAATGCAATTAATATTACATGAGTTTAATTAACCCAACCATCATTAATTGGACATTAAGTCTAACAATCTCTAAAAGGTTTAAAGTTGGAAGTGCCCTACCGAGTACGTTATTATATTATGCTTTCAATGATAGTACATTCTAGTTTAAACAATTACCTAAGTTATCCAAGGAGAACTTACGTCTTGAACCTAAACCTTCAGTATAAAGGTATCTATTGGTAACAACATAATAAAGGTTATGATAATGATCTTTAGGGTTGATGCATTAATGATCTTGCATCCATATCATGTATCATGATTAATTTTAGAGAACAATCTAATTCTCCTATTATGTCCTCACAATATCAATCAATTAGTTTGGCATCTCAAATGATGTATTGCTAGCATCATATTGTAAGAGTTGATCTTATTGAAAGAAAAATCTTTTACTAACTTTCAGTCATGACACTTTAGGTTTATAGGATACGCACATATACTCAAAGTATCACTTTATTATTAAGTATCATCCTATTCACCCAACAATTTGCTATTACCATATTCATCCTACTTTGTGGGATCTTCACTTAGTTAGGTTAGATTGTCACTGCTTGTGAATAAATCATGTATGGGCTTAGTTTCATCCTCGGCCTATATTTCTCGACTAAGGCTACTATTAGACCTTTAGTCAAATGATCGGTTATATTATCTTTGATTTAAATAAAATCAACAATCATAACCCCATCAAACACAAGAGCCCTTACAAACTTAAGTATGACTTTGATGTGTCTCTATTGCTTTTGATTGTATTTGGAACTACGTATATTAGCAATTGTGGTCATTCTATTACAATACACTAAAATCACAAGTAGCTTTTTTTATAATAGGTAAACTAGATATAAGTCCTTTAAGTCATTTTACTTTCATTCTAGTCTCACCCAAAGCACGTAGTTTTGTCTATAAGATAGAATGAGTCAATATGGCATGTTTCTTAAATTTCTAAGTGATAGTGTCACTACCTACAAGGAACAAATATTCAATAACACTATTACTCATAGAGTTCTTCGCAATCTAGCTTGCATCATTATAGTAGAAGGATGTTTATTGTAATACAACCCAAGGAAAATAGTTTCCTTCAAATAACACAGTACTCTTTCTAAAGCTTCTCAATGAGTTCTTTCTGAACAACTAGTGTACCTACTCAACTTATATGCAACAAAAGCAATATTTAGTCATGTATAGTTAGTTAGATACATCAAACTATTAATAATGTAAGAGTATTGTAACTGTAACAATAAGTACACATACACACATTGACGGGTAAGCTGGGGTAGGCAGATTCGATCCCTACCATATGCACACCCAGGTGCCAAACTCTATAGTCATATATAATATTTAGACATACATATGTTGCTAGCTATTAGAAAAAATATTTTACTGTTATAATTTTAAGCCCCAAATTTTTAAGTCGTATGTAGTAATCAATTTTCGGTTTAGGCCTCAATTCATGTATAGCCACTGTTGTTGTCAAGCAAGCCATAGACATCTACCAAGTGAGGCACACCGGTTCACAAGCAGGAATAGATGATTTTGGCCCATTTAGGAGGGGAACCCGTGGGATCGATCTCTTGACCATGTTTAGCATCACATGGTTCCGGGTCCCCATGCATGAGCAAAAAGTGTGGCAGCTGGCACTGTTACAACTACCTGGATCATATCAATAGCTACTTGCTCTTCCGGCGCATCGCAAGCTCAAGGAAGGTTCGCCAACAAAGTTGGCACGTCTCTTACTGCTGTAATTTTACGCTATGGAAGGCGAAGCTATATTTGTTGGAATCAGAGGGAGACCCACCGTCAGCGTGGACTCGTCATCCACGACATAACTGGGAGACGTCGATCCATTGGCCACACATCATTCCGTGATCACCAAGTTCCTCTCGTGTGACGCTTCGAGTGAGATTTTGAAATCTCAACCGTTCAATCTCATCAAGAATGTGATTTGGACATCTCGGCCGTTCATTTTTGCCACCAAGCTGTTCTTCTATTTAAGATCACAAAAAGAGTCCAGCTAAGGTAGAATAGAGACAGACTGAGAGATGAAGAACACGGTGGTGCTCTTCCCTACGCCAGGTGCAGGTCACCTGCTCTCAACCATTGAGCTAGCCAAGAGACTATTGAACCATGCTCATGACAATCTCTCCATCACCATCCTCCTCATCCGTCTTCCTTTCGACTCTGCCTTATCCTCTACCGATTCCTCCTCAAACGTTGCTGCCATCTCAGCTTCCGGCCTGGACATCAACTTCATTGAGCTACCGCAAGTCCCCGCTGCTGAAGGTGAAGGTCCTCTAAAGCACTTCGGAAACATAGACAAGCACAAGGATTCCGTTGCACAGACGCTCGCGACTATGAAGTCCACCACCACCATCTCCGCCTTCATCATGGACATGTTCTGTGCCTCCATGATCCCCATCTCAGCAGAACTCAACATCCCGAGCTTCATCTTCTTCACATCGGGAGCGGCGGCACTGGCCAACTTCCTCTACCTGCCGACCATGAAAGAGAAGTACGAGTGCGATCTAAAAGACCTAAATGAAGATCTTGAAATTCCCGGCGTACCGCCCATGCCACCTTCTGCCCTGCCACTCAATCTGCAAGAGAAGAATAGCCCCACCTTTCAGTGGTTTTTGGAAATCGCCCATGCTTACTGTCGGGCGGATGGGATTCTTGTAAACACGTTCTTGCAATTGCAGCCACGAGCCGTCAATGCCTTGACTGAAGGGCTGTGCTATCCCCAGGGCAAAACCCCGCCAATATACCCCATCGGACCTTTGCTCAGTCTGGATACCGGGTCAGGTAGTGACCATGAGTGCATAAAGTGGCTGGATCAACAACCCTTCTCCTCGGTCCTGTTCCTCTGCTTCGGCAGCATGGGCGAGTTTACAATCAATCAAATTCATGAGATTGCACATGGGCTGGAACTTAGCGGACATCGGTTCTTATGGTCAGTAACGGTCAAGTCGACTGATCAGGGTCAGTATGGCTTCGCCCAGCCTCGGGATGCAGATTTGGATGAGGTACTACCAGCTGGGTTCGTGGAGCGAACGAGAGACCGTGGGTTGGCCTGGCCAAAGTGGGTACCTCAGGTCGCTATACTGTCTCACCCGGCGGTCGGCGGGTTTGTATCACACTGCGGGTGGAACTCAACTCTAGAGAGCATATGGTTTGGCGTGCCCATGATCAGTTGGCCACTCTACGCGGAACAAGGAATGAACGCGGTCGAGTTGGTGAATGATCTGGGTTTGGCGGTGGGTCTGAAAAGGGAGGGAACGAGCAGTACTGATGTAATGGTGAGAAGAAAAGAGTTGGAAAAGTCAGTCAGGACACTCATGGATGGCGAAGAAGGGAAGAAGGTGAGGCAGAAGATGAAGGAAACAAGTGAGCTAGCAAGAAAAGCAACAGTAGAGGGAGGATCGTCTCACTCACTCCTGGCAACATTGGTGGACCAATGGACCAGCACAGAGCAGTAATTGTTTATCTTTTCCTCTTACATGGCTGGATCCTGATGGTGCTTTTGTATCTTGTGCTCGAGAATCTACCCCTCATTATCTTGAGAGAATTTAAATAGTTACTTTGTTTTGTGATTTTGTTCAATTTTTTAGTAAAAAAAAGTAATATAGTGTGATACGATATGATACGTATTGTGAACCAAAACTATACATGATACGGTATGCTATGAACAATACTGGTTGGATCCATGTCACTTAGGGGTTATTTGCATGCCGAAAGCCCAAAAGGGAGGGTCCACCAATAAGAGAGATGTTTGCTTGTCTCAAGTTATCTTCAATTAGTATCACACTAACTATTTGTCTAAAAACCTCATTACAGCTTGATGTTTTCTTGTTTGTCGTACATCTATCTCAATATCTTCATTTCTTATATAAATATGTTCTATATATATGTTAATAATAGGCTAGCAACACTTGGTATCTCTTTTAATATTTTAGGTATTTTGGAAGATTTTTAAAAGAAAAAGTGAAAGATGATTATGTCAGAGTGGAGGATAATAGTTTGACTACTTAAGCAGATCTTAATGTAAAGTCATTGCACGGAGAGGCTGTAGATCATGCATTACTTCTAACATTTTTATAAAATATTTTCTCTAATTTTACTATTGTCATGCAAATTTGCTACAAGGAACTTTTATTGGCAACTAATTGTGCTTCAAGCTTGAAAATCCCATCTCCCAGCTAGGGTAACGGAATTCTTTCGCTCAGCTACTACAGAATCCCTGTCTCAATAGCTAAGGACGGACTTGGTCGCTATTCCATTGCTAGATGGTGACCGAATAGCAAGGAAAGTTGTTCCTGGTTGAATTCCGTCGCGCAATTTGCTTATTTTTGTTGTGAAGTTTGATTGAAAACTACAACTGAAAATGTTCTCAGGTTTGTGTAACCACACCTACTCCATACGTATCTAATAAAATAAATAATATAATGTGATAGATAATAAGGAGAAATGTCATTAAAAGGATGCAGATGTAAACTTTTTACTTTGAAAGATGCACTAGAGTGATTTTGAATGAGTGAGTATGCAATTGGTTATTTTGTTATTTGCCCCAAGTAGAAACCGTCTGAAATTAAATTATGAAGCTCAAGCTCCGCTCCAACCATGTTCCATAAGCTCAGACTCATCTCGAGAAGTTCAGGATTTTCCAGCTCTATGGCTATTGAGCAGGTACAACTCTTCGCAAGTAGCTGCAAAAGGTACAGTTCCTGCACTCTTAGCCAGGTCCATAGTAATTAATTCAATTCACATTGTCCAAGGGACCGTATATTAAATTCACAACTTGAGCTTTACTCCTAGACAAGATTCAGCGCTCGAGTTATAGTCGAGTTGATATCAAATAGCTCATGAGTAGCTCGACTCACTTGCACCCCTATATACGTCCAGCACCTTAGTGGGAAGAGTCAAGGCATATATGCCGATTGATTCCCAGATTGCCATTCATGTTGCATTCTACCTTTCTATGGCAGATATAAACTTCTCTAAACTTTAGTTGCATCAGATATAAATAACGCAAAATTACTAATGACTGGCACATTAGCTACTTGCACATCAAATCATTATGAAGAAGTAAACGACAATCTGTGTGTGAACCGCACAACTTTCAAATGGAATTTTGATTTGCCCTATGTCTGCACGAGTGCAACAATTGAAAAGACCATGCAAGAATGAATAAAATATTTCCAAAAACAAGATTGTGACTCCAGGATGTGTATACAACAGCAGCTATTGCTTAATCTGTTTTGAAATTTTCTAGTTCTTCAATTAAAGCTAGTTTATATATTGCAATATGGTGATCAAGCAACTAAACTGTCTATTTTTCACCAAAATCAGAATCAAACCATATGGATGACCTCCACATCTGTCTACCTGTGACTTGAAAAGTTTAGCAATCCATAAGAATCATAAAAGGTTGTATGTTCTAAGAGAGAGATCAGCACGCAAAGACAGCAGGAAGTTGATATATTCAATAGTCTTGTTTTAATAGACGAGTGATAGTTTTACACATGATCACCACCACGAAGAGCCAGCACAAGATGAAGAACAGAACCACCCTCAATGTTATAATCACGAGCTGTCTTGTCATCAGCCAACTGTTTGCCCGCATAAATGAGCCTGTAGATGCAGCAAATAAGTTTCAAGTTTCAACACAAGCGAAGTAACAATTCAGTGGAAAACAAGTTGAAATTTTGTAGACTTGTCAGTAAATTCAAGCATCACCCAAGGAAATCGCCAGTCTAGATGACAGTGCAATCTGTATTACTATACCATGGCATGTCATATATCAGATCTATATATCAGTGAATTAGCGTGTATCATATGATGGGTACCGAATCTATAGGCTTGACACAATACTGTATCATTATGTGGTTGCATATTGTCAAATATTTTCCATATCGACCAATATTCTACGAAATAGTGGTGAACATATACGTATAGATAAGTACGACTTACCTCCGCTTCCACTTTTATATGTACTTTTTCACTTACTATGCATCATCTTATGATGGTTTTATGTGATTAATCTGCACCCATGGTAAATAAGATTTTTCCTTTCCAGTTTCTAAGACTTCTTTTTTATTTCTTAAGTTTCTTTGGAAAAGAAAACGATACAGCCCCCTAGAATACAGCTAAGACTGCTGTGTATCACGTTCAATACTAAATAAGCACATCCTATGGTTGTGACCAACTTCCAAGTTGAACAAACCTGAAAGTGTTCTGGATGTTTTGCATGAAGAAAAATCCACGGGCCCTTTCTTTTAAGCAGTGAAATTACTTGTCATTCAATAAAAAGATTGGATTTTCAAAGTTTTACAATCATAAATAAACATGATTGAAATAATCCAACTTTGCAAAAAGACTCAAAGAACTGCCTACGTGAACCATCTCACTTTTAAAGTTGAGCTACAACTAGCTGTAAGAAGAACATGGTGCTTGGACGCTTCAAGAGGGTTTTATCATCATCAAGATCACACACAAAGGCTTGTCTAGAAAACCCAAAATGGAAAAGAACGTAGATCCCTCCCTGAAAGGAAAGAAACACAATTTTGTATACAAGGATATACATTTCTTCACTTGCCTTGACTTAACCAACCACAACTGCCCAAACAATGCACAACCCCTCCAGATTAGGGGGCTGGTTGATGTGAACCAAACGATTATTAGGCGTTATGGTTGCAATAGTTTCTAGCCTTCTAAGAATTCTCCGCCACAGCCGAAACTGATAAGGACAATGAACCTGGTAATCACCACTAAACCCAAGCTAGACGAGTTTAGATGAGATAAGGGGAACAAAAATACTTCCAAACAACAAAATACATCCAAAAAGAATTGTAGTTCATTTCATTCCAATGTCTTAAATAGAGATTACAAAGTAGTAATGACATGCATTAAAACAAGTTGGAAATAGCACCTAGGAACTAAATCTACGTGGTTATCCTTAAAACTAAAGGAAAAGAGCTTGATTTAAAGGTTAACCGGCTCACTAATGAGCATGGTAATAAGTTGGTACTAGTTTGGACAACCATTTATGAAATATTTTTGTGTTGGATCTGCCACTGCTTGACTTGTCCTAATTAGATTGTGTTACTGGTCCCAGGATTCGACATGGATGGATTATGTTACGTGGAATACCATTGTATTTTATGATAACCTCAACATTACAATAATTCCTAGATACGTATATATATACTTATATTATTCTTGAGATGTGAGTTGATTAAAGCTTGATTCCGAGGCATTTTTCAGTTTTTCATTTTTCAGCCTTTATTTTCCAATCATAACCTCTAGGTAGAAGAAGATTCATCCTCGAATCTATTGGTCTTTAGTAGTTGCATACAAGAGTTACAACATTTAAGCATATGGTGATGGTGATGGTGATGGTGATGGGAGCTAGTTTTTAATCTAGTCCAACCAACACCTAAATACTTTGCTTCAGCCTTTAGGATCCCATAGTTCCCTACTATTAGAGGTTCCAAACGATTTCCAACAGTTGTGATTGATAGAGAACTCAGTTGTGCTGGATGCAAGAAGGCATGCTTCTTGATCGTCATTTTTCCATGATAGAGACTTGCAGTGTGAGATCAGGGTACTGACTTCATATAGATTTTTCTTAAAATACAAATGATGGTGGCCAAAATTCCATATTATAAAAGAAATATTCTCCCTGATAGGATTTCTTTACCTTGAGATTGCTCAGTTGATCATCTTATTTGTTTTCCAAAAAGATATCATCTTATTTGTTTTCCAAAAAGATAAAGGGATAAGTGATGGTTGTAACTGTTCTTCAAACATCCTTTTCACTGTAATAAGTTAGCTAAACTGAGGGCCATCTATGGTGCAGTTCCATGTAGCTGAAATCAAGTCTCGTGTGTGTGAGTTCTCTTCATTGGAAACATATTGTGTTGTTTTCATGATCGGCTTGAGGTCCACCATTGCACTCCTTGGTAACCAATTTGGTTTTAGTAAGTGTGTCTAAAACTTATTTTGGTTTTGCACAAGGTTTTCAAGAGAGTTTGAAATCTTTTGAGATTCACCATAGTATTCACTACTATCCTTGAGCATGTTTATAAGTTCTGTAGTGCTTTATTTATAGACATATGACCAATCGATGAGTTTGTGTCTATATCCAAAACAAATGTAACATTTGGTGGATTGATTATAGGTGTACATTTACACAGATTCTTCAACAGATTTTTTTTTCGATGGGATGATGACTAGCTATTACACGATGCTCGCCTTGTTGTCTTCTAACAATCCTGTGAAGAACTTGAGATATCTCTTGTAATTACTTCTGCATTTGTTATTATCATTGGTTAATTCAATTCCGGATGGTGTCTTTAAGGGATAACCCTTCACCTTCCAATAGATTAAGAGCAAACAGAAATCGATGAAAATCTAATGCATTAGAAGTAGACATGATTCTAGGACTATGATCAGAATGGTACCACAGGTTTATGTTGTGACAACGGGTAGGACTAGTAAGGCAAAAGATTTTAGTAGAGCGAAATGATTACAACGAATGGGGAAGGGGTTGATGAAAGTAATAACACAGAACAATTTGATTAATTGGGAAAGAAAATAGGTTTTAAAGGGAGGATGAGAATAACATGACAAAATGAAAAGTATTGAATTATCCTTATGAAGAGATCACTTTTGCAATGTGAAGGATCTCAATGAAAGCACCAAATTATGTGAACCAAATGGTTATTAGGCATTCAATTTGCAATGGTTTTTAGCGTTCAAGAAATTTTCTGCCATAATCGAAATTAACAAGGATAATGAACCTCGTAATCACCACAAAACCCAAGCTAGACAAGTTTAGATGAGATAAGGGAAAGAGATACTTCCAAACAACAAAATTCCTCCAAAAAGAACTGTAGTTCGTTTCATTCAAATGGCTTAAATAGATATTACAAAGTAGTAATGACAAGCATTAAAACGAGTTAGAAATAGCACCTAGAAACTAAATCTACATGGTTATCCTTCAAACTAAGGGAAATGAGCATGATTTAATGATTAATCAGCTCATTAATTAGCATAGTGATCATTTGGTACTAGTTTGGACGAAAATTTATGAAATGTTCCTCTGTTGGATTTGCCAATGCTTGACTTGTCCTGGACTTGGATTGTGTTAGCAGTCCCAGGATTCAACTTGGATGGATTATGTTCTGTGGAATACCGCTGTATTTTATAATGTCCTCAACATTACAATAATTCCTAGATATGTATATATATATATATATACTTATCTTGTTCTTGAGATGCGAGCTGATTAAAGTTTGATTATAAGACGTTATTCGATTTTCTATTTTTAAGCCTTGATATCTGCATCATTGGCTATCTAACAGAAAGGTAAGTAGTTTGATACCTAAGTGTTCATCTGATATGGGTCCTAGGTTATCAACAACATGTTGTAGCGGTAGCGGAATGTAAAACACAATAGTGGGAGACCTGCAAGGGCCGCTATAGCGCCACTAATAGTGCTATAGCAGTCCGCTTATAGCACTGGTAGCAGACATTGGTATTTAGGTCAAGTCGATTGGACCGACCCGACCCAACCTACTTAAATAGGTTAAAAATCCTAAAGTATTCTTCTTCGCTTGTGCCTCTCTCTCCCACCTTTGGGCACCGTCTTCTCTGCTCATGCCTCTCTCCCACCTCTCGGCAACGTCTTCTCCACTTGTGCACTCTCCCACCTATCGGGTGCCTATCTCTCCCATCGACTGCCTCTCAGTTGCCTCTATCTTCCACCTCTCTTTCCCACCTCTCGGCTGCAACCGACTGCTTTGTGTGACTGTGTCCATCGGCCATCTCTGCGTGATTACATCCACCAGCGCCTCTACGTGACTGCGTCCATCAGCTGCCTCCACTTATCGACTTCCCTATACTTCTAATTTGATAAATTTGAGTGTTGTTGTTGAAATAGTTTCAATCAAATTAACAATCTTTTAATTTGATGAAGGCAAGTTCATGTAGGTGCCAAGATCGACCACAATTTAGTTGAAGGGATGAATCCACCTTATTCCAAACTTCAACATTTGCTTTTCTACGACATCATCCGAGAAAAATAGGGAAAAACTAATCACTGCAAAGTCAAAATTAGGCCCTTTACAAATTTTTTCAAGGATCAAATCATAAACCACCTGAACTTTTGAAATTCTTCATTCTCCCCCAATTTATATATGGGTTTAGGAATTTTGATGTATGTTATGCTTCTCATCTACTTGTTTGCAAATTATTGGTTGATAAACTTTAATTTTTATTGTTAATGCTTTAATCATGTAATTTCGTTTATGAAATTGCATTATTTTCTGCTTTCATGCTTTTGAGGTTTTTCTTTGCATCTAGCAGTCTATTTATTTCTTCTAAATCTGAAGCACTCTCTTCTTTGGTCACTTTTCTGGCTAGGGTTGACACTAGTTCAGAGTGTATTTAGTTGTGTGATTGATATTTGTGTTTCTTGATATTTCTTAAAAACTAGAAAATCTATTATATATATATATATATATATTATTTTTTAATCATAAATGAAAGTGTACCACTATATCTCCACTACCGCTATATTAGGGTCAACCGCTAACAGCCCACTAACCGCAATTGATAACATAGTATGGGTCAGATAAACCCTATCCTATTTATTAAAAACCAACCACTGCCTTTCTTGGAGAAGTACAAGACTAGCAACATAGAAATAGCTTATTTCGAGTGATTAAGAGTTTAAGACTAAAACACAAAACCAAAAGGAACTTATAAGACTATCATTAAGGGGGAATCTATTTTCATCAAAATGCAAGAAAAGTAAATTGTTGTTGATAATTAAAGGTTGAATCGTCCACGAAACAATTTGTCACAGCGCCAAGAACTCAAATCATCCAAATATGGATGTCACACACAAATATCTCAATAAGAATGCGGAAGCAAGACAAACTCCAAACAAAAGTTGTACAAAAACAACATACTTTATTCATGAGGTAGTAGAGTATTTATATGTCACAATACATAGGAGTGGGATGAGAAAGAGAAACTCCCATACACTGCAAGTAACCAACGTAACCAAACAATCTCTTTGGTAGTAGATGTCATAGCACGATATTCTCGTCTTCGGTTGAAGATTGAGAAACAATAGATTATTTCTTGCTCTTCCAAGAAATAAAAGAATCACCCAAAAATATACAGAAACCAAGAATGAGACTTGCGATCCTGTGGGATCACGCCATGATCAAAGCATCGAGTATGCACGCAGCTCTAAGGAAGAGGTTGATGGAAATAAAAGACTATGAAAGACTGCGTACCTCGAAGATATCACAAAATACGAAGTACAATTTCTGCCCAATGAACTGTAGTAGAAGAAGCAACAACCGACTAACAACATGAACAACATATGCAATATCTGGACGAGTAATAGTAAGGTATACCAAGCTCCCAACAATAGTACGATATAAAGTAGGATCCGACAAAGCGTAAATCATCGAAGAAGAAAACTTTACATTAACCTCAATGGGAGTGTCTACATGCCTTATTATTAATAAGTCTAGCTCGCTCAAGAATATCTCGCAACATATTTCGACCGAGAAAGAAGATAACCTCTGGGCGAGTAGGTAGGCTACCTCAATACCCAAGAAATATCGTAGAGAACCCAAATCCTTCATTTCAAACTGCCTAGCTAACTCGTCTCTTCAAACCGAAATACCATGAATATCGTCACCAAGCAATAATCATGTCATCAACATATAAAGACAAAATGATACGACCCGTACCGCATGCACTTAACAAAAAGAAGCAGAATCATGACTACTTGAAGCAAATCCAAGGGAAGCGATCAATAACGGAAAATTTTCAAAACCAAGTTGGGGTGCTTGTTTGGAGACCATATAATGCTTTCGAGCTTGCGTACATGCCCCGTAATCATGTAAAACACCGTGAGTGGGTGCCATATAAACTTCTTCTTGAAGATCTCCATTCAAGAAGGCATTTTTAACATCAAGTTGAAAGATATGCCACCGATGAACCGAAGCTACCGCAATAAGAGTACGAATAGTAGTCATTTTTGCAACAGGAGCAAATGTTTCCTCATAATCTATACCATACTTGTTGAGAATGCCCTTTTGCAACCAACCTAGCTTTGTATTGTAACACCCACTGGTAGGTGTCGCATTTATGTTACTTTATTACCCAAAATACCCTCAATAGTCATAAAAATGGGATGTTATGATAAAAATACGAGTTGTAAAATTTTTTTTCTTTCTTCATGGATAACAATAAAATAGACTTAAGCGAAAATAAAACTATTATACAACACAACCTCACACATAATTTACATCATATACATATTACACAAGTGCATTGTCAGCTGTTATTTATTACGAGACCATGTCTCGGAACAATAAACACACTTAAATAATTACACACATAGTTTATATCGAGAATTCAAACTGCTCAAGTTTAACTAAGTAGAAGACCCCTCAGACGGGTCCTCCTCTCGGGTTCCTCGAGCAGGTAGGAATCCGTTAGCAATGACGAGTAGCCTTACATGGACAGGTGTCCGGTCGACGATACTATGTTGATTTCCATTGGGACATAATTTCTAGTATCCCAATGTCGCCTGATATGCAAAGGAAATTCAACATGAACAAAGATAGATAAAACGGATCTCTGCTGAAAAATGGATCTCCACGAAACAGTCTACTAATACTAACAGTCAGGTACCTCTCGTAAATAAGTCCTCGTTCATCTGGGACTTGTCCTCCATTCTCCAGCCTCCTCCGTGAAATTGTAGACGTACATATCCGAAGAAACTGGTTCTTGACGTCATACTTGCCGACCATGTTGCGTCCCCACGATGTGAGAAGTAGTTCCTCTTCTCCTTCTTGTACCGTTTTTCTCAACGTCTTCACCCAATTATAAATACAATATACGCGTATATACATACAAAGAGCAGTGAGATCACCTACGCCAATACCAAACATGATAGCACTGAGTAGATAATACAAACAACATATCATGCAAAAATATCATATCATGATCACAATTATGCCATCATCATAGTATAAAATAATAATTATCATTATGCCACTATCACTTGTTTAAATCACCGAATAATTACGTAACACCATCATATAGATATAGATGCTCAGTTTCATGCATGCGCACATAAATGCAATGTCCTACTCCATGAGCTAATACTCAGTCGGAGTCATGATTGAAATGGAGCTAATACTCAAGTCGAGTGACTGAAAAGATCTGTGCTTCAGGACCAAGTGCTATAATTATATCTTGCACATCTAGCACATACACGCAGTCTTTGTCGATCTCGATTAAGAATAGTGTCTCGGTCCGATCATCTTGGAGTGTTGTGACTCTGGCCTATTCTAACTCACGGTACATAAGAGCTACCAACCGCCCATTACTGAGCAACCCGCACCCCCGATGCCCCCAAGGTCAACAAGTGACCTACACTACGCGTATCGCACCCACTCAAGAGGTGTACGTTTCTCCCAGGCAATTAGCCATATACAATCCATTGGACCTTTTTCAATGTACGTGTAATGCACCAATTACCAACCAAAGGTAAATCACATAATTTCTCATACAAAGTTCAAATACTATTTTACGTTCGTAAAAATGGATTTTATGCCAATTATAGACAAATTGCTCAATTTCTTGTACAAAAGATTCACATATTGATTTTTAACTCGTAAAGTTTATCGTATAATTAATAACAATCTTATATTATTGCATTTTTCTCATTCAAAAATATTTTTGTCACGCTTTTATGGTCACGTAATATTTTATTATGTAAACAACGACATTAGTAACATTTCTATTACGTTTAAAAATCGCGTTGATAATTTTTTTTTTACCGTATTCTAAAATGCGTAAAAATATTCTTTCATTTTTAAATCGCTTAACGATTTTTCTACAACATTTCGATCGTTGGTCAAATATTTAAACGCTTTAAAATTACATTAGAAATATTTTAACATTTTTCAAATCGCATAATTTAAAAATTATGTTTTTGAGTTACGTAAATTATTTTTCACCATTTTTACCCTTCGTAAAATATTTCTTAACTTTAAAAATATTATTTTAGACTTTTCTTACAATAATAAACATTAATACTTTTCAATCTTGTTTCTTCATAACAAGATCAACCAAAAAAGAGTCTCCTCTATGTCTAGGTTTTCTATGCATTGAATTTGATCTAATATTTTCGAATTCATCTCTTAACCCATACATAAATAAAAAGAAATATTGATTATCTAAAAACTCTTGAAATTCATCCAATTTTTGAAGTTTTCCGAATTTATCAAAACTCCAAAGTTGAGTCCATCATTCCAAAAACTCATTATGATAATCTCTAATACTTGAATTCCCTTGTTTAAGCATAATCATTCTTTTCATTAAATCAATTTGAAAAACAAAATCATCTTGAGAGTGAAGTTTTTTCAAGTATTCCCAAGTTTTGAATGCACTTTCGAAAACGCTAATTCTATTTCTAAGTTTCTCATCTACATTTTGACAAATGATCGAAGTAATTTTTACATTCATTTTTTCCCACAATTTTAGATCTTTTTTATATTTTTCATGAGCTTTAATAATATCATCATCATCCAAACCATCTATGTTCAAAATCGGTTCTTTTATCGTACCATCAATATAATCCCAAAAATCTTTTGATAAAAAATATTTTTTCATGATCCTTGCCCAACTATGATAACATTTTGGGCCAATAATACATCTAAAATACTCATTTTTGCTTTCTATTTCGTATAAAATCAAAAGATTTATACTAACCTCAAATTTGGTATAATTTCTCAAAATTTGCAATCATGGCATGCTTCCCAATATGCTTAAATTATTCAATACGAGGCTCTGATACCATGTAAATTGTTGTTGATAATCAAAGGTCGAATTGTCCACGAAACAATTTGTCAAAGCGCCAAGAACTCAAATCATCCAAATATGGATGTTACACACAAATATCTCAATAAGAATGCGGAAGCAAGACAAACTCCAAACAAAAGTTGTACAAAGACAACATAATTTATTCATGATGTAGTAGAGTATTTATAGAGTTTACATATATACATTAGAGGCAACAAACAAGAGAAAAGAAAGCACAAGAGAGAGTAGTGCTTGCCGGCCAACCTTGGCCAGCACTAGTCGTTGGGGCTTCAACGACTATGGCCAGGGCCTTAGTGGCCCTATGCCATGTTCAAATAGTGCACGGGCCCTAATGGCCCATGCCACCCTATTACATTAACAAGAAAGACGTTTCCTTGAAATTGCCTTCCCGAAGGCTTAAGGTTGATTTGCATAAAAGCCAGATTTCATGTTTAATGTGTTACACAATCTATGGCTACCAAGGCTACTTTCCTCCATTATGTTTGTTTCAGCACCAAATAAGAACATTTGATTTTCCATAGGAAACCACTCATTTACTTTCACTTCGGCAAGCAAAGTCTCACTAGGCTAAACTTAACCAAAGAAAAAGAGGGAAAATTCAATCAAGACAATACCAGTAGCAGCAGACACGTCCAGAAATGCTTGACTTAAATAGCCCTAGCGTTCAACGCTAGTCCCGCATCTTTGTAATATGTCACAAACCCATTTGGAACCCTATGATTAGTGATAAAGCAGCTCTTGTTTCAGGTATATAAAGTATGGTCACCGTGCAACAAAATTACTGGAGATTGTTACTCAAGACTGTCAAGGTGTGAACTACACCTATATGCCAACAAATCCTACTGAAAACATAACAGTATAGTAAGGTGTTGAACCATGTGAGAGATAAAACCACACCAATGAAATATAGAGATATGAAACACATTATCTCGTACAACAATATTGATATGATACCACCTGGATGCGGAAGGACAAGTTTTAATTTTCTATACAAGTTGTGTTATTTTTTGACAAAAGCTTCCCTTGTAATTTGAGAACGTCTACCAGAAAAGTAAAAACTAGCAACTCAAGACATAATTCCCCATGAAACTGCATAGAGGCTGACAACAGTAACCTGAGTCAAGAGTGGATAAAGAATGTGACACAATCAGATCACCATGGAACCAAGATTAATAAAAACAACTTCAACCAAGAAGGCTTCTGTTGACAAAATACAGTTCAAATTCATGAAGAATGCATGGATTCACCTCTGTTGTACTGGTGGAATGCCTTCTTTCTCTTCAACACGTTCCTTGATCCTTTCGATGGTGTCGTTGGGCTCAATATCAATCTCAATTTCCTTTCCAGTAAGCGTTTTAACCTTGATCATGGTCCCACCCCTCAGCCTCAAGACCAAGTGCAGGGTGGACTCCTTTTGAATGTTGTAATCGGCCAGAGTCCTCCCATCCTCTAGCTGCTTCCCAGCAAATATTAGCCTCTGCTGGTCTGGGGGAATACCCTCCTTATCCTGCACAATGACAGCACCCGTTTTCTCTATATCAAACTAACACCCAATAAATTAAAGCAATATAAGGAAGGGAAATTATTGCAAAGGAAAGTAAGGGGAAATCTACCAATCGAGAAATAAAACAACCCTTCACTTAATCAAACCTCTCACTCTCATAAATCAGACTTCACATGTGAATCCTAATGAAACCAAAAACTATGAAAGAACACCACAAAGGAAAAACCTGAAAATTGCAATATATACAAAGTTTTTAAGGCACAAATCCATCATATTCCTTCAAAGGACATTTAAAACCAACACTGATGACGACGGTCCTTTGGTGTTTCAAAGTGTAAGATGAAACCATGATAAGAAGCTAAATGGAAGCGCGACATACAGACAGAGATGGAAGCACCGAACTAAATGGAACATGAAACAAAACAAGGACTAGGAAAGCATGAAACAGATGAATAAGAAGAGAGAAAAAAAAGATGTCATAAGGGAGAAATGAGAATAACCTGAATCTTGGCCTTGACGTTGTCGATGGTATCGCTGTTCTCGACCTCCAAAGTGATCGTCTTCCCCGTTAGCGTCTTCACAAAGATCTGCATCCTCCCGCCCTCTCTTTCTCAAAGAAGAGCGAGCAATCGAAAAGAACGCTTCCTTTCAAAATCGGTCGGGTTATTTTATTTTTGGGCCCAAAGATTCTCTCTCGCTCTCTCTCTTGAAGCTGAGAGAGAATGGAGGTAAAGGGATGATCATGTTGGCCGGATGTGGTAAAGCCAAGGCATCCAAATAAACGGGCACACCACTTTACTTTGCACACCCCAAATTTTGTGAACGTCTAAGATTTTCTTTCTCTTCTCCACCGTAAGATATGACGATTTTTTCTTCTTCATTCGATGACCTTTTTCGTTTGATTTTTGTTAATCATAAGTTTTATATGATTATTTGCAAACAATCACCCTCAATTAGTTACTTACGAACTTATTTAGAATAAAAGGAGCAAAGAAACAAGAAAGAACAAAAAAATTAAAAAATTGTTTGATATGCTTATTTTCTTGATTTCTTTTACTTTAAAAGCTTGGTTTTAGTGAGATCATTGTATTTTCATTATTTTACTTAAATCTTTCGATTTTTCAAACATTTTAAGATGATTTTTTATTTTAATTAAAACCGAATGAGTGACTGAAATCGTGAAAGAAAATGTAGTATAGGCACGTCCCTCCTTATGGCAAGACCCCCCTTTTGCAACAGGTGTATCAGTAGACTTGCATTCACCCATTTTAAACTTCTTGAGGATATAGTCAATATATATCTCCTGACTCAGGCATAAGAGTCTAGATTCTCTATCTCAATAAATCTTTATTCTCAGGATATAGGATGCTTCCTCCATATCCTTCATTTCGAACTTGGAGTTCAACCATGACTTGGTTTTGACAATCATCTTATTGTCGTTTCCAGTCAACAATATGTCATCTATATATAATGATAGGATGACAAAGTGGCTCCCACTGTTCTAGACATATACACAATGATAAAGTTTATTAGCCACAAACTCAAGTTCTATAATGGTATTTTGAAAAGTCAAATACCATTGACAATGTGACTGTTTTAGGCCATATAGGGATTTTTTCAACCTATATACTTTATCTTCTTGGCCTTTAACAACAAATCCTTCGGACTGCTGCATGTATATGATTTCTTCTAAATCCCCGTTTAGAAAAGTTGTCTTTACATCTAACTGATATAAATCTAAATCATAGTATGCAAATATTGCAAGGATTATACGTATGAATGCAAATTTTGCTACTGGGGAATATGTCTCAACATAATCTATCCCCTCTTTTTGCGAAAACCCTTTGCAACCAGCATCGCTTTAAACTTTTTGATTGTACTATCAACCTTATATTTCTTTTTCAGAACTCATTTATATCCTATGAATTTCTTTTCTTTTGGCAATTTAGCCAATTCCCAGACTTGGTTTTTCTCAATGGATTCAATTTCCTCATCCATGACTTTCTCTCAGTCTAATGATTCTGATGAGTTCATAGCTTGCTGATAAGTCAAGTTATCAGTCAACTCATCTAAATCCACTGAATTGCACACTTCTTCTGCAAGATAAGTGTGATAATCCTTTAAGTAAGATGTATTGACTCTTGGCCTTTTATGTCCAATTAAGGTTTTGGTTGTTTCAGGAAGATCTTCAATGGGCTCAAAAGATGATTGATCCTGATCTACCAGATCATCAATACATTCAACATTGTTTTCTAGGATGTCATTCTTAGTATATTCTAAGAATTCAATATCTCTACTTTCAATGAGTTCGTGCTCCTTATGATAAAAGTGATATCCTTTTGAACCTTTCGAATATCCAATGAATATACATCTTAAGGACTTACTATCTAGTTTATCTCTAGACTGATCAAGGATCTTTACATATGCAACAGATCCTCACCTCCTAAGATGACTTAGGTTGAGTTTTCTTCCAAACCACATCTCATTTGGTGTGGTGAAAACAACTTTACACGGTACTCTATTAAGTATGTAAACTGCTTTACTTACTGCTTCTCCCTAAAATACCCTTTGTAGAGAGGCCTCGATCAACATAGATCTTGTCATATTTAGCAAAGTTCTGTTGTATCTCTCAGCTACACCATTTTGTTGAGGTGTTCTGGGCATTGTATTTTGCTTTGCAATACCAAAGTCTTTACAGAATTCAAGAAATTCTACCGAGTTATATTAACCACCTATGTCTGATCTTAAGACTTTGATTGAATGCCATAATTAATTTTCTACTTCTTGCTTATATTCTTTAAAAGCATTAAGAGCCTCAAATTTATGTGCCAAAAGATATAAATATATATATATATAGAGTAATCATCGATAAAGGTTATAAAATAACCTTTTCCACGATGTGACTTTACTCTAAAAGGCCCATATAAATCTGTGTGAATAACCTTCAATAGGGTTGTTGCTCTTTTTGATTCTTTGGAAAAAACTTTCCTTGCCTTATTTGCTTGTATACAAGCTTCACACTTGTTGAAAGTATTTTCCTCAAATCCAGGCAATAAGTTAAAGTTGGATAATTTTCTCAGCTTTTCCAAACTTATATGCCCAAGGTATTTATGTCACATATTCACATCAACAATAAATGCACTCTCAATGTAACAGAAGAAGTACTAATTTCATTATCATAAAGCTTAAACAGTCTATGTTCTACATCGAATTCCGTAGAGAATAATATTCTCTCATGCTTTCCCATAGTTACCTTGTTAGGGATAAACCTAACTTCAAAACCTTTCTTTACTAAGGCAGGGACCGAGACTAGATTGCGCCTTATAGATGGCATAATTAATACATCAGTGAATACAATCGATTTGTCTTGTATAAATATTCTGAAGGATCCAATACCTACAATATTTGAGAAGGTATTATTTACCATGTAGACTTGATGTTCATCGGGTTTGTATTCCTTCAGATCCATTGTTCCTTCCTTGGTCTTCGAGATATGTCGTGTAGATTCGGAGTCTATCCACCAACCTGTCACTAGGCGGTCCATATACAAACACTCTGAAATTATGCAGATTATGTCCTACTTTTTTGACTATCTGCGTTGTGGGTTGTTTCCTCTATCTTTCTTATTGCGGCAATACCTTTTATAGTGTCCAATTTTTCGTAGTTGAAACACTTGACCCGAGAAGCAGTTTCTTGCAATTTTTTTAAATTTTGACCACCTTTTTCGTTATTCTTGCCAAACTTCTTATTTGGTTTATTTTTCTTCTAGTTGGTTTTGGACGTAGACCCTATCTCATCTTGTATCACTAGCAACTTTTTTTTCTTGTTTTTTTACCATATGTTCTTGCTCTATTTCTAGTTTCAAAGGCAACTCAAAAAGGTTAATCTCAAGCTCTAATCTGAGGGCAGTGGTGACCATGTTCCATTAAGGGGGTAGACTGTTTAATATCATTGATATGTGCATCGGTTCTGGAATGACTGATTTTTCTACGGCTAAGTCCCTAGCCATTACCTACATGTAGTTTACATGCTCTACTATATTATCTTTTTCTTTCATTCTGAAGGAGTTGTACTTTTGTAGTAGCAATTGCACATATAATTTGACAGTTGTGTAATACTTGATTGTTATTTAGTCAAACAACTTTTTGATAGTCTCATATTCTTCGAAGACCCTAATCAAGTCATCCTCCATGTAGGTCAACATGATTGTCCTTCTATAGTGTTATCCTTTAGAAATATTTTATACATTTCTACTTTTTGCTCAGTTGCGTTTGGAGGTGGCAGACACACAGTTTCCTTCAACACATACTTAACATCTTCAAGTGTTAGAGCTAGTGAGATTCTCCTGTTCCATGTTTGGAAGTTAAGACCATTCAACTTCTCAATTTTTGCCAACTCAGATACAAATATTTTAGAGCTCATTTTTATATGTTTGGCAATAATAACAATTAAACGATCTAAAAAGGAAACAAATATAAAACAAAGAGCACACATAGCAAGGATCATGTTAGAACAATGTATAATATCATAAAAACATACTAAAAACATTTCATAAACTACTTGGGGACAAACTTGTAATTTTCCCAAAAAAGTTTCTGCCTTTTGAATTTTCCAAATAATACCAGGGGTAAAACAGTAATTTTAGCTATCTATCAACTTTTGAAATTTTAGAAAAGGCCTAAGGAAAAGACTTGTAAAAGTACTCTTTGGTATTTCTATAAAATTCGTGAATGGTCGGGGTTAAAACTAAAATTTTAACCCTAAGGCCGAATCTGTAAATATTCAAAAGTATAGGAACAAACCTGTTTTTTGACATAGTGGCAGAAAGGAAATTATCTCAATCGGGAAGGGCAAAACAATAAAGTTAGAACTCGATATTTCATAATTTTTATAAACCGCTAGAGGGTAAAACTGACTTTTTGCATAATAAGGGCAAAACAATCTTTTTACTTGAAAATATTTGGATATTTTCATAATTTTCCAGTGGTAAAACTGTAAAATTTGAAAAACAGTTGGGGTAGAATGAACTTTTCAATCCACTGCCCGAGGCAACCCGCAGTTTCGGGGCCTGTTTAATAGGGAAGAGAGAGAAAGAGAGTGTGAGAGAGAGAGAGGGAGAGAGAGAGAGGGAGGGGAGATTGGTTGTTTGCCGATCAATAGTGTTCCCTTTCTTTTTTCGATGAAAGCCGGCGATGGGGAGGAAGAGAGGGAGACTATCGAGAGAGAGGGTGTTCGATCGACGGCCGATTGCTTTGCCTCGTTTCTCCTTCTTTCTTTTTTTTTGTTTTTTCGGTTCGCTCTCTGGCCTACGACGGTTCTAGGCTTTTGCTAGTCCGCCTTGTGGCCTTCGGCGGTTTTATCCCGCTCTCTAGCCTGCAGCGGTTCTGGCCCACTCTTGCTTGTCCGTCTTCTCGCCCTTGGCGATTCTGGCCTGTTCTTTGGCCTGCGGCAGTTCTAGCCTGTTCTTGCTTGTCCGCCTTTTGGCCGTTGGTGGTTCTGGCCCGCTCTTTGACCTGCGGCGGTTCTGGCCTATGGTGGTTCGGGTTCGTCGTGATCTATCTCGTTTTCTGGCCCATCGCGATCTCTTTTGTTTTCTAGCCCATCACGATCTCTCTCATTTTCTGCTTCCTCTTTCCCTTCCTTTTCCTTTTTCTCTCTCTTCTTTTTTTTCTTCTTTTCTCTTTTTTTTCTGAGAACAATTGTTTACCTTCTCTTTTCTTCCTCTTTTTTTTTGTAGGGTCAAATAACCGAGGCCCTGATACCAATATTGACGGATCTCCGAGGCTCTGATTGATTATATTGTTTTCTGATTGTCGGAAAACACTGCGTCTCCTTCCTGCGTCAAAAGCTTCAGACTATCTTCTGCAGCAAAAATGATGATTTTGTGATTCGAGGTTTCCTCACAGTGGCCTTATCCAGGGAGAGTGTTTCTTTTTGTATATTTTCTGTCTGTTTCTTTATATGCGCTGCTCTATTTATAGAGCAGCGTCTGCTCACTGTCTCTTGACTTTTCATGCTGAGTTTCCCTCTTTTGAGCAGTTGAATTCAGACGGTTACCGAAAAATCTGGTAACGGTCCAGCGATTACTTCATAGCTCTTATCTATAACTCCTATCTCCAATAATGGTCTGGATGACCAGTCCAAGCGTTACCAGATTGAGTTGCCAAGAATGACCACCGTAACTCTTGTAAAAAGGTCTTGCACCAAAAGTTATCATGGTTGCATGGTGAAGCACTTTGAGGGCTCAAGCCAAGCGAAGGATGGAGGATGCTCCATGTGTAGAGCATCGTCAAAAATCTTTGTCATGTGCACCATGTGCAATCATGCATGACACACTGATGCCACACACATGCATTGCTATTTGGGACCGCCATCGAGGGGGATGCGTATAAAAAGTATGGGCAATGAACATACACGAGTACCTGCGATGACCACAGAGAACATGTTGAGGGATGTTAGCATATGCCAACGATGAGCAAGGCTTGGAGCTGATCATTTGAAGGCATGTCCTTACATTAGGGGTCAATCGATGGGCTGGAAGTCTAGAGGCTGGCTAGGACGCAGCTAGTTCGAGGAGATGATGACCATGTGGTGGGCATGAATCAATGCAACTAGGTGTAAGCACGAGAAGGCCAATGCATGTGGAGGGGTGCATCTTGAGGATGATGTCTACATGGTGTAGGGAGTGGCAAAGGGGATTATGCACACCTCCTAGGACCTCAAGGGTGAGGTCCCCCTCACCTAGAGGATTCTTATAAAGGTACTAGATTCCCTACAAAAGTCATAGCTGCATATAAGTATCATGGCTAATATCACACATTTCACATCCATGAGTAGCGCTAAACTAATGCACATACTCTCTTATATTACCCATGTGCCTCAACTCAAAAAGGTTTTGACACACCAAGACGTGAAGGTCGACATGAACTTTCGATGAAGTTCCTTCCTTAAGTCTAGCCAAGATGTGATCGTGAGTATCCCATCTTCATCATTGATGAGATCTCTCCTTCACAAAGTGCATTTTTGAATCATAGTGTGCTTAGTGCATTTTGTGTACAGGTGTGTAGTTCGTTGAAATCGAGTGACCACATTATGGTGACATGGAATGTCACGAGTCATAGTTGTGCTTACTGTAGTTTGTGAGCGGTATGTGATCCAACCTACACATAATGGCAGACCTACATTTAGGATCCGTGGCACATGAGTCTGTTGGTTACTCATGAATTCTATAAACATGTACCTATATCACACTGCTAGACTAACCAAAACTTTGTGGTGAATTAAAAGATTGAATATTTTGTAAAACTATCATGCTCGTAACTAGAAGTTTTGTTTCATATGAAAAATCGAGAACTTTTACAATCATATAAATAAAACCTATTTGTTGTTAAACTAATTACTAAACTAAGTGTTAAGTATTTGAGGTTGGTTTAAAATTACTTTAACAATTTATCTTAATTAAATATTTTAGTGTAATATTAGTTTAAGAATATTAACTAAATAACATTATTGATTATTTGATTGCAATTTTATATTTAAACTAATTTTGATACCAAATATCAATAGCTAATTCATATAATTTTGAAAGTAATTTAAAAGATAAATAATTAATATAGATTTATTATTAATTTTGTAATTAACTAAGTAACTACTTTAAATTATTACATTATTATTTTAAAAGAATAATATTATAAATACATAATACTTGCATAAAACTGCTTTTTTGCTTATGTAGAATATATTTCGCTATGTAATCAAATTTATTGGGCACTTTTTTGGTGTCACGTTAGATTCTATTTTGCATGTGGCATGATCTATTAATGCGAAGGTGTAAACACCCAAAATATTTTCAAAAAACTTTTTATAATTTTTGCCTTTCTAAAAAAAAATTGTGGTTATGGGTCTTTTAAGGTTTTCTTTCAAAGACACCTTAAACGAGCCCATTTTCTCACCAAAAATTTGTAAGAACGTAAAAATAAGAGTAATTTACACCCCTTTGAAAAAATCCAATTTTGACAAAAATAAAAAATGACCACTCTGTCCTCATGGCCAAATAAATAGGTTTTGTTGTTTCAAATGATTTCTTTCAAAGAAAGAATGGCTTCAAATAATTTTATTCAAAGAAACAAATGAAAATAGGATATTGGGAAACAAACTCACAAAATGTTTGCAAAATAAAAATTTTACAAAATTACAAAACGAAATTCAAAAACAAAACAAATCCCAAACATGATCCCAAAGACTCGTCGGATCGAGGATAATCCTACACCGAGACCCTATATCCATGAAAGGGTTAAAACGGTTCGAGACCCTAAACCCATGAAAGGGTTAAAGCAGTTCGAGACCCTATACCTATCAAAGGATTAAAACAGTCAAAATGTTAAATGACTAACTCACGGAGCGAAAATAGGTCACTCATACAAATGACACTAGGGATGATACTCAATTGTACTCCAAAAAGGATATTTGAAGATGTCACTAAAATTCAATATTTTCAAATATATCTTAAAATAAATGATTTTAAAGAATTAAAACATTTTAAACCATAAAATAAAATCTAATTTGAGAAGAGATTGAATCAAGCAGGAAATTATTGTTACTTGAATGAGAAAGCGGAAGCAGCTCACCTAGAAGGATAAAGGTGCACATCCAAGACATGCAACACCCCCAAATACAAGTGGATCGAACCAAACTCAAGTTCAAGATGACCACATGTAACCAACCCAAAATCAAATCAAACAAAATGGGCACATGACCAAGTCCGATTCAAGTCAAGTTCAAGATGGGCAATACATATAACCAACCCAAAATCAAATCAAACAAAATGGGCACATGACTAAGCCCTATTCAAGTAAAGTTCAAGATGAGCAACACATTAAACTAGCCCATACCAAGTCAATAAAGGGCTATACATAACCAAACCCAATTCAAATTGAATCAAAGGAGTTGATCATCTAATTAAAGCAAGTCCAACTAAGGTAAGAACGAGCTTGGCCACAACAATAAGAACCAAGTTCGATCAAGTTAAAACAAAATCGACCAAGCCAAAGTGGACGAGTTAAGGCTATGAAGCAAGCTCAAGTCAACCAAAAGAAAAGTCACATGACCATAGTCAAGCTCAACCTAGGAGGCGGGCTGCATCAAAAGACTCATCCTAGTCAAGAGTTGCACCATAGTTAAGGCCCACTCAAGGCCGACTGCAACATGGAATGGGGCTGCACCTAGGGCCAACTTTGACCAAGGCTGTAGATCATCCATATGCCCCATGTGACACTCATGGGACCAACAAGGAATGGGCTGAATTGTGTCTAATTTGAACCCGTAAAAGGCCAGCCCCAAATTCATAAAAGGCTTTAGGAAGATGCTAAAGAATATTCTTTCCCTAGAGACTTCCCAAGAACTCTATAAATTTAGCCCTTGGGATGAATTTTGGAGGACGAAAAATTAAGAAAAGAATCCCAACAAAGAGAGAAAAGAGAGAGAGACAGGAGAAGATGGAGGATCCGCCCAAGGGGGAGCTTGCCAAGAAGATCGCCTAAGCCTTCCAAGCCCCAAGCCGGCTAGGTTTTGTTTTTCTCTCTCCTTGTTTTCTTTTTATCAATTCAAATACCATTTCATTTATAATATTTGAAGAGCTATTGTCTTCAATTAATTATAATAATTATGAAGGAGTTGCAAATCCATGCCAAGGATTATCAGTAAGAGGACCTTTAAGTTGTTTGAGATTATGTTTCATCTATCTCGATATAGGCTATATCATATACTCTCTCATCTCCTCTATGCTTAATGACATTATCATCTCTTCTCTCCTTTCTTGATTGTTGAATTTCTTCCAAATTAAAACACGAAGCTATAAGAGGGACATCATCATCCAAGTTTTACATGCAATGATATGAGTATATAAATCACTTTTATGATTGATTAACTATCCATAAATTGTGTAAGGGTAGGTAAAGGGTTATGATCACACATATATCCAAGAGAGCTATCCACTTCAAAAGAGATGTCCCAAGATTTTATATATAGATGAGCGACCTCCTCACATAGACACAAGTCCTCAATATAATTTTTTTTGGATGATCATTAATATATTAAGGATCAAATCAGATGCATTCATTAGCCTTCTATAAAGAAAACTCTAGAAATTTTAGCATCCTGCATCTATAGTGTCTGATCCTTGAATTTTCTAGCCCTTGTATTAAGCGAAAATTTTTGAAAATTGGTTGGAACCTTGCACTGGCTAAAATCCAGTAAAATTTTCAAGAATTTTAGACATGAGTAAGACCAAAAATAAAATCGATAAAAATCAAACTTAACTTCAGACAAAACCTGTTTGTACTGAATATCCCACAAAAGACCATAGGTAAAATTCATATAACTCTATCAGTAGATACCCAAAAATTATGAAAATATTTTTTTGGAAAGCTGATTTCCATAGATTTCTAAGTTTACCAATTTTATAAAAATTGAAGTTCTACGTATAGAGATATAGGTATTTTACTAAGTCTTTACATTTCTATCACATAATCTATTCTAAATTTCAAGGTTGGAAAACTTTCTAGATTTAATTTTGATTATTTAGAGAGACAAAAATCCAAACAAAAATACCAAAATAAATTCGAAACCTAGATCTTGCATAGGTAAATTTTTCTGGATTTTGGGATACCTAAAAGACCATAAAAAAATTACAAACATCTGCTACTAGAATAGGAACCACCACTATTTTTAAGAACTAAAATTGATTTTGCCAAGTGAATGACAAACTAGTTTTGAAAAATCCGTTTTGATTGAAATTTGTTTTAAAGAAATCTTAGATCATAAATTACTCTTTCCAAGCATCTATGCTAACATTTGAGTATCAATTCAGGAAGGTCTACGATAAGAATTCACTTATCCATAATTACCTAAAAGTCAGGAAATCACTTTGCAAGTTTGAGTAAACTTGCTTATATGCTCGCGCATAGTTTTTGCAAATTAAATTTTAAGTTGATTAACAGATGAAAAAATTTATTTATAGAAATAGAAGGTAAGCCTCATGCATGGTTCTAAAGTAAAATGAAATGACAAGGTACTAAGTGATTGATTTTGCAGCATACCAAAGTGGATATAAGTTGAACCATAGAGTTTAACTTTATTCTTTTCAAAAGTTTGAAGAACACACAATCACAATTTTGAAAATAAGAATAGGTAAATCGGACCACCATCCTTTACTTATCGAAGAAACAAGACACAAACCAAGTAAGGTGGATAGGCCTTTCCAATTTGAAGCTATGTGGTTGAGCCACTCGCGTTTCAAATTTTTTTGTCATTGGAGTGGGTCAAAGTCGTTTGAATTGATCAATCACCAGCGAAGTTCACTCCAAACTAAAAGTTTGGAACTTTGAAATTTCTGGACACTTACACAAGAAAAGACCTTGAATCCTTGAAAGACTTCGAGGGATCCAAAGAGCAACAAACTATGAGAAAAATCCATTCCTTGAGAAGTTGGAAATTCAATTATATGAGGAACTAGAAGCGATCCTTTGAAATGAAGATTTTTTGGTTTCAAAAATCCAGGGCGACCTTTATACATCAAAGAGATTGAAAACCATGGTTTAATAGCGACAAAGTAGAATGGAGATGATTCAAAATGCTGAGGGTGCATGTATCCATGACTAGCAGTCGATCATGCAATACATTTTGAGGTACTATTAGTTCCTATTCCAAGAAGGAGCGGGGCTAAGGCTGTAGGTGAGTAGAGCTGCTAATTGGGTGCCTCGAAACCACCGAGATGGAGCACTATCCCTTCAAAGAAGATGTAGTATGCTATTCAGGAAATAAATCCACTCAAGGAACCGAGACAAAAGGGCATCCCAAATTTGTTTTTTCAACATAATTGGTAGGTTCTAGGGGTTGATGTGATCATTTATGTGCAACACATTTGGAGGATGAGAGGGCAACTGTGCAGTCTCAATACCACCTTAATTGTGCTCATCCCAAAGGTAGAACAACCTCAATATGTTAGTTAATTTCGCCCTATATCACTATGCAATATCAATTTTAAGTGGGTGATAAAGGTCTTAGTGAATAAGTTGAAGCCTTTACTGCTTAAACTTGTGGGTCCATCTCAAACTATCTTTGTCCCTTGTAGAAACATCGATGACAATATTATCATAGCTAAGGAGATCACTCAATTGATGAGACAAAAGAATGAAGAGAGGGATTGGATGATTATCAAAGTTGACTTAAAGAAAGCCTATAAACTCTGGCTTTGTGAAAAGAGTATGAGGAGGAAATACAATGCCCTAATGATTTTTATTGATGTTGGAATAGAATATATTACCACCCCATGTATAATATTTTTTTGTAATGGGAGAAGACATAAGAGTTCACACTTTAAGAGTATGACAAGGGGACCCAATTCAGTGAAGTGAGGAGCGGGAACTAGAAACCAATTGTAATTAGAAAACATGGACCCGTGATCTCTCGTTTGATGTTTTCATACGTCTTGTTCTTGTTTGGTGAAGCTTCAATAACTTAGATTGATTGTATGTTTGCTTGG
Source organism: Brasenia schreberi (assembly GCA_036023115.1). NCBI lineage: Eukaryota > Viridiplantae > Streptophyta > Magnoliopsida > Nymphaeales > Cabombaceae > Brasenia > Brasenia schreberi. Next base: position 7,618,256 of record JAYKKT010000088.1, read on the forward strand.
ATGTGTTGAGGACACTGTCAGGGAGAAAAGTCAATTAAGCAAAGGTTAGCATACTATTCTCACATAATTGTGCAGGGATTGAAGAAATTAGATGAAGATGTGTCTTTACTCATATTAAGAACTTGGACATATATTTAGGAGCCACATTTGATTAGTATGGATACTCAAGTAGACAACTTGAAAATATTACAAATGGCATTAGAAAATGTATAAGTGGGTGGAAGGCTTGTATGCAAATTTTTGGTTCTACAAAACCTTGATTTACATGTATAAATCTACTTCAAAAGATGAAAGAAAACCAGAAATTGAGTCCTTAGGAACTTACCTCTAATTGCTCTTTTGTCCATCGTGAGCCTGTCTTGATTCTTTTTACTAAAATCTTCTTCCTCCGTTGAGTAAGGTTCAATTTCCCATACTATCAATTTATTTTACAAGTTGAAGCTTAAGATTTCTGCACAGTTAGAAAAAGGTGAGCTTCAAGGTGAAGGTCTACTTACTGTCTTGTTTAAAATTTCTATAGACTCGCTAAGCTGAATTAGATTTGACTAAGGGGAAATTAAGGCTTTTGACGCTACGCAATTTTGATTAACAGGGACTGGTCAAGGGAGAGAACAAGGTTCAAACCCGGGGCTGATTGTGTTCAGTGATGGATTGGGCTTAGTTGGGTTACTGATTCAGTTTAATAAACACCGCTAGATGTGTAGAAATAGGTTGTATTCGGTATTAGGTTATTGGATTCAGTTTGAGTGAAATTTGAATATGCTTAGGACAAGTAATGGTCTTATTTGGTTCGGGTAAGGTACGAGCCAAGGTCGGGTAATAGGCTATTAGGTTCGTGTCGGCTTCTAAGGCCTGGTAATATGGACTAACTGAATTAATGCAAATATATCATGAATTCTGGTGGATGGCTAATATATGGAACTTGCGTAATAAAAATAACTAATATACCAATGATGAAAACTAATGCAAATTAAAAAAATTAATGCAAACTGATACATACGCGCATGCTGAAGAAGAAATAATTATTATGCATGCAAACTAATAGGCTAATACAGATTAATGACGTGAAGAGTATCAAGATTACCTAATATGGAATCTAACATGACTATGATTAACTGGGTTACTGAATAAACAGAAGGCCTACATCTAATAAGATGTGGCACGAATTAGGAGAGTAAGCTGAACAATTAATATGAGAATTAATGTAAACATATCGAATAAAATTAACTAATACAACTGTAATGCATAATTAATGGAACACCGAATAGGAAACCAAATGAAGGGTGCAGTGCTTCATGTGGTGAACTAAAAAAAAAGAATCAAGAATCGGACCCTATTAAGACCTTGCGCGCCACTGAAGAAATTGAAGTTGCCAATCCCCTCTTGGCCCAGCACTCTCACAAACAAACACCAAAAGAAGAGGAGAGAGAGAGCTCTTGAATTAGAATTATTTGAAATTTTCAGGGATTGTTTACAGGGGAGGCTTTGAGCATGACTCAAATATAACAAAAGATTAAGAAAAATCAAATCAAATAGATTTCCAGCTGAACTGTCCTTTCATTTGAAGAAAGGCTGGAGTAGGTTTGCATTTGGGTGAGCATGAGCTTGCCGACTTGCACATTCGGTTTGAGCTATGCTCGAGCTGACTTCTCATTTGGCTTGAACCATGGCTGGTCGTTGTGGCGTGCACCAAGCGTTCCATGTTAACCATAACAAGTCGTTCAATTAAAAGGTACCTAGGAGTCATCCAACATTTGGATTGAGGCTTGGGTCAATTAAGTCTCGTTTAGGCTTGAACGGATTTTGGTCCAAGACTTTAAACTTTAACTAATGGACTTGAGTGGGCTCGGCATGTTTAGGTGGAAAATTTTCATTGAGGCGAGTCAATTGAGATCAAATAGGTTGGACCATTGGGTCGAGCCAACAAGGATCAGATGGGCTAAGGTCGAGTGGGCTACGTGGGTTAGGTCATTGGGTCAAGTTGAGTTACGCTAGGTGAGCTTATTTCCAATGCGAACAATTTACATACGTATAAAAAGTGAAGAGAATAATAATTTACTTATGTAAATAAATAAAAAATAATGTTGTTTGTTTACCAAAATCCATGGAAGTGTTGAACTTTTTAAGCATATAAGAAATTAACCAAGATTAGAAAGAGTTTTTCATCCCACAAAAATTTGATTTATCATGTTTTCACCAACCCATATGTTTTTCTGGCAAAAATAAACTCTAAATGCATAATACATATGAAAAATAATGCCCCATAGATGTATGCATATTCTGAAATCTATTGGCATTCTAAGCCCACATTTAATTAATGTATATACATATATGTTTACATAAACCAAATGAGAGAATATATACTTTTATTATAAAACGCCTTCTTTTATAATATATAAAGCCAAACACATATATACACATACAATCAACTACGAGGCAGTCAACTACAATACCGACGAAGATAACTAATGAGTTGGAGAGACTCCGATGGAGCTTTATTTGGGAAAAACCACACCTCATTCGATGGCCAGTTTTTTGCCAACCTAAAACCGGTGGTGGATGAGGTTTGTGGACTATGAGCGGCAGGATGCTGCTTTCATTATAAAACTAGGATGGAAGTTGCTCGCGGGATTTGAAGACTTGTGAGTGAGGGTATTAAAAGAAATATATGCAAGAAGGTTTGATTGGATTACTGACTCACCACTTTGGAAAGAAATTGCCAAAAATATGGACATGAATACACTGAGGCATGAAATGTGAATGGAGAAATGGTAGAACTATTAGGTTTTGGAAAGATGAGTGGTTGAGTGGAATTGGACGGGTAAAATAATATCCTATTAAAAACATTTATGATCAAGAGTTATATAGTCGAGTCAAACACTACATGGGAATGGATGGAAGGTGAAAACTAGAAGTCCTTCAAAACACTGTAGATGATGCATAATTGCCAAGCTTCAGGCAACTCTACCACCGAGAGAGGACGATGTCGATGACCTTATTGTTTTGAAACATAACCAACTCGAGTAAGTTTTTAGTAGCAAGTTATTTACCTTCTTTTAAATGCTGCTAATTGGCAAGCTCAAGATAATTGGTTTAATACGGGATGAAGCAGGTAATGGTTGCAGTTTTCCTAAATTCTTGGGGGACTATCCAGCCTTAGACGCAGAACCATGGAGAATCTTGCTAGAACTAGAAATGATGTGGAAAGCAGGCCACAAAAAGGTTACCACGAAAAGTGATTCACTTGAAGCAGTGCAACTTATCAGTTAGTGTCAAAGACACGAATGTGAAGGCATAAACCTGATAAGCAGAATTCATGGGTGGCTTCAAAAGGAACGGTTAAGTAATAGTGAAGCACATCTGTAGAGAAGGAAACTTTTTTACAGATTGATTAGCTGTGCAGAGCTATTATGGTCCTTAAAGAATGGTGCACTTCGAGCTAAGTTAAAAGAATTGTTAGAGAAAGACATCGCCCGCCAAATGCCCAGCGATGAACTGTTCCAAATTCTTTTTGTGAAGGGTTCCTGTTTATTAACATTTTAATGGGTTTTCTGTAAAAAAATTAATGGGTTTGGATGAGATTTTTTAATTGAATCTGATCCATACCCAACGCAAATTAAACATCTGTTTTTTCCTAGTCTCTCTCTCTCTCTCTCACACACACACACATTCGAGGTCCAGACCAACGCCTCGCTGCCGATCTTCTCGGTATCTCTCGCCATCCTCCAACTCGACCGTCCACGACCCCATCACCGGCGACGGTAAACCCCCTTCCCTCTCCCACAGACACATCGCACCTGCCGGGCGCCGGCTGCCACCGGGTCACCACTCGACCACTGCCGGACCTACTCTCTGTCTTATCGTTGCTCTACAAATGTTCATCTGTCACAACTAAGAGAAGTCTAGACTGAATTTCTGAGTGTTTTATCCTCCTTTGCTGAAGAAATTCTCATGGGGATTCCCAAGGTTGGCCAATATTAGTCTGTTGGTTTCCTTTTATCTCTTTGTTCGTGGAGATTCCAAATGCGATGTTTTCTTTGGCGTGTATGATTCATTTTTTTTTCTTTTTAGGATTTATAACTGATGGTTGCTGAAAAAATTTGTTCTCCTTTCTTCATTTTTGGCGCTATGAAGAAATGGTTTTGGTTTTCTGTTCTTTATATTTTATAAATCGATGGTTTCTCAATAAATTCAGCGTGTTGCATTCACTGCATGCTATTAAGGAGAAATCGGGATTTTGAAGCCTTGGGTCTTTTTCTTTTGGAATATGTGTTTCAAGGATTGTTTGGAGAAGCAAAAATGTGTCAATCTTTCCTAGTTACTACTTTGAATTCGTTGACGTCTTTTTTTTTTGTGGATTCAAGTTTATAAATGCAGTGTTCTTTTTCCTGTGATCATTTATTTCTTATCATGGTTTTCAAAAGCTTGCTCTGTAGTTCCATCTCCTGTTGTTTGCTCCTCTTTCTTTGGAAGGACAGGCTTTCCAGTATTTGTGCAGATTTATAATGATTTATTCTATATCCGTCTGTTCCTATGAGCTTGTTTTCGACCTTCTTCTTCATTACTCCAAAATTCCAAGTAATAATGATACTAACTGAACTACTCTAATTGTCACACACACACATATATATGTATATATGTACATATATATGTATATATATATATATATATAGATACGGACATACATACGTATGCACATACATACATACATATATACATACATATATATATATATACATATACATATTGACGTGGATCGTATCGTACTTTAATATTAAAAAAATAGAAAAAATATTTAAAAAATCAGGAAAAATTAGTAAAAATCCGAAAAAATCAAGAAAAATTAGGAAAAATCTGGTAGTTGCTTTGAATTCATATAATGCAAAGTTTAGTACATATTGAGCATTCAACATTGAATAAATTGCATCCAAATTTACATATTTTGAAGCAAAAAATGAAATACATTTATATTTTACATATTGTAATCAGGATCATCAACTAAATAATCTTTATCTTCTCCTTGCTGAAGATCCTCATCATCATCATCACCACCTTCTGCTTGAAAATCAAAATCTTCATCTCGTTGATAATGTTGTTGCGCTCCTTCCAAATTAATTCATGCAATGTCTTCTTCAGTTAGGAGGGCATTTTCTTCACTATCTTCTATAATCCAGTCTTCTAATATATCAAAATTATCCAAACTTATTGGATCAAATTGGCCTTATTCTCTATTTACTTTTTTCAATTACCTACAAGAAAGAAAGATAAGCAATTAGTAAATAATATTAACAATTGAAGTGAAACAATATATTGAATTGAATCTTTAAGTACTAACTAATACAAGATTACCTTTCGTGAAGCCGCATGTTACGACGAATAAAAACTAAGTCATTCAGCCGCTTATGTTCTAACCTGTTGCTCTTTTTTGTATGGATGTGTTCAAAGACACTCCAATTCTTTTCACAACCCGTTGCACTACAGGTTTGACTCAGAACTCTGACTGCAAAATCCCTAAGGTTTGGGCAATCACTTTCAAACCTATTCCACCAAACATCTGTAGAAAAAGGTAAACATTAGAGACATAATCTACAATAATATAAGATTTATTGATTTAAGAAACTTAAATACAAAGATAAATAATTTGCCTGAACGCATAGTAGTGCGGTTGCAAATTGCTACAGGCAAACCCATCAAGTGAAGAGCATTATCTTCAATCTCTATCTCTCGATGTATCTTCAATCTCTATCTCTCGATGTATAACATCTGGTGTACTCTCATTAGGGACTAATCTGTCTATACAATCAATGATGCCTCGATTAACCTCACTATTCCTTTTGAAGCTTGTTGAGTACCTGAATGATGGGTTTAGATAATATGCTGCTGCATGAATAGGTTGATGCAATTGTTTGTTCCATCTATTATCTATAATTTTTCACACGGGCACATAATCCCTCTTTTTTCTATTAAAATAATTTCTAATGGCTTCTTTTGCCTTATCCATGACTTCATAAAGGTAGCCTATAGATGGTTTCTCCTCGCTATCAGCTAATCTCAAAACCTTCACCAAAGGACATTTAATCCTGAACAATCTAACACATGCATTCTAAAATATACTCTTGAAGTCTGTCTCTAAAATCTCATTCAACTTTTCGTTTCTTCTATTTTAAGTCAACTTTGCAAATTGTTGCCACTTATCTAAGGAGAATATTCTCTTTAATGCTTGCTTTTGACTCACAATACTCTTTACAGATAAGAAGTTAGTTGCAAACCGAGTTGCAACTTTACGAAGAAGCTCTGCACCATTTGTATATCTCCTCATCATACACAATACAAATGCATGATTGTAAATGAATTTGGTGATATCTTGGCAACACTCAGTTGTTGCCTTTATCTCATCCATCTCACCAATATCCTCAAGGATGAGATCTAAACAATGGGTTGTGTATGGTGTCCAATAGAAAGTCTCATAAGTATCAGCTAACTCCTTCTCAACTACTTTGTAGGTAGCTGTATTATCTGTAATTAATTGGACTATATTTTGAAGCCTCACCTCGCATCTCACCTTATCAAACTCTTGCCGTAGGATCTCTACAGTGTACCTCTCCTGTAACATGTCTAGAGATCTAAAAAATATAAGTCTAGTAGACTAAAAAGTTTAGCAAAATCCTTCCTCGCCTATCTGTCCATCTGTCTGTCATGATAGTGCATCCTGTCTCCTTCCATGACTCTCTTAAAGTCGAACAATATTCTTCACTTGAATGACGGTCTTATCTAAGATCTTCCCTCTCAATTTCTGATAAGAGGGCATTTTGTACCTTGGACCAATATTAACAATTGCATCTATCATTGCTTGAAAATAAAAACTATTTGCTGCATTAAATGGAATCCATGCATAATAAAACCATCTCCCCACTGCAAGGTCTGCCTGATCATGCAATTGTTCTGAAGCCATAGCAGCACGAATTCCAAGTTGAGCACCAGGTGTAGTGGTAGGAGGAAAAAATGAATATATGCTAGAAGCAACTCTTCCTCTACTCCTTCCTGAGCTTCCTCTTCTATCACTTCTAAAATCTTCAACAACTCTCTTTCTCCTGTTTGGTGGTCGGGAACTGCTACTACCAATCTCTACTCTCGTATATGAAAGAATATTATCAATGAATCCAATAACATCATCATCATCTTCCTAAAACATCTCAAAATCATCCTTTTGTTGTCTCTTCTCTTCTATGCTCTTAATCATTTGAAGACATTGTCATTTAATGCTTTCTAGCAAACGTCTAACTCTACCCGTGCAAGGAGCAACTTCTTTCCTAGTCCCTGCTAGGTGGTGTTTCAATCATAAAATTCTACCACTAACCACCCTCTCACAAAATAAACATCTTATCTTCAATCTGGAACCCTCAATTGGTATACCCCACTGCCATGCCGGATCATCATATCGAGAATGAGAGTCTCTAACACTGCTTCCTGCCATTTCAATTAAGCACTTTAATTGAATTAATAACCTGAAAATAAAAACACTTCATAAATCCCCAATCTTCACATAACACTCAAATAGAGTGTCTCCCACTTCATGAATGCAATAAAAATCATATCTACATACTTAATAACTTCATATTTTGTCATTCAAAAAAAGAAAAATACAAATAACACAAAAAAAAAATAAATACAAAAGAAAAATGAAGAAAAATACTAAAAATATACTACAATCCGAGTTAGGAGGCTTGCGCGGATATCGTAGAGCATATTTTTGGACTCTTGAACCCCAAGGAGGAGGAGAACCACGGAAAGGAAGCGTGGGGAGCTCCAAAAAAATAATAGAAACCCGTAAAAATGCAGGTTCCTGTTCGGCCAGGGACCCTTTATACGGGTCCTTGGGCGTATCGCCCGTTACGTGCCGTATTGCACGATACGGCATGATAACTTTGTTTTTACGATACAGTGGCTTGATACGATACGGTGCGATACGGATAACACTACACATATATACATATACGTACATATATATACATATACATACATATACATATATACATATATATGTATATATATATATATACATACATACATATATATATATATACATACATACATATACATGTTGATTTGACCCTCCAAAATATATTTTATTCATCAAAAAACAGAAAAATACAAGAGAAAATGAAGAAGGGTGCAGGTCGGCACCCCTTCGCTGCCTTCACCTGCTGCCCACATTTTTTCACACACCCTAACCCTAATGACAATATTTTAAATACTACTAATCTAACTTAAAAGACTAAAATGTTCCTAATTAGTAACTAATAGGATTCGGGTCCCAATGGATCAAAATCTAATCCATTGGGATCCAAACCGTACATAACTCACACTAATTACATAAAACTGAACATAAAGACATTACACGACACAACCTAGACCCTAAACATTCTGTCAACTTGCTCTTCACAACATGTCCCCTCAAGTTGACTCTTAAAGACTTATAATTTTCAACTGTGAGAGTGCTTTCTGAAGGCTATTGACTGATGTTGATTTGGTGAAAATGTCTGCCAATTGATCCTCTGAGCGATCATAAACTAGATTAAAAATTCCTTTGAAAATATTTTTTCTGATAAAGTGACAGTCGATCTCAATGTGCTTTGTCCTTTCATGAAAGACTGGATTCTGTACTATTTACAAGGTAGCTTTACTGCGTGTAAAGGATGTAATCGGAGAGTTTTCTTTAAATCCAATTTCTTCTAGGAGTGAGATAATCCACTGTTTCTCACACATACTTAGAGCAATAGCTCGGTATTCTGCCTCTGCACTGGACCGGGCTACCACATACTGTTTCTTGCTTTTCCAAGATATAATATTTCCTCCTACACATATTACATAGCCTAATGTTGACTTTCGATCAGTTTTCAAACCTTCTCAATCAGCATCGGAGTAAATTTCTATATCCAAAGTTGGGTATGGAGTATATAGCAAGCCATACGTGATAGAGGATTTCAAATATCGAATAATATGGAAAACTGTATTCATATGATGCTTAGAAGGACTGTGCATCCACCTACTTGCATATCCAACTACAAAGCTGATATATGGTCATGTGATCGTTATATATATCAGTTTTCCTACTAATCTCTGGTATTTTCCAACATTTTCATAGGGTTCTGTAAGCTCGAAATTATCATGCTTAGGGATTTTCATAGGAATGGAGCATATTCGGCAATCTTCCATTTTCGTTTCCTTCAGTAGGTCTAGGATATATTTCATTTGGCTTAAGAATAATTCATTCTCTTTATGAATTACTTCTATTCTCAAAAATAATGTAACCTTTCTAAATCTTTCAGATCAAATAATGTATGGAGCCTTTTCTTTAGATAGGTTATACCTTCAGCATCATCTCCTGTAATATAATGTCATCTATATATACCAGTAATATAATAGTCTTCTGATCTCGTCTGATGAAGAGTGTGTGATCACTGACACATTGCTTGAAACCCAGCTTCATGATTCCATCACTAAATTTTTCAAACCAGGCCCATGGAGATTACTTTAACCCATAAAGTGATTTCTTTTAACTTACAAACCTTGTTCTGCTTCTTTTCCATTGTATACCCGAGAGGTAAATCCATATAAATGTCTTCTAAAAAATCACCATGAAGGAATGCATTCTTAACATCTAACTACCATAATTGCCATCCTTTATTTATTGTCAAACTCAAAAGAATCCTGATAGTGTTCATCTTTGCAGTATGAGCAAATGTTTCTGTATAGTCTATACCAAAAGACTGGCTGTACCCTTTAGCTACTAGTCTAGCTTTATATTTTTCTATATTACCATCAGTCTTATACTTTATAGAAAATACCCATTTATATCCCACTGTTTTCTATCCTGCGGGCAGATCTGTTAGTTCATACGTGTTATTCCTTACAAGAGCTGCAATTTCTTCTTCCATTGCTGTTTTCCACTCTGGATGTTGTCTTGCTTCTTCGTAGGGTTTTGGTATGAGAGTAGAATCTACATTCATAATAAACACCTGATATTCTTTGGGATAATTATAGTAAGATACCATTTTTTCCAATGAATATTTCGCTGTTTTCCGTTTTTCTTTTCTGATAGAAATAGGTAAGTCATCCAACTCATCATTAGAATGCTGAGAGACTTCCTGAATCTGATGTGAAACTGATTCTGGGACAGAATTATGATCGAGAGTGATTGATAGCTGAGGAGCAACAACCTTCCTTTCCCCTCTGGTATACACTTGTATATTTTCTGCATGAGAAAATGACATCTCTTCCTCTCCTTCATCATGTATACGATGTGCTTCTGTTGGTGGAAGTGGCATGACATAAGGCATTTGTATAGATGAATGATCAACTTTCGATGAATAATAAAATGAAGTATCTTTATGAAAAGTGACATCCATTGTAACATATAGCTTTCTTCTTAGTGGATCATAGCATTTATAACCTTTTTGGATAGACGAGTATCCCAGAAAAATACATTTAATCGCTCTAGCATCTAACTTATCCCTCAATCCACGATGAATATGTACAAAACAAGTACAATCAAACACCCTTGAGAGCAAATGAAATTGTTTCTGAGAGGGACACAATAAATGAAATGAAGTATCTCTATGGAGTACACTACTGGGCATTCGATTTATCAGGAAGACTGCAGTTAAAACTACTTCACCCCAATAGTATTTAGGAGCATTATATCCAATGAGAAGTGTCCTTTCAACTTCTAATTTTGTATATTCTTTCTCTCTGCAACCCCATTCTGTTGAGGAGAATGGGCACATGAAGTCTGATGTAAGATTTCCTATGCTAGAAAGTATGAATTAAGGGATTGAGACATAAACTTACCCCCATTATCATTGCGGAAAATTGTTATAGCTCTCTGAAATTGAGTATGTATACATTGGCAGTATATTGAAAGAATATTCTTCACTTCATCTTTGGTTTTTATAAGATATATCATTATGAATCTAATGCAATCATCAATAAAGGAAAAAAAATACTTATATCCATGGACAGATGTAGTAGAGCAAGGGTCCCAAATATCTGAATGAACAATCTCAAAAGGAATAACAGATCTGTCTTCACTTAAAGGAAAAAAACACGTTGATGCTTAGCCTTTTGGCAAGTCTTACAATTTAAATTCAAATTATTACAATCCTTAAATTTTAGCAGTAACATTCTCAACTTAGATAATGGTAAATGTCCCAATCTTTGATGCCATCGAGATATGTTCTCTTTCTGTTCCTTGATGATCACAATTGATTGCAGTGCTTCTCCTTTATAATCCTCGCAGAAATATAAGCCTCTTCTCACACTACCCTGTCCAAAGATCCTTCCCATCTACATCTCCTGAAAGATAACCAAGTAGAATCAAATATTATACTACATTTTTTATCTCTAGTCATAGCAAACACAGATAATAAGTTGACTGAGATATTTGAAACATACAGGACATTCTTTAAGATACCAAATGAAGTAGTAATACTTCTTTTTCCAACTATGGGAGTATATGAACTATTTGTGAGTTTGATATTAATGTTGTCTTGAGACAATTCAACCAATATTACCCTGAGTAAGGAAAGAAAAAGGATATGCCACCGTGATTTGAGGATCACTATGAGATGATGTAGATGCAGATTGAGAATCAGTTAGTCTGGTTTTAAGGAGTTCAATTTCTTTCTTCATATCTGCTAATGAGGTTGTACTATCATCATTCCTTGTTTCTCTATCTGATCACTA
>JAYKKT010000088.1:10055000-10057500 GCA_036023115.1 Brasenia schreberi
GAACATTTTTTTAAAAATGAAAATTCTTGCACAATTTACGAATTTGGCATAGAAATTGAACACTTAAAAAATGCATTCGCGGCAAATATTTTTTTTTAAAGTGTATAGTACGCGGATTTGCAACATTCTAGCTTATGCAAAGTTTATACTGCCTCAAATACAAATGCATCTTTTTTTTTCATTGTTTTTTTTTTTTTTTTTAGCAATAATATAATAACAATCTTTAATGCAAACAAATAAATGTATATTTATTTCAAACATAATATGCATATTTTTTCAATAAAAATGATTTTTTTCTGCAACCATCAACACCGTTTTAATCATAATTTATTGAATTTTCAAAAAATTTTTGCAATTTCCTTATCATTTTTTTTTTATCATTTCCAATGTTATATCATCATTAAAAATAGTAACACATTATTAATATTTTTTTTTTTTTTTTTTTTTTTGACAAAAAAGCTTTTAATCATTGCATTAAGTTTGAATTGATACAATTTTTTATAACTTATTAATGTTTTTTTCTTTATCTGAAAAGCATTATGAGTAAGTTTTAGATGACATATTATTACATTTTTTATATGTGGTAAAAATTTTTTGAAATCATCAAAAAAATGAAATAATTAATCTTATATCTATTTAAGCTAAAAATAGTTTCGCTTCGAATGTTATCAGCAAGCAATTATACAAAATAGTGCATTGAGATCTTCGTTTTAAAGTTTAACAACAAAACAAAAAGAAGAAATCAATCTTGGGACTCCAGCTTTTTTTTATACCAGCATTTGTGGCAAGAACTAGGAATTTCATACATCATTATTCAACATTTTTTATGCTTCAAATGCCATTAATCAAATGTCTTTTTTATTTTTTTTTTTTTTTCACTTTTAAATATATTTTTTTTGTTATTGAGTCGAAAATTTTTTACCATTTTTTTTTTTTTTATTTTTTTTTTTTTTTTTTTTTTGACACGGCATAAAATTGTATCATAATAATTCTTTTTTTTCAATACTTTTAGTTTTTTTAAATGCACACTCATTATGGTGAAAATAAAGAAGCCACAATTGATTGCACAAATGTACACTTGTAAATTACAGCAAGAAATTCATGTTACACGTTTTTTTTTTTCATACGGATTTTTGGGTACTACGATGTGATCAATTGAAGCTCCCGTTTAATTCCCGATAAAGATACTGGCATTAGCAGATTCAGGATCAATGATTACCGTAATTTCAAAATAAAAACTCCAAAGAAATACTATTATAGGATTTTTTTTTTTGAAGCCAGATGCGCAAGATCAAAATTTACTGCATCCTACATGTCAATGACATTTTTTGGCATTATGCTCACGTTTTCAATTACAACAAATATCACAATATTATTTTGCTTTTTTAAGATTATCACACATTTTACTTACCATAGGCAGGGCAACTAATGAACAGATGTATTCACATAAAACAAAAATTTGGTAAGATGTTAATTGCGAACATAGATATTACTTTGTCATTTTGTAAAAAGAAAAAATACTTGTGTTATTACCATTACTTATGTACAACATCGTTGATAAGGGGTATCGCCGCATTACTTTTTTTTTATGCAAATATTTATTTAAACTGCATCACCAAGATTAAGCCAATATCTCATTATTTTTTTTTAACCAATATTTGCATAATTTAAAACTATGATTATTTTTTCAATATGCTTAAATTTTTTTGATGCGACGGTATATACATAATTTTATTTTTTAATTACACGTTTTTTTTTTTTATTTGCAGTTTTAAATAATTTTTTTTTTTTATTGAGTTTACTGATTCCAGCGCGCAATTTTTAAAAAAAATTATTTTTTATTTCATTAAGGCATCACATCTTTTTTTTTACGAAATTTTTACTTTAAAATTTTCTTTTCACAAAAATCAATTTGTTTATTAGGTAGAGGATTTACATTTAATGCATTTGGCCACCAGTATCGCACAGGATAAATGATTTTTTACAGCAATAAATATTTTTTTTTTTTATACAAAAATATTTTTGCGGCAGATAAATGAATCGGGCGACATGCTACTATGCCTTCAAAGTCGTTTATATGCATCTCTTTGAATTTTTTCAAACGCTCGCGCAAATGATTTGCAAGGTTTTTTTGAAACTGATATTTTTTTATCCGAACAATGAAAAAAAACACTTTTGAATGACATTTTTTGCATATGAAAATGAAAAATAAAAAAATTTTTATTTTTTTTTTGCCCACATAATTTTTTTTTTTTTTTTTTTTTTTTTTCTTTTTTTTTTTTTTTTTTTTTTTTTTTTGGATGTTTTTTTTTAAAAAAATATTACAACCTGCCATCAAAGAGATTTTTCTTCTTTAAATTTTTGATTTTGCCATTTGCAAACTTGTTGTTAATTTCATTCTTCTTCTTCTAAATTTTCAAAAAAAAAAAAAAAAAAAAAAAAAAATTTTTATTATTTTTTTTTGCTTTTTTTTTTTTTTGCTTTTTTTTTTAAGGCTTTT